>JASDQU010101237.1:376479-404189 GCA_032191745.1 Picea mariana | reverse complement strand
GGACCAGCAGGAGCGTCGCCTACGTCAGAGAACCATCAAGGAAGTGCTAGTACAGTGGAAAGATATGACTCCAGCAGATGCCACTTGGGAACCAGCTACCATTCTGCAGCAGTTTCCACATCTCAAGCCTTGAGGACAAGGCTGTTTTTAAGGGGGCAGACATGTTAAGGTCCTAACCCACACATAGGTAGATCAATGTAGTCGGATGTAATAAAGGTCAATATTAATAAGACCTTTCAATAAAATAGAATAAGGTGGATGTAAGAAGACCTAATAGAAGCTTCCGCTTCTAGAAGGATATTCCTCTAGATGCTTCTCTTAATAGACATATTTAGTATAAATAAGAGTCGAGGGTATGAAAACCCTAGCTTGGAGATTATTGTAATAGAGCGCTACTCGACTGGAGGTTTCCCCCTCGAAGAGGCCTGTGAACATTGCTATCTGAATCAAAGTGTTATTTCAGCTGCTATTTTGTATATCATTTCTGTGTATTGTGAAGATTATGTTGGATATTTTACTGTTATTCTGTCATTTCTGGCATTTCATTTCTGTTCTGCATATTTTATATATCTGGTATCTTGCATTCTTATTTATACATTACAATATCTCACCGACATCCTTAGGTCAAAACCTAGGTGTCAAAACCCTAGATACCAAAACCCTAGGTGTCTAAAACCCTAGGTTAACCTGACCTGCATTTTCAGGGCTTCACCAACCTATCTTTCCTTCCTTCTTGCATGGTGCTCCAAATCATCCAACGGTGGATTTTTCCTCTTGTTGAGTTTTCCACAATCCTTCTTTCTTGCTGATCTGTTGTCCTCAATTTCCTCATTCAACATGTTTCTTTCTCTTACTTTGCTCCGTCTTTTCTGCTCTTTTTCTCACTTCGACCCAATAACAGTCACTGTGTCTTCCGCGCAGTTCACATTTTGCCTTTTCTTCCTTGATATTCGCTTATTTCCATAAACAAGGGCCAACATGCCCCCAACACTCACCTGTGACTCATCCTGAGGCACTTCATATATGACCTTTCTGTTTTACTTCGACTTCAGATTGTGTAGTGCAACCTTTTCTTTCTGCTCTATTCCTCGTCTCCTTCTTTCCTTGTGCATACTATATTTTCTGTGTCTGGTACCCAGTTTCAACTGCACCTGGTACCTAGACCCTTTTTCTTATGCTTTTACTTAGATCTGTGGGGCAACGGGTTGTCATAATACAATTTCATCCGGCTCCCATTCACTAATCCTTCCTTCCATTCTCCCTTTAAAGTCTTCAACTATGCAACTCCTCCTTCTACAACATAGGTGATCTCATATGGCCCGAGCCAATGTGTTCTGAACTTCCTAGGATGTTTTATGAACTTACTGTCATATGCCAGTACTAGATCACCTTATTTAAATGCCTTCTTATTTATGTGCCTATCATGATAGGCATCCTCTCTTTCCTTCTATATCTGTTGATGGAATCCTACAATAAATCTGTCTTCTTCGAGTTCGACCAACTACGTGATCCTTTCTTGAACAACTCCATCGTCATTCATTTCTGTAAAGGAAACAATTCTTAGGCTTGGTACCAAATATTCCATTGGAACAATGACTTTGAGACCATAAACCAACTTGAAAGGGGTCTGCATTGTTAATTTTTTTCAAGTGGTTCTATAGGCCCATGATATTGCTGGTACTCTTAAATCCCAGTCATCCATGTTCACATTGCAAATCTTCGTTAGCGCTGTCTCCAAGATCTTGTTGAATTCTTTCATTATCCCATTTGCTTGTGGATGGTAAGGCGTGCTCTTCTGGTGATGGAATGCAAATTCCTCAGTCAAGGCTTCAACAGTCTTATTTATGAAATGTGTGCCCTGATCACTCATAAGGATCTTTGGGCATCCAAACTTGGTTATGATGTCATCAAATATGAAGCGTGCAGTTGTAGTTGCACTATAGTCCTTAACTGCTCTTACTTCAGCCCATCTGGTCAAATACTCTTTTGCTGTAATTATGTACCTTGCTCCTGTGCGCTTTCCTGGTGGGTTTATAGGTCCCACAAAGTCAATGGCCCATTTCTCAAATGCTTGTAGGGTCAACTGTGGTGCTAATGGAATTTCATCTCTTCTGGATGGTTTCCCAACTCTTTGGCATACATCACAGGCTCTGTAATAGTCTTTAGCATATCTGTGTAAGGTAGGCCACTAAAGGCCAGATCTAAGCACCTTCTGCACGGTTTATTTCATTGTGTAGTGTCCTCCTGTGATGCCTTCATGAGCTTCCACGAGGATCATTGGTCGTTCTTCCTCCATAACACATCTTCTCAATATCTCATTTGGTCCCATCTTGTATAACTATTCAGCTATAAGTGAAAATTCTTGCAGCGTGTACTACTAACTGTTTCTTTTGGGGAATTGTATAATCACTATGTGCCATTCCCATTGATAGGAACTGGACTATTTCGGTGAAGTGGTCATCAATATTTCTAATTGCCAGCAATTGTGCATCTGACAATGTATCCTCCAAACTAGTGCGCTCTTCACCATGTTCCAACCTCGACAAGTGGTCATGAACTTTGTTCATTCTTCCTGGCTTTACTATGATCTCAAAGTCATATTATTGAAATAGCAGAAGCCATATTCATATTCTCCCCCCCAACACTATCTTATTGACTAGGTATTTTAGTGAAAAGTGATCAGTAAACATTTTAAAGTGTCGTCCCAATAAGTAGTGGCGAAATTTCTGCAATACATACACCATGGCTAACCCCTCTCTCTCAGGAGTGGTGTAATTGATCTCAACAGTTGATAGCTTTTTTCTGGAAGAGGATAACAGATGGTCAATATCTCCTTCCCCAAGTTGTGCTAACACTACTCCTAAAGAAATAGAAGACGCATCGACATGCACATGAAACTCCTTGCTCCAATCTAGAAAAACCAGAATAGGCACAGTAACCATTTTCTGTTTCAATGTGTCGAAGCTCTGCTGGCACTCTTCTGTCCAACTAAACTGATAGCATTTCTTCAAAATATTCTCCATGGGTGTTGTAATCTGGGCATATCCTTTAATGAACTTCCTGTAGTATCTAGTATGTCCCAGTGTAGTGCGCAGTTGTTTGATTGAAGTAGGAGGGGGTAGATCAACTATAATGACAATTTTAGATGGATCGACCATCAATCCCTGCTTGCATACAATATGACCTAACAACACTCCAAATGGTGAGAATAAGATGCATTTATTCAGATTCAAGGCAAGTAGACACTGCCTACATTTGTCCAACATTAGCCTTAGACGTTCAATAAACTAAAAATAGTCCAATCATCAAAATATGCTTCTAGAAATTAATGCAAAAACTCCTTGAATGCTTCGACCACCACCCTAGAAAATATGGATGGGGCATTATTCAATCCAAATGGAATCACTGTATATTGATAGGACCCCCACTTCGTTGCAAATGTGGTCTTATGGTGATCTTCCTTGGCAATTCGGATCTGATGGTATCTCGATAATTCATCTGTAAAAGAGTATACCTCCTGGCCTCCCACATTATCTAACACTTCGTTAGTGAATGGTGTAGGGAAGGGGTCATGCAAACAAGCATCATTCAACTTCCTGAGATATACACAAATCTTGATCTCTCCTATCTACTTGTCTTGCACCACCATAGGGCTAATCCATTTTGATTCTTCCATAGGTTCTATAATCCCTGCTTCCAGCATTCTGTCGAGCGCAATCTTCAATTTCTCCTTATATTTAGGGTTCAGTCTGTAGGGTCTCTGTTTGATTGGTCTTGCATCTGGTTTCAAAGGGATCCTCATCTCTCCCATAGGCCCTTTAATGCCCTTCATATCAGTGAACTTGGTTGGAAACAATTCCTGATATTCATGCGGTAATTATGTAATCTTGTCAATAGTGGAAACATCCCAATAATCTCCAACATTTGCAAGATTTGGTGTATGTTCCATTCCAATATTGACCTTCTTAATATTGATTGGCTGTCCAATGAATGGTAACTCAAATCCTAGTCCTTCCACATCTCTTTGGCCTTCTGTTTCTGTGATGTTCACCTTTCTTGGATCATCGTCTTCACTAGCATTGATGTTGTAACAACCTTGCAGTTTCTAGAGAGGCGCAGTCCATTCATCTTCTTCTTGCTCCAAAGGGAGGTTAGATGCCTCCTCAAATAATTTCTATCTTACAATCTGCAATTCTTGATCTACTAAAGTATATTGAATTTCAAATAAGAAGGTGGTTACAAAATTCTGAGTCATACCTTCCCAATCTGTAGTGATGAGGCAGAGCTCTGCTTGAAGGTACCAGTTGATAGGTGTCGTGTCCAGTGTGTTAATGAATTTATGCACCCACATATCTTGAGAAATGTTGCTCCAAGATTCTTCACAACTTCACACATGGTGCTTTGTGCAGCTTTGACCTGTGTACCAAACTTCACAGCCTTCTACTTGTGCTGAGAATCGCACTGTCATCAAGGTATGACATTGTACCGAGTCTGCAATGTTGGKTTTGTGTGTCCCCCACCATCTTGCTGGGGTTGCTTTCAGGGTCTCATCCATTGCCAAAAATTTTTGTTTCATGGGTACACTTTCTTCAAAGTCTGAAAAGAAGGTTTCTAAAAGATTCAGACCATCGAAGGTGGGTAAGTTACTGTTGTGTCGATCCAGTGAACATATATGGTTAATATAACACATCTTTTTGTAGATAATTCATACATTTTATTCTACCAGTTATCCAGTGATTCTTCTGAGTTTGATGAACATGCGYTGTCACTTTTCCAGCTTAGGTTTCCATCGACCGTAGGATTAATGTWATCCTACTATCTGGATGTTAAATTGGATATGTTTTCCAGTTCATATGCACAATCTTCTTCTCTGATGGGATCTGTGTATCACTGACCTTCGTMTAGATCTAAGGGTGCAATGAACCTAAGGCCATCTCTTTCAAGTGCATACGTCTTTTCTTTAAATCAACCACAGGGGAATTATTGAAATCCCAATCAATTCCTAACAGTGCAGGGTAAGGAAAACTATCATCAACTATTTCAATTACCTCAAAATCTGAAAACGTTCTTACTCCGTCGATGTCCACAGGGACATGCTCCAATCATCCAAAGGGGCTAACAACTTGCTTATTAACCATCCTGAGCCTAATAGGGGAATAGATCAACTTTGGTTTTCCCATCAGTGCCCAAGTTTGCTTCATCATGACATTGACCCCCAACCCTAAGTCGAGGACCACATAGTCTATATCATATTCTCCTATTTGAGCATTCAAGTGTAATTCCTTATTTGTTCTTCTCTTTTTAGAGATTTGGTGTACTGCCCTATTCAGCAGGGGGTCTATCTTTCCTAGCTCATAATGTCTGATTAAACTTTGTATCTCTTGTACAACGCTTTCATGCAGAATCAACTTAATGCAAGTATATAAAATTTCTATGAGCTTGCTTACCTCTTTTCCTTATTTTTGCAAAGCAGACTGATCGAATGCTAGAGGCATTCCATATTCTCTTACTTATGTCCGTGTCTTTGATGAAGAGCCTTGGTCTATTTTTAAATATTTTCTTGCCTCCTCAAATATATGTCTTTCTTTCTTTGCATCAAAAGTTTGGGTCTTCTCTGCAGCTTTCTTGACTCGAGTCTTATGTAGTCTTTCCTTGGGTCAGTCTGTCTTCTCCTATAACAACTCCTCCTCTAGTGATAAAAAAGAATATGGGGTATTCTCTGCGAGGTTCGACATATATCAGTTGCACTTGCGAGTTCTGCTGAGGTCCTCATCTTTCCTGAATCTTAGCCAACAATGTTGGACATTCCTCGATAACATGCTCGAAGGAGTTGCAATAGATGCAAGTGGTACAAGGGTTCTGATAGTCCCTTGATAGGTGTCCTGGCTATGCAAAGTTATAATATATTATCTATCCTCGGCCTCGACCCATACCTCCTCCTCTTCCTCATCCTCTAAATCCACCGCGAGGATTGAAGTTTCCTCTTTGAGGGGAGTTATACTGAGTAGTGTTTGCTTCTTGTTGTACTTCGCCTTGAATTTTGTATATGTCTCTTGAAATTTCATGTAGGATATCATAAGCCCTACAATCCCTATCATCATGTCCCACTGACTTATAGAATGTGCAATACAAATTTGTGGGTGTCTGAACATATTTTTTCATGTAATATCACTCACCAGGGCGATGCCTATTTCCGCATACCTCAGACCAGGGTAAGGTGACTTGCTTCAAAGGGCTCGGAGTTCTAGAGGCCAAGTATTCATGGAATAGGGGACAATTTTCCTTGTCATGGCCTTTTGATCTGAATCTGACACACCATATGTCTTCTCTTTTATCTTTTCCTTTGTTTTTTTTTATATCTTCAACCTGCAGAGACAAACTAGTTAGTTGACTCAAGATTTGACTCATACCTGAACTGGATTCTCCAATATGGGATAATTCTAGCTTCATGGTGATCTCCAGCGCCTCATCCCATGAAGAAATATTCTGTTGCATCAGAGGAACTCTGATGTGTGGTAAAAGGGCACCAATGAACCACTCTTTGTTTTGCTCATCTGGGATCTAAAAAGTTAATTGGCTTGTTAAGGTCTTAAATCTTTGATTGAATTCCCAAACGGGTTCGGCTACCTTCTGCTTGATCTCTTTCAGCTCTGTAATACATTGTGATTCTGATTTGGGTTTCTTGAATTCTGTAATCAACACATTCTTGATCTGATTCAGTCGATTAGGCTGTGCAAGTCCTTGGACAAGCTTCATGTACCAACTCAGTGAGTGATCCCTTAGGGTAGTACTAAACTGGGTTCTTTTAACAGCTTCGTCGGTGACATTATTAATATTCCATACGGATTCGCATAGGAACCGGTGTTGTTCAGGGTCTTTAGACCCATCTCCCCTAAAGGTAGGGAGCCTCATCTCATCTGCCATAGATCTTCCTAGGTTTCTTGTCTAAGTATATGATGAACTGCTAGTAATAGTACTCTAAGGACTCTCGTGACTCTGAATATTCTGATTTCTTAGTGCTGCTGAGACAATGGGGGGATTAATAGTACTTACTTCAACAGTCTGTGCAGTTCCTGAAGTTTTTGGCTCGTCTCGACGAGGTTCTTTAACTTTCCCTTCCACTGCCCTAGCGGGTTCTGAATGCTCTTCGTTCGTCAAGTATGCCTCTTACCCATTGTAGAAACACTCGTCCTCGTAGTTCTTATTGAATAAGTTCACAAGATGAAATTCTCTGAAAGCTCTCCCATAGTGTGTATGTCCAGCTTCTGTGTCGTTGTCACTATCCAAATTCCTGAACATTATCTTTTCTAGATCTAACCAATCTACTGTATCTTCAAGATGTTCTTCTCATGAAATAACATCTTGATCCTCAGATTTAGAAAATGTAAAAATTTCCCTCTGGGTCCGTTGAAGAAATATCTCTCGGCTTGGCTATATGACTCTACTCTGTCAACAAAAAACTCAGTGATGTACCTGCTAGAAAAACAGGACCGTGGAGCAATAAAATAAAACAAATGCGGAAACAAAACACAGAAGATACACAATACAATAGAGACACAGATTTACGTGGTTCACCTTATGTCCACCAGAGAAATTGCCAGGTCCTTCCTTTATTATTATCCAGCATATGAAGGGATACAACCTACAACAAACCCACTGTAACTTCCTCTTCTTTCTCTCATAGTCTCCTATCTCAAAATACAATATTCACTATCAACCATAGCTGCAATACATTTCCCTCATAAAAGAGGGTTGCCTTCTAGGGCAAAAAACCCTAACATAATCTTTACCGTTAGATCTGCGACCTTATAATGAATGGTCTAGATTTACAATGAAATTACAATATACATTTACAAGGCAATTTTTCCTTCAGGGGCTTCGCCCCCGAACCCCCGCTATGGGCCCGCTTGCCCCCAACCCCACCAGCCAGGGGGATAGCCCGCCCGGACCCTGCAGAGGGGGTACCCCCCTCTGTACTCCCCCACGTGGAAGAGTGTACATCCTTCTGGGGTGTAAATACTTCATGGGGTATAAACATGGCTGAAAGCAAGGACCTCTGAATCAGGAAGATAATCAGGCTCCACAACCAACAATACCCTCCAATGGTGCTATCAAACTAGTGATCTAATGCTCGTGACACTGCATTATCGACTCTCTTGACCTTCTTGATTAGCGTCGATGTCCAAACCACAAGAGGTCTATATATGATCTCAAACTAGGTATCTGCTAACCTAGCTAACCACTTATATAGCTCTTAATGGATTCCTCCAAAGAAAATCTCGTGTATATCAGTAAATATATATCTCTCCAACCAATCCTCTATACTAAGATTAGGGTTTTTTTTCTGGTCTTCAACGAAGTTCTTCTCTTGATCCTATATCCACTTTTGAATTTTTGTCTTTGATGGAAACCACCTTGACATTCCCTCAAGAAGATTCCTCTCTCGACAATAGAACCATTTGTTGGCACAGGGGTAGACCCAGGGTTCAGCTCCAAGAGCACACCGACAAGCCCTAGCTACTGGCCCTTTCGGCAACACCTGGGAGGAAGATGCAGTCTCACCTGAAGAAACTATGTGGGGGTTGCAGGATAGAGATGTATACAACCAGAAGGAATGTAAAGTGGGTTCAAAGTGATCGACACACAACAATCTAGTATTCTTTATCTTCCTAGGATCTACTGCGCAAGATATATCTATCATATCTAACACAGTAATGCAATAGAAATATACCAATAACAAAGAACAGAACACCAATCACACATAAAACACAAGATATACGTGGTTCACCCTCTCTCTAGGGATACGTCCACATAACTGTGCTTTATAATGTATTAAGATGAAGCATACAGTTCTTGTCTGCGCTCTCAGCTAGCAAATCCTCTTTCTTCTCCTCTCTGTCTCTCCCCTTCCTACGCACCCAGCTGGAGGACTTGACCTTCGCACCCAGTGGAAGATATTACAATACCAAAAGGATCTCACACTTAGCTCTTCTCTCTCACACAACAATAATCACTCATGTCAATAGTACAACTAGATCAAACCTCCTTCCCTCATGTAAGTTCTTATTTATACATTACAATATCTCACCGACATCCTTAGGTCAAAATCTAGGTGTCAAAACCCTAGATACCAAAACTCTAGGTGTCTAAAACCCTAGGTCAACCTGACCTGCATTTTCAAGGCTTCACCAACCTATCTTTCCTTCCTTCTCGTGCGGTGCTCCAAAGCATCCAACGATGGATTTTTCCGCTTGCTGAGTTTTCCATGATCCTTCTTTCTTGCTAATATGTCATCCTCGATTTCCTCGTTCAATGGCTTGCTTTCTCTTACTTTGCTCCATCTTTTATGATCTTTTTCTCACTTCGACCTAGTAACAGTCACTGTGTCTTTCACGCAGTTCACATTTTGCTTTTTCTTCCTTGATCTTCTCTTGTTTCCATAACTAAGGGGCAATAGTGTTGGAGGAATGGCCCTGTTAGGTGAATGGTCTAGGCTCAGAAAACAAGGAAAATTATTCTTCTATTCTTGGGAAGAATAGTCCAAATAGCCCATGGCTAATGCTTTACTTTCTAAGGGCAGATGCTCTTCCATATCTCATAGATGTGAGTGGAAGAATGGCCTAGATGACTTAGTTTGTATCATTATATTATTATGTAGGTTGATATCATATGATATGATTGTTGTGGAGACTATATGTCTCTATACAGTAGATGTATGCTACTGTGGTGGATGTGTTCCACTGGTTGTGACTATGTGTCACTGTTTAGTAGCTGTGTGCTATTGGGTGTGATTGTGTACCACTGGATAGTAGTTGTGTACTACTATGGATAAACATAGTTGTGTTATATTGGATGGAATTGTTCTGATTTCCATGGAGACTATCACTAGTGTTGGAGATTGTAACATACCCAATCACCCACAGGATGGGCTACGCCACTTAAAATAGGTTTAGAAAGGGTGAAACACACCCATCCATCAATAGGCGGGGCACACTACAATTCAAAGCCTCAGTTCTCTAATCTTATCTCAAAATCAAGTCCTCATTAAATTTAGAGGCATGTAAATCACATGCATAAGACAAGATCCATGCTACAACATAAAGAAGAAGATAACATGCTATTCACAACAAACATGAAAATTAAAAATACATATCTCAGAGATAATTAAATACACAATAGAATTAAACATTATACAAAAAACATAGAGAGAACTTATCTTTGCAATTAAACGTCCACCAATTGGCTGCAGACCAAGGAGGTTCCTCCCAACCATAGATGTTGTTGTTCTTTTACTCTAAATAGTAGGTCACCCACAATTCAGGGCTATGAATCCGCAAGGATGGGTCCTATGCCAAATCTAAAACACACATCAGTTGGCTAACTAGCTCTCAGGTTTCCCGACCACACAAAAAATCTAAATTTTCATCTCTCTTTCCCCCTCAACCTGCACAACCCAAAGAAACAAACACCCTTCTCTTCCATGTAGTCCCTCAGGCTATCCCATTTCTCTCATGGGATCTAGTGCTACTAGTTAGGAAATATCCCTACTAGAAACTCCAAGGATTCTTAGGTATGGAAATTTCTATCTGAACTTTCATCAATATCATAACTAAAAGGCCTTTCAACACTCAAGCTATCACATGCCTTTCAACACTCACATCAATCCAAAGTACACCAAATATCTTCTACCCATCCTGCACAACCCAATAGAATGGACCCCCTTCTCTGCCACACAGTCCCTCAGGTTGTCCATCTCCTTCCAGTGCTCCAGTGCTTCTGGTCAAGAATCTCCATGCTGGGACTCTCAAGATTTAGTAAGGAGGTTGCAGGCCAAACATGAGATATACTGTAGATACCATTGAGCACTCACATAATGTTATAGCCCTTCCATATCCAACCATATTATGGTCTCACACATGAATAACTCTATGCATATTCATTATTATAAGAGTGTTTCTCCTGAATTAACCCGATTATGATCCCATAACCAATCATAACATAATATGAAACCAACATTTTATCTAAATGCATTCTAGCATCAACAAAATTTACATACTCTAGGCCTTTTGCCATTACATATCAATCTAAATATTGAAAATTAACTGAGGGAATTCTTACCTCAATCCCCTTCAACATGTATGCATCAACATAAACTAAATGCATACCTACCTGGTTGTTATCAACCTACTTGTTGCTATCTGACCAACTAATATTTGTAGAAGCTCACAGACTTCCTCCTTCATCATTATGATCACCATTCCTACCACCCTCATGGGTCTTCACCTAGATGGGAATCATAAGCAACAACAACATCCACATCTTTAACCCTGCTATATCATTTTTCCTGAATACATAATCCATCATTAGTCATACTTAATCATTATTTCATAATAATAGACCATTCTAAGTTCACAAGCATGTTATATGCATATCCAAGCATGTGAAATTACACATCCATATGCACCAAGCATTTACTGTCAGCATGCCTACTAATGCATATGCATTTTAACTTCATTGTATGCCTCATGCACTTTAGTGGATTTTTGTTTTGATTCACTTATTTATTTATCTATTTATGTTGTAGTTGGTTGTCCTTGAAATCCTTCAGATCCTTGCTGCCTTGTGTGATCCCATTCTTTTCATCTGCACTATGGTTCTCTAGTCTGAAAAATTTCCAGCCAAGTTCTACTTGGCCATTCTGCAATCCAATCAATGTGTTCTATTTTTAGCAGCCTCTCCTAGGAAGTCATATCCAACTGTACCTTTATGAAACATTCCATCACCCTGGAATGAAGTAGCTCAAACATTCCATCACTCTACTACACCATTCTTGAATCAAATACAATGACTCGTATTTCTCCATTAGATTACTTTATTAACATTTCCTTGTGAAACCATACCTTTCACACTTAATACCATTCCCCAATGGAAGTCCATTTTCATTCAGTGACACTTTTCAAGTGAGAGAGCATTCAATTTCTCTACATTGGCATCTTGTTTCCACTGTGATCTCTGATATCAAAAGTGGATTTCTTTCAGACTTAAGCTTTGCAACTATCTACACCTCTCTTCCTTCAAGGCTAGACAATCATTCTTTTCCTTTTATACCCATCCATGGCATATTTAAGATGCTAGCTTCATATCCTATGTGAGGAGTCTTGGTTTTGTTGTACATGTAGTTTAATCAAATTCTGTGGTTGTTGACTAACACTTTTGTTCCACTATTATTGAGTTCTTTGTCCACCTTTCATTACTTTCTATGAAGATCTTGATTGCCTCATACAACTCTTGTAAGCTCTGTCATGCTTCCATGACCCTAACATCTGATCCTAGACTGGAGTTGATTTGATTATACCTCTAATCCTACCAAAATATGCAAGCAATCATCTGGTTAGAATTATACATATCATACAAAATTGTCAATTAAATTTACAGGTACCTTTTTGTTTAATTCATGAAGAAAATTATATCAATCTTCATATTATAACAGTTCCCTGTTATTTTCCTCTCAATCCTATGAATCATCTTTCCAATGACTGTAATCTTGCCACAATCGAATATCAGAGTTGAAAGTTAGGGCTCCTTGAAAAACCACTTTCAACCCCCTTAGCTGATACAAAAAATTGAAAACTGTAAAGGTGCTTCCTTCAAACCATGTTCCATGTGACCATAGCTTGAAACCATGGGCTTAATCAAACTTTTGCACCCCACTCTCTATTTTTCTACACATGAGATTTTGTGAACACCAAGTCCGAGGGTTGGTTTACTTCTAGGCCCTTTTTACCTTAGCATGGGACCGATGATGGGACCAAGTCCTATGGACTTCATCTTTCGAATGTTTTCCCATTTCAATTTCTATTTTTCCCTGGAGTTATGATTCACTGAACCCATCAATCATTCCACTAGCAAAAACAAACGATTGAGATTTAATATCCCATCAAATGGATGGTCCCGCTCCCATCTGGAGGCTTCAATGAGATCCATGATTTATACTTAATCAAGTGTTGAGATAGATGAATCTCAACCAATTCAGAAATTCAGTGCTCCAGGGCTCCAGGATATTTTCATTCCCAAGTCTTCCACCTCCCCTGAGTGACAATCCTCCGAAGTGCTTACCCTATTCATCCATAGATTAATCAGAAAATCAAGATTTAATCAAGTGTTCAGACAGACAATCCTCACACACTTCAGAAATACATGACTCCACTCTGAGATAATTCCATTTTTGAGTCTACCACTTCCTCGAAGTGACAATCCTCTGAAGTACTTATCCTATTCTTCCACAGCTTAATCTAACGGTCAAGAAAGGTCCCGAAGGAAACTTAGATCGACGGTCTGCACGCCTTCACAATTTTAGGATTCGATACTTTTCACTGGTAGAAACTTGACACGACATGTTGACATCACCTAGGGTGACATGGACCCATGGCACGTGTGCCACGTGTCACTAAAATAATGAACAAATTGGGGTCCAAAAGGTACCAAATCTAGGTGACACATGTCCCCACACGGTGCCCCTGCCACATGGCATAATCCATGTCATAAACAACACAGATGATCCACAATCATAGCTCCAGATCCGATGTTCCACGTGACCTCACAACTTTACACTTCGTGAATTTGACACTTAGGGATCCGATGCTTCAGGGTTTTGCTCTGCAACATACATAGTATTCGCTGAAGTGGCGAAGTTACAAATTTTGAACTTCGCTACCCTTCCACCACTTCTAGATCTGACACCTTTCAACACTCCCAAATTCCTTCCCTCGATCTAATGGTCGACAAAAAATTCTGGGACTTCGATGCTTTGAGGCTCTAGGTTGTAGCACTTCAACAAGGTTTAAAACTCTCATAGTGAAAAATCCTAAATTTGTTTGCATTGGGTGACCAAAAAAAATGATGAAGATCCCTCCGTGCTTCCCATAAGATCAGACGACCGATGGGACTTTGCGACTTTGGTCTTTGGTAGTTCAGGGTTTTTCTGCCTACCAATATCACCGAAGTGGTGAATTTGCGAAGTATTACCTTTCGTGCTTGGCCTCGATCAACGATTGACAATCAACAATCTAGATTTGACAGTTGGGGCTTAACCTTTCCCAACCTCTGTTTTCACCTTTATCAGACAAACCTTGTTCACCTGTCCTCTGATCCAACGATCCAGATATCCCTTGATCCCACGGTGGTTATCGTTCCCGAATTTGAAAGGGACATCCATGATTCTACGATCCTTTACAAAGGAGCTCCGACTCTCTAGATTCTGCGTGGTATCTGCAACGCCATTTCTCCTGAGCTTTATGATTTCAAGGTTATAAATTGATCTCAACCATGAGACTCTAACTAACAGACCCAACCCATACCGGCCCGGTGTGTCAACTAGAAGCTTTGATACCAATCTGTAACATACCCAGCCACCCACAGGTCGAGCTACACCACTTAAATAGGCTTAGACATGGTGAAACACACCCAACCATCAATAAGTAGGGCACACTGCAATCCAAAGCCTCAGTTCTCTGATCTTATCTCGAAATCAAAGGACTTCTCATTAAATTTAGAGGCATGAAAATCACATGCATAATACAAGATCCATGCTACAACATAAAGAAGAAGACAACGTGCCATGAACAACAAATAACCAACATACAGGAACATTAAAAATACATATCTCAAATATAATTAAAAACATAGGGGAATTAAACATTATACAGAAAACAAAGAGAGCACTTATCTTTGTAAGTAAACATCCACCAACTGGCTGCAGACCAAGGACGTTCCTCCCAACCATAGAGGTTGTTGTTCTTTTACTCTCAATAGCAGGTTACCCCCAAGCCAGGACTATGAATCCACAAGGATGGGTCCTAGGCCAATTCTAAAATAGACAACATTTGGCTAACTAGCTCTCAGGTTTCCCAACCATACAAAAAATAATAATTTCTAGCTCTCCTTCTCCCTCATCTTTCATAACCCAAAGAAACCGACACCCTTCTCTGCCATGCAGTCCCTCAGGCTGTCCCATTTCTCTCATGGGCTCCAATTTTACTGGTCAGAAAATATCCCTACTGGAAACTCCAAGGATTCTTAGTTGTGGACAGTTTTATTCGAACCGCCATCAATCTCATAAATAACAAGCCTTTCAAAACTCAATATATCACAAGCATTTCAACACTCACAACAATCCAAAGTACACCAACTCTCTTCTACCCAACGTACACAACCCAAGAGAATGAACCCCCTTCTTTTCCACATAGTCCATCAGGCTGTCCATCTCCTTCCAGGGCTCCAGTGCTTCTGGTCAAGAATGTCCATGCCGGGACTCTCAGGATTCACAACTGTGAGAAAAATTAACTAAGAGCTAACCAAACAACCATTCGTATCCATTTTCAGACCAAGAGCACATGAATTCAACCTGAGTAAGCGAAGGAAAAGGAAGAATAAGAAGAATGAGAAAAATCAGAAAAAGAATCCCCTTCAAAATAGTCCCCCCAAGGGATGTTTAAATAATTACATGAAGACAGGAGCCACATGACCTCTTTCCCAAGAATCTCATGTAACCCATTTTCTCCATAAAATCAATTATGGGTAGATAAAATAATAATAAAAATACTTATCCCCTCAATCCCCCTCTCTCGTGGAATCATAGCCCCCTAACTCTTTGTCTTTGTCCGTATTGTAGCCAACAATGTATTTTATTAATGTATATGAAGTATTACATTTCCTAGGCACTCTGTCCCGTTTTCAACTTTACCGGATCACCAATGTCCTAATTCACAATTACATAATACATTCTATTTCATAAGGGTTAAAACCAGGGTGTTACAAAGATGATTTCCAACTAGATGGATAGTCAGGATGTTGATGGACATACATTCTCACTGTGGAAAATGGTCCAGGAAAATCATTCTTCTAGGAGATATGTCTAGATTAGAAGAATGATTATTGTATCACTATGTGGAGTGAGTGACTTATTCAATGTCATGTCCGATTCTTCAGATGGATTATGGATTTGAGAGATGATGTAGTTGATGCTATCAGATGATATTGATAGTGATGATGGTGCTCATGATTTGACCATGAGATAGTCTGTGTGGATATGATGATGCTACTAGTCGAATGGTCTATTTGTGCTCAACACCATTTCCTTTAAATACCTCCCTAGTTAGGAGGGAGTGTTAATATTATGGTACATTCGGGAGATATTAACCTCCACGTGTAATCCTGGCGAGACTAGAATATTCTGGGAAGCAAGAGAAACCCGAAAACATTAGATAATAACCCTAGGAGAGAAGTCAACTCAAGATAATATTTATTATTGAGTTATTAGCATCCAAGAGTAGAAGTCGACCCAGTTAGGTCACTTCGAGGACTATAAATAAGAGGTCACTAGAGATCAATTGTCACACTCTCTCTCACAACTGCATAAGACCAGTGGTGCACAAGTTTGCAGATGCAACTGCTGCAACTAGACTTTCATTTTTGGCTTGGACTTTCTATTTGGCTATGGTTAAGCCTTTCTACCTAGTATACTAGCTTTAGAGAGAGGTATGATACCTTGATTGGCTATCGGTTCTAGTGTTTTCTTTCAGACTTATTCTCTCTTTCAAGGTTAAGGTGCTCAAGGGTGGCCTTTGTGCCTATGGTTGGGTGACAATATTGATATATTGTCTATGGTGAAATGAGCACACCTATTATTCTAACATTGCTTGCATTCACTATGTTCATGTCCATATTCCTCATTCAAATTTAGGTACCAAAACCACACTATTAGGGATTCTTCAAGGGTTGACATCAATGAAAACCAAACTATAAACAATCTCCCACTTTGGCATTGATGGAAACACTTAGGCACGACAGTAATGATGCCCATTCTCCCCCTGTGACCATCACTCCCCTTGCTTGCATGCTTCTCTCTCTGTGTCTCCATGCCTTTATCAATATCTCCCCCTTTGACATCAATGGAAAAGGGTAATCCTCCTCTTGGGGCTGCTCCCATTGTTTGTAGGATTTTTCTATCTCTATTGACCTTTCTCTTCATGGTGCTTCCTCGTGTAACTCTCTGATGCATATGAAAAGCATTAAAAAAATTTCTTTACTTTAACTCTTCAAGACTTTTGTTTCTCTCCCCCTGTCTTGTTAAGTTTGACACTATGCGGATCGCTGTGGGGAAGAAAGTACTCCAAGTTTATATCACAGATACTCAAAATTTTCCCTTGCAAGTGGTTTGATGAAGATACCTACAATATTATCTTTTTTCCTAGCATACTCTAGCTTGATGTTATTCTCTGTAGCTTTCTCTCGTAGAAAGTGATACTTGATAGGAATGTGTTTTTTCTTAGAATGCATCACTGGATTCTTAGATATATTGATGGCGCTAATGTTGTCACAAAGTATTGAAATGGGATCATCACACTTTACTTGTATATACTACAAGGTCTTCTTCATCCAAAGAACCTGGGTACAACATGTTTCTACTGCAATGTATTCTACTTTTATTGTAGATAAACATATTGATGAATGTTTCTTGCTTAACCATGATACCAGACACTCACCCAAGTAGTAAGTTGCTCCACTTGTACTTCTTCTATTATCAATGAAACTTGACCAATTTGCATATGTGTAGGAAACAAGAGATAGATCCTTCCCTTTTGGATACCATAATCCAAACTCTTCTATACCTTTCATATATTTGAATATCATTTTCACTGCCATAACATGTGATTCCTTCGGTGTTGCTTGAATCCTTGTAACCTGTCCAACTGCCTGCATCACATCAAGTTGGAAGCTGTTACATAGAGTACAATTCCAATCATCAAACTAAACTATCTATAGTCTGTATCCTTAGAATCATCATCCTTACTTAACTTACATAAGAGTACTGACTGATTTGAAATATTTCTTTCCAAACGTCTTCAACATTTCTATGATATACTTGGTTTGTGAGATAAAGATACCTTTTTTGCTCTAACATATCTAGAGACCCAAAAAAAAAAAAAAAACTCTCCAAGAAAAGACATATTAAATTCATTCTTCATGTGTTTGGAAAATTTCCAACTCATCTTGGCATCATCACTTTCGAAGATTATATCATCAACATAAACTTCAATTATCAGGATACTATCTTGATTTACCTTTATGTAGAGATTGTTATCTGCATTTCATTTCTTGAACCTTTGCTACTATAGGTATCTATCCAATATTGAATACCACGCTCTTGGGCCTTCTTGAGACCATATAAGGACTTCTTCAACCTGCAAACATAATTTTCCTTCTCTGACAGCTGAAATCCTTTTGGCTTCTCAATGTAGACTTCTTCCTCTAGATATCCATTTAGGAATACAAATTTCACGTCCATCTGATATACTATAATATTTTTTGAACATGCATAAGCTAGGATCAATCTGATTGCTTCCATTCTAACAACTGGGGAAAATGTCTCTTCAAAATCTATACCTTCAACCTGAGCATATCCTTTACATACCAATTATTCTTTGTTCATGGTAAACTGTCCATCCTCGTTTAACTTGTTTCTGAACACCCAATTTGTACCAATGATGTTCTTTTTTTTCGGTCTTGGAACTAGCTCCCATGTGTCATTCCTCTTTGTTTGATCTAACTCTTCATCCATATATTTTATACAGTTTTCATCCTTTCTATCTTCTTAAAAAATGCTTGACTCAATAGTAGATAGTAGTGCTAGATGCTGCTACTTTGGTGAGCATATTCTTCTTCTAGTTTCAACTCCTGCATCTTTATTCCCAATAATTTGTTCCCATGGATTATTTTTCTGCACTCATATGCTAGGTGTCTTTAGAGGTGCTTCAAGGTTCTATTGTTCTTGTTATGCTTATGGATTCTCTTCTTCTTCATATGATTCTTCATCTACCTCTTCTTCTTTCAAATATTCTTCGTGATCCTGCTCCAATAAATCTTTGCTACTTTCTTTTATATTTCATCCATCTGTCTCATGAATCATCACATTGACACTTTATACTATTATATTGAGTCTTATATTGAAGCATTTATATGATTTACTTTTGATTAAGTACCCAACTAGTATGCCTTTGTCAACTCAAGAATCAAAATTTCCAATTCTGTCATCTTCTGTTTTGAAGTAGAATTTTCTTTCGAATACTCTGAAGTGCTTCACATTTGTTGGTCTTCCTTTCCATAGCTCATATGGAGTATTATCACTATAACTTCTGAGCATCCCTCTTTTCTAGATGTGAACTGCTGTATGTACTACCTGTACCCAAAAGACATATATTAACTTGGAATCCATTAACATGGTTCTAGCCATTTCCAGTACTTTTCTATTCTTCCTTTCAACAACTCCATTTTGCTGAGGTGTCCTGGCTACTGAGAATTTCCTCTTTATCCCATGCTTGATGCATAATTCCATGAATTCCTTTGATGTAAATTCTCCTCCATTGTCTGATCTCAAACACTTGATTTTCAAATCTGTCTCAGTTTCAACCATCTCTTTGTATGTCTTGAAGTTTTTGAATGCCTATGACTTCTTATTTAGAAAGAAAACTATAGTCATTCTTGTGTAATCATCAACCAATATAATGAAATATTTTTCACCTTTAAATTCCTTCTATCTTATTGGTACAACTAGATTAGTATGTACAATCTCCATTGGTTTTGTTGTGGAATAATCTTTTGACTTGAACTTTGTCTTGGCCTGTTTTCCCTGTAGACAGTGCTTGCATAGAATGTTTGTTCGCTTCAATATCTCATGAATTTCTCTTACTGATTCCTTTTTGCTAACTTTGACAAGATTATCAAAATTTATGTGACCCATTCTTCTGTTCTAGAGCCAACTTTCATTGTCCTTTCTTAGGCAACATCTTTCCTTTCCTATTTCATTTATAACATATATGTTGCTTGGAGATCTTGCAACTGTAGCCACCAACTTGCATGATTTTTCTTTCCTTATATCACACTTCTTTGAGTCAAACACAAGTCTATGTCCTTGATCACACATTTGAATTACACTTAGCAGATTGTGTTTCATGTATTTGACCAGTATAACATTTTCTGTCGTGGCATCCTTACTTCCGATATTGACTGTTCCCTTTACAATAATTATGGCTGAGTTGTCATTCCAAAATGAAATTGATCCATCTCTTTCCTTCTTCAATGTCATAAATATGTATTTATCACCTGTCATATGATTTGAGCATCCAATGTCAACATACCATCCATGTTTCTTGTGTTGAGCTTGTAGAGCAAGATTTCATTCTTCAATGTTTAATTGATCCTACTTTCTTATCCATATCCTTGGTGGTTCTTGCTTATGACTATTGATATTCTACTTTGGTTCCCTTGGAGGAAAAATAAGTCTAAAATCTTTAGTGATATGTTAAAATTTGTTGCACTGGTAGCATTCTACCACATCACTCAAAGATCAAAATTTGTTGTAGCTTCTATTATGTGCTTCATGAGATCTTCCTGGATAACTATTTCTTGTATATCCCTCATTTTTTATTCTGTTCTTGGTATTGGCTCTACAATTCATAGCTTTGTGCCCAAAATTATAATGTGAATAACATGAACCAAAAAAAATAGTTTGATAACTGGGAGTGGAAGATATTCTGAATGGTGCTGCTCTTATGAATCCCTCTTCTTCTTGAGGTATTTTTCATTGTTGCTGATACTGACTTTTGAATCTTCTAGGTGCTATGGTGTCTCTATAATATTCCTCTTGAGTCTTCATGTCTTATTCTTTATTAGAGGGACATTTGATGAATTTTACATAGTTTATTGGTTCTGCTTCTTGCTCTATTGTTTTGGAGATTGAGCCTTTCTCTTTCTGCATTTGATTGTATCCTAATACAGATCTGTCATAGCAAGGTCTTTGACTGTTAATGATATTATTCAATATCCTGGTGTTGTTTTGCTGCATTTCCTTCTTCTGAAGATATTTTCTTAGAGTGACTATCTCTGCTTCCAAGCATTCAATGGTATTGTCTCTTTCTTCTGACTGCCCTATGAGTGCTTCTTTAATTTTATTGTCTTCTTCTACCTATATTTTTAGCTTCGTGAGCGTCTGCTCAAATTCGTTGGAGTTTTGAGATTCTTATTTCTCCGTTAGTTCTTCTTTCAATGACTTTTTCTCTTCTTTTCATTCTTTAGAGATTCTATGGCACATATCAATTCTTCCTTGTAATCGACTTCTACATATTCACATTCTTCTTCGGAGCCTTCTTCATCAAAGTCTTCTATTTCCATGAACAATTCCCTTTCTGTATCACTTCCACTGACTTCATTTTCTTCTGATGAGGAACTGTCTTCCTTGGTGCAAAGAATTTTCTTGAAAACATTATTTTTGTTTCTTCTACCCTTTTGGATTTGCCTTTTCTTTTTAGAGTCATCTTTTTCATTAACTTTCTTTTTCTTATAGGGACATTTATTAGCAAAATGACCAACTCCATCACAATCAAAATAGTTCAATGGAAGCATACCTTTGTTTTTGTTGATTCTTATTTTCATCATTTTGATGAAGTTAGCCACCTCTTCATTTTCCTCTAAATCATCACTGCAACTATAATCTGACTTTGGATTTTTTTTATATTTCTTCTTCGTATTCTTGGATGCCTTGAATGTTTCTTCCTTTGTGACTAGATTGTCTTTCTCTGTCCTCATCTCATAAGATGTGAGTATCCCATGCAACTCATCATTGGTCATTGTAGCTAGGTACACTCTTTCTTCTAGAGATGAAATTTTTGAATCAAATCTCATTGGTAGAGATCTTAATGCCTTTTTAACAACAATCTACTCCTTTACCTTGTATTCCAAACCTTTGATACTTTTTACTATTTCATCAACTCATAGAAAGTAGGCCACTATGTTTTTATCTTCATTCAGCTTCAATGGTTTGAACTTGGCTCTAAAAATATGAAGTTTATCTTCCTTGAATTTTCGATCTCCTTCGTAGATAGTCTTTAGTTTGTCTCACATTTATTTTACATAATCACAGTGCATAATCTTGGTATGTATTTCTTGAGTTACATCATTCTCGATAGCATTTCTATCCCTTGAATCATTTTCTTTGATATTCTTTCCATCTCTATATATCGAGGGAGTGGCAGGTGCTTTGTATCCATCTACTATTGATAGCCAAACATCGAATCCTTGTGCTTATATATAAGTTTTCATTATTCTGCTCCATAAAGCATAGTTCTCACCATCAAAATGTAGCATCCCAATCCTCTCACGATCCATGATCTCATTCCAATGGTTAGACTACTTCTTGAAGAACCTACTTTGATACCAATTGTTGGATTACTGAGAGGCAGGGTGAATCAATAATAAGAAATTTTAGTACTTTTAACCACAGTATATTCTTTAACAATATTCAATAATTTATCATTAGCATTTGATATATCATCAATAGTATAATCATAAAAATCATCACATCACATTAGATACACAGTACACCAAAATTTATGTGGAAACCCAAATGGGATAAAACCACATAATGATTTTCTTATATATCAAAAGAATACATTCATTGGAAGCACCAACTTCCTAATTCTCCAGCTCCAACTGGAAGGAGGCTCCAACCCCCTATTCTTAGTCTCCAACCCGAAGGAATATAAAACTCTTTGAATTCTCTGGCTCCAACCAGAAGGAGACTACAACCCCCTAAGTTCTATGGCTCCATCCAGAAGGTGGCTACAACTACCTATCCTTTGCTTGTCCTACCACACTAAAATATAAATGTATACCAATTGTCTCTATCACAAACTCTTCCTCTATAATTTCCGTTGTCTCTGTCACTCTGTCTTTGTCACTGTCATTGTCACTATCACTATGTCTCTATCACTCTATCTATGTATCTGTCACTCTATCTATGTCAGTGTCACTCTGTCTCTGTCACTGTCTCTGTCACTGTCTTTATCTCTGTCACTGTTTGTTTCACTGTCTCATCAACTTGTATATGCCCATCAAACAACTAAACCTTTACCATACCATACATAAAATTTATATCAATGTACATACTATCTCATGCATCAATCATGAATAAAAGATACATCAATAAGGAATAGTGAATCATGAACTAGAACATCAACCCTATGTAACATGTACCATATACCATACCATCAACCATGTGCAAGTCTATACCATGCCATCAATGAAGTATCTCAAAGAACCAATGCATGTACCTCATGCATATGACACCATACAACATGAATATGCTTCAACCATGTATAATCAACTCAAATATATGAACTATAAGAACCATGTCATATGTTGAACCAGATATAAGAGTGCTCCTCACTCAACCAAGAAACCAAGATATACCATATCTAAATAGAAAACCAACCATGCCAAGTATGCCTCAAGAATATACCATATCATGATAAGAAGTAACCATCAAAAGAAGTATACAACCATACCAATACCTCTGTAGATGACTTGAAACTCTGAGATGTTGACCTGTAGAATTCCTTTAGACTTCATGGACCTGGTACCAAAATCTACTCAATCATTCATGATCCTTTCTACATATACACAAATTTCTCTTCTATTGCCTGCATATATATGCACTTTTCTCCATTGTAGCCTACATACATATGCTCCCTTTCTAACTTGCAACCTGCATATACCTTAGAAACTAGGGTTTACCGCAACTCTGAAACTTTCACCTTTGACCTTCCTTTGCTACCTTAGAAAATGATGCTACAACCTTAGAAAAAGATCACTAGATCATAAGAAAGATAAGAAATGAATAAGTGTGTGAGTGTACTTGTGAATGACTCCTTGAGGTGTATTTATACTTGTGCTAGGTAACTCATGATTCACGCATATAATGTAGGCACAAGTAGTGTATAATGGTGTATTTATACTTGTGCTAGGTGTATTTATACATAGAATATTTTTTACATGTGTTTGATTTTTATATACCCAAACAACAAATACTATTGACATTAGATGTTGTCTTGAGGGTCACTCTAGCCATATGGTGGGCTACACACAAACACGGAATAAAAGATTGGAAGTAGTGTAGAAGATTGATGCAAGTTGGATTAGATACCAAGGTGGAGTATATTGCGTAGACGTATACAAATATAGGTGATCCAACAAATCATGTTGAGAAACACAAAAACATATGGAGTTCGATACCAAAGAAGGAATGGAAACACATGTTTATACATACATTGGATACAACTCCAAAGAATTGGATCCTAGAACGGAAATGCATAGAGAAACAACAAATTGGGACTAGATAGTTCAAAGGTTTAAGGTAACATTTACATTTGAACCAAGATATTTTTAGAAGAAGGGCCAATGGAGGTAGTACCTATGTGTAGTGTGCACAGAGCTTCTATGGTTGTTCATGAATTACTGGAATGTTCTAATGTTTCTAAAGAAGAACAAGACAAGGATGATCTAAGGAATATACAAGTACCTAAAACTAAGGGGGAATGTGTAGTAGAAGGACCAGATCTTGAATCTGTTGTGTATGCACAACCACTAAATACACGAAAGGTAAATATTGGGACAAAAGAAAATCCAAAGTTTGAGCAGATAGGAGATTACAAGAATGATGAAACTGTGGAGAAGATTGTAGATTTACTACGCGAGTATCATGACCTATTCCCAACTACATTCTCAAAAATGAAAGGAATAGCTGGGGAGTTAAGAGAAATGAAGATCCCTTTGCAACTAGGTGATAAGCCAATAAGATAGAGACCTTCCAAACTGAATCTGAATATAAAGAGAAGTTAAAGGAAGAGATAGACCGAATGTTAGAAGTTGAAACCATTGAATCTGTCGTGGAATCAAAATGGATAAGTCTAATGGTAATACAAGATAATAAACCTGGGGGAATCAAAATTTGTGTAGACCTAAGGAAGCTAAATGATGCATGTTTGCATGATCATTTCCAACACCATTTACAGATGAAGTGATAGAGAATGTAGGAGGGAAAGAGGCCTATTATTTCACAGATGGATTTTCAGGATATCACTAGATTAAGATTGTGCAGGAAGACAAACATAAGACTACCTTTCCAACATAGTGAGAATCTATTAGTACATAGTAATTCCTTTCAGGCTGAAGAATGCACTTGCAATTTTTTCAAGAGTAGTTGTTGCAAATTTTAAGGAATTTATTCATAAGTTCCTTGAAATTTATTTAGATGATTGCACTGTGTTTAGTCTATTGAAAGATCACATAGATGTACTTAGGTTAATTTTAGATAGGTGTAGACAATGTCATATTTCACTGAATTTGAAGAAATGTATTTTCTGCATGCCTTTTGGAATTTTGTTGGGTGATGTGGTATGTAAGAAAGGCTTACTAGTGGATCCTAACAAGATTGCAATGATATTAGACTTTCATCCACCCACATCAGTAAGACAATTAAGAGGAAATTTGGGCCATACAAGATACTACAGGAATTTCATTAAGGGATATGCACATATTACAACACCTAGGAGAAGTGATCCAGGGGATCAAATTTTGCTCAAATTCCAAAGTACTTGGAATCGCTTCAAATAAAACGGGTGCGTAGGCCTCATCGTCATGAACCCAATGCAAATCATTTGGGTTCAAATGGATGTCAGATGAGTGAGATATCGCATTCTGTTCAAATCGTCAAACAGGCAAAAAAATGTGCTGACTGTACAGTCTGTATAGTCTGTATGGATGATGATGTGGCAGGGCCGTACGACACATAGCAGAAGCTAAGTTGGCAGGGCCATATGAAATGTGGTAGGTGTTGAGTAGTAGACATGTGGATGAATCGACATCCGACACATGGCATATTGGTGGCGAATGGATTGGTGACACATGGCCCAAACAAGGGCTGCCACGTGTCACCTGGGTAATGGTTAAAATTTATGTAGTTGGTAGGACTTGACCCCACAACCTTCGGGCAGGGGTAAAGCTTTGGGAAGTGCCACCCAACCGACGTGCCACCCATGTGGTTATTACCACTATACCATTCTAAATTTATTTAAATTTGATTTGTTTTGATTTGGGGTGCGGTCCGGGCCGGGGCTTAGCCCCCGGCCCCTGGTCACATATAGCCACCATATAACCACTACTACGCGCATTTTTTCAAATGAATTTGGGCCTGCGTGCTTGGCCACTTGGCATGTTTCCATAATTTTAAACCTTGGCCCTTTGTTATGTGCGGGTGCGGTCGTATGGTAAGCCACATGCCCAATGGCTTGGTGGTTAGGGACTAGATGCACCCTAACCATCCTACAGTTCGCACAGTTTTGCGGTTGTGCCTGGTGCTAGGTTTTAGAACAAATATGAGCATAGAGGCTAGGTTGAGGACGCAGAGGTGCATTTTGGCGATCTAGAGACAACAAGTTTGAAGGGGAACTTCCAGGAAGTCTATCTTCTTCAATTTTTGGCCAAATCAGGTGCCGAAAAAGCCCAGCTAGGGGCTTTTGGACGTTCTGAAGCCATTGGAGCCATCTATTTGGAATTTTGAGCATTTTAAAGCACATATTTTAGCACTTTGAGCAAATAATACAAAAGATCCATTGGAAGCTGAACCAGGAGAGGGGTGAACTCCTTTATCATTTGTTGTGTTATGTGTTTACCGTTCACTGTTATTTGCTGCTGATTATATGCATCTTGAATGTGTAATTTCTATAAAAGTTTTGTTTGCAAATTGATCCTTTTTCATAAGAACACTTGAATTAAAACTTGCAAATATTTTCAAGGATACAAGCTTTTATTATTTTCAGATCAAGTTGGTATTAGAGCTTGGGTTTTTGAAGGCTTGATTATTTGCAAGTGTTTTGTTTTCTGATGCTCACAAGGTTTAAACTCACAAGAGGAGAAGGTAAACTTGTAGAGCCAAGTTCTCATCCTTCAAGAAGAAAGATTATATCATCACCTCAAGCTTCAAGGAGGCATTCACCAAGTATGGATCATGAAGAGAGTCATGAACATATTCCTACAGAAGATGAAGATCTCAGAAAGGCTTTCATGGAAATGAGAGAAATGATGAAAGTCTTGATGGAAGAAAGGAATACCAGGTTGCAAGGTGAAGGCTCCAACCCTTCAAAGAACAAGGGAGACAGTGGTGATNGCTCAAACCCTTCAAAGAACAAGGGAGACAGTGGTGATAAAACTCCAAATGGAAATGGAGGGAATGGTGCTTCTCCACCACCCTCACCTCCATCTTCCTCTTCTTCTACCAGTTCACAACCTATTCCAAATTCTCCAAAGGGACATGGTAAAACTCCTCCACAACTTCCTTTGTTAAAGCTTGATATTAAATTTGAATTGCCAATGTACAATGGAGAGGTAAATGCTGAGAAATTAGATAACTGGATTCGTCAGATTGAGGTGTATTATAGGATACAAAAAATTCAAGATGATGAAACTAAGATTCAACTTGCTTCTTTAAGATTGGATAGTGCAACATTCAATTGGTGGGAATCCAAGACTCAAGAGGAAATGAAGAAACATGGTAAAATTTTAACCTCTTGGATTGATTTTATTGTTGCAATTAAAAAACAATTTTACCCATTGGCATATATGCAAAAAGATACTATGGATTGGCAAAATTTTAGACAAGCTAAAGGGCAAAATGTGAAAAGCTTTACTCAAGAATTTAGGATAAGAGCTTTGGTTTTGGGAGTAGATTTGTCTTCTCAAGAAACTTTACTCAAATACATTGGAGCTTTACATAGTTATTTGAGACATACAATACTCATGTTTAACCCTTCAAATCTAGA
>JASDQU010101237.1:345115-356298 GCA_032191745.1 Picea mariana | reverse complement strand
TGGTTTGGTATATGGGGAAGAAGTGGTAATTCCAATGGAGTTTATTGAGACTAGCATGTGTGTTGCAACGATTACTGATATTTCAGACTCTAGCACAGTAGAGGAGAGATTTTCACAGTTGCTACAACTTGAGGAAGACTGATTTGTCATAGGGTTCCATCAACAAGTTCAGAAGGAAAGAGAAAAGGCATGGCATGATAGACATATTAAACAATTTATTTTTCAAGTGGGGGACTTAATATTACTATACAAAAATAAGTTTATGCAACATCCAAGAAAGTTTCAAATGCATTGGTTAGGACCATATGTAATTAAGTATGTAACAAAGGTAGGTGTTGTGTAGTTGGAAACATTGAATGGTGAAGTCTTGGGAGGAATGATGAATGGAAGTCGACTGAAAATTTATAGGGACAATTATCCTCCTGCGCACTAGGATGAATTGCACAAGAAAGAATGTACCACAATAATGTATTATAGTAGGAAAAAGAAAAAAAGAAATACAAAGTGGAAAAAGAAAAATAACATAAAGTAAAAAAGTAAAGGCATGTAAGAACTAGGAAGTCTTAAGTGTTAACCCGAGGTCCAAGGTGCAAGAATGACACATGAATATGTAAGTGCGCATAAGAAGTGAGTGTCGTGCAGAAGTATGAAACTGCATCGAGCATGAAAATTACACATAGAAGTGAAGAAATGTGCAGTGAATGAACAAGTAAGCCATAAAAATTGTGCAGAACAGGACCAACAAGACCGTTAAAGGCATTAAAAGGTGACATTGACGGTTAAAAAACATTAATGAGAGGGAATAAAGACAACGTGTAGTCATAAATGGAAAAAGTTGTCAAGGATCATGACTGACTGGTGCTATGAGGAAAAAATATAGCGGCAGGTTTGGTAACAAAGAAACATTAAATCACACATTGAGTACACAATTGGTGGATTAGACCGTTAGCACAAATGTGAATGTATAAGGACAATTGTTGAAGTGTTATAAAAGCACATCGGAGGTCGACAGGGAAAGGGTATTTGCATTCATAAGTGTTGTGAGAATACATAGTAGACCACAAGTGAACCAGAGCCGACACAGAGTAGTTGTAGAGTCGAAAAAGTGGAGAATCAATCAAAGAGAGAAATGGCACCACCAAAATTTGGGGCACCAACTACCACAACATGAAATCTATCTTGAATGCGACCACCAGTCATACTAGAATTCAAGGAAACTCCCAGATCTTTGGCTTCATAGCTGAGGTTTCACAGGGATTACATACCATCGAGAAAGGACACTAAACCATAGGTTAGACTACCTAAGGACACCAATTACACACTGGTTATGCCAGAAATACCATCTGGTGTCATTATTGAAGGGGACCAAAAGTCACTACAACCAAGGAGACATTGCAAAAATTTATGGAGTCATGGAAGGGACTGATGCATAGACCTGAGTGGTTAAGGACAATCCACAAGTGAGTGTTGGGGGCCCTGCTGAACATGCATTTTGGATGCAATTTTGAGAAATATCCTAAGGGTTGAGGATATGTGAAATAAAGGCGCATTTAGGATCAAAGTGCATAGAAAAGGCACATTCAGGATTGGAGTGCGCAGTAAAGGCATATTTTGCGACACATAAGAAGATAAAGCAAGGAAATAAAATAAGTAAATAAACCAAGGAGACAAAGCATGAAAAGAAACATGCGAGCGAAAAGGAAGGAAAAGAAGAATGCAAGCACGAAGGCATGAAAAATATGCTTGAAATATGTGTTGTCATGAGTTGTAATGAGTCATAATGAATTGTCATAGGTTTTTGGGATAAGCTAGCAAGGTTTTGAGCCCTAAAATCTATGTATAAATATGTAATGTCTTTGGAAGAATAGGATGAGAATGAGAGAGAGTCTATATATGAAGTTTTAGGGGATATTTTTTAGAGAGAGGCTTGCACTGTAGAGTGACTAGGCAGGATGGGGAATGATATCATGATGTATCTATTGTAGTGCGGTGCACAAACTTGATATGATTTCACAAAGAATAATAAAGAATATAGTTGTTGTAGACGTAGCCCAATAATTGGGTGAACCATGTTAAATTTTGTGTTTGAATTTGTATTTTTATGTGATTTTTCATGGATGTTTTGTTTATGCATGATTATATCTAGCTTTTTTTGTTATATGAGTGATGCGCAGTAATCATGAATGTTCTAGTGAATGGTCTATGTTGCAATCTGCATTATAATGGTGCTGTATAATTGAGTTTACAAATTAATCAAGGGACAAGAGACATAGAGTATTGCACATAGGATATATAAGTATCAATGAACATGTTTATGGCCTCACATCCCCTAATATATGAAGAAACTTGGTTCCTGCAGTCCTATTTGATACCTAAGGTGAGACTTCACTTTCATGTAGGTGATTCTGAAAGGGCTGATATCTGAAGGGTTTCGTTGGTTATATAACCCGAACCTAGGGCATTACAACTGCATGCTAAAAAACACCTCATATTCGATGAAGCTCCTCTTCATTTCAAGAATATTTTATTCTCTACTAAAACCTTGCACATTCACCACTAATTCAGAGCATTGATGCACATAACAATGTTGAGTATGTATGAAACCGTTCAAACCATTTATGGGAATCAATAAATATACACCAACAAAGAATATGAAAATGTAATAGGATGGACAAGTAATTTATACTACCTAGGCATGAAATATTAATTTCCCATTAAATTCGAAATTTTGAGAACCCATAATATTCACAATCAATTCTAGGCATACATTCAATTGCAAATGAAAGAGTAAAAATCTATGTAAGGGTCTCAATAACTACTAGGAAATCACTACCTACTTCAAGAGAACTATCCAACCATAAAAAAAAAACATGCATAGGTCTGAACTTTAAATTACACATTTCCTCCATTCACCAAGCCATACAAACTATTATTTAAGGATTCAAACTATGGGTAACCTAAATCTTTGGCAAAGTATCCCATGCATGAAAACATAATAACCTAGCCTTGGTAAATTTATATTCAATGGATTGAGCATACTAGTACATTTAAGGATGAGGAGAAATTATCTTTTGATGTAAGGGAGAAATAATGAGCAAAAGGGGCAAGAAAAATATCTTTAGAGAGAAGGGAAGTTCCTCGATATCTATCAAGAGTGACAAGCCTAAGGAGGAAGAGGATGCTTCAAAGGTAGAGGAAGAAGATGAATTTGGCTAGAAGAATCCATTAAGATACTTCATATGTAATGAAACTCATGAATCTCAATACTACCCTTCAACCATAAAGTTGAAATTAGGGCAATGGTATCCCAAGAAGAGCTCCAAACACAAGAAATTGAAGAAAAAATCAAAGAAAACTTAATGCAACAAGAAACAATAATATTGGGAAACAACGAGACCCCAAAATCTCATTGGAGGAGGAGTGTCTTCCAAGATGCAAGGGTAAATACAAAGTGTGTAAGGTGATCATAAATGGAGGTTCTAACAACAATTTGGTAAGTGCATAAATGGTACAAAAATCACATCTTGCTTGTATTCCAAAATCAAACCCTTACAATATTTCATGGTTGAAAATGTATCATAGTGCTCTTATGAACAAGTCTTCCTTTGTTGCTTTTAATATTTGGTTATTAAGGTCCTATGTGATGTAGTATATACTACCTATGGATGCGTTTCATTTTTTCTCGGGAAGACCATGGGAATATGATAGAAACGTAATCCCTTTTGGTGACTTGCAACATGATATAAAAATACATTTTAAGGCCATTTAAAAAGGAAGGAATATCTAAAATATCAACTTTGTCTCTCTTTATGATGGATTGGAAAGAACTCTTTAAAGTTACTAAGGGACAATAAACCTTGAATACGATTCATGTAATGAATCTCATAAATCCCAATACTTCCCTAGAAATCCCAAAGTTGCAAGTAGGGCAATGGTAGCTCAAGAAGAGCCTCAAACAAGAGAAATTGAAGAAGAAACTAGAGAAAACTTAACGCTGCAAATAAAATAGATAATATTGGGAAACAAAGAGACCTCAAAAGCTGATTGGAGTAAGAGTGTCTTTCGATATGCAAGTGAAAATACAAAGTGTGTAAGGTGATCATAGATGGAGGTTCTACCGACAATTTGGTGAGTATAGAAATGGTACAAAAATCACATCTTGCTTGTATTCCAAAATCAAACCATTACAATATTCCATGGTTGAAAATAAATCATAGTGTGCTTGGGGATAAGTTTTCCCTTGATTCTTTTAATATTTGGTCATTAAGGTCCTATGTGATGTAGTACCTATGGATGCATGCCAATTGTTACTAGCTAGAAAAGGATGTACATTTGGTTCATTCTTCATATCAAGTGTGCATGTACGTTGGATTAGTTGTGTGAACTCCTTCCAGTAACAAAATGCAATGCAAAAGACAAAAGTATATGTGCGAGAATCTCCTTTAAAATGGGTGAATTCATGTCAATGAAATATAAACCAACTTTTTTTTAATTCAAACACTACCTCACCATAAATATTTCCAATTAAAACTTTACATAAGTTTCCATGCAATGGGAAAGTGATCCTTCAACAATGTATTTTTAGGAACAATATCACATTCAATGTAAACATTTAATTTTATTCAATGAGACATAAAAATACCATAAATTCATACATATAAAATTTTTCTCTCAGTTCTTGAGTTTCTCTTTTAGCTCTTTTCAAATTGAGAAATGGATGTTTTGATTCACATACATTCATTAACATATATAAGAATAAAATCCTCTTTGTTGAAAAAGTAACAATGGAGGTGTATGTAAAATACAAAATTTGAAATGACATGGCAATTTTAGACTTCATTTTGCAATCTTGCTTTAAGTTTGAAATTGATTTGCTAATCTAATGTTTTTCTTGTATGTGCAATGGATGTATTTGGATTTTGTTTTGTCATAGTCGTATTTAGAGGAAAACCTACTCTTGACAATTGGCACAAAATGAGGCTTTCCACATTTATGCAAAATAATCTCACTTATTTTAACTTTGATCCCAAAAACTATCTCTATGCAAAGTGCAATTCATATTTGCAAGTACAGAAAGGTTGATTGAAATCACCCTTCAAGTGAAGACATAAGTCTAGAAATTATCATTTCAAAAGAATGAATGAAGAGTAGAAGAAACATGCATGAGAAAGTAATTCTAAAACTCAAAGACAAGCAGGAGTGAAAACTTAAGGAGGGTTAAGAAAACACTTTTACACAAATGAATGAAGGCTAAAAAAACATTTTCATGTTGTAAATGAAATAGAATTCTAGTTTTTTAACATGAGAGATGAAAATTCCATCTCAATATTGGGCATGAAATATGGAAATTCACTCTCAAGTAAGCAAATGATTTTTTTATTTAGATGCATGCCCAAGAGAGCACTGAAAATGCAACTTTAGCTTCTATGTGCTCAATCTCAATAAAGAGATTTTAGAATGTATATTTAAACTAGCCAAAGGAGAGCTGAAAGTTGCACTCTTAAGAAATCAAAAATGGCATTTTGTATTAGCCTCATTGATGAAGTTCACTCCAAACAAGGGTCATGAAAACATTGCACACTTTGACCTTGGATTTGTCATAGGTATTGTCCTTGAATCTCTTAATCATGTTCATATCCTAAGTGATAGAGTTTGCTATTCAATAGTTGCTTTAATCATACCCAATTTCTTACCAATAGTTCATTTCCTTTGCACAGTCCCTGAGAATATGCTTCCCACCAAAGTAGGGAATGTCTTGGCATCAAAATAAACATTTTGTTCATTTATTTCTCGTCATTGTCTTACTAGCATCTTCATAACATCCTAATTGCAATATTATTGCATTCTAGGTGTCACATGCATCTCAATTATGTTGTATTAACATCCTAATTGAGTCCTTTTAGCATCCTATGTGTCTCATCAATGTTCTTGTTGCATCCTAATAGCATATTATTTGTGTCCTTATAGTTCTAGGTGTCTCTTTAGTAATTTTCATTATATTATAACTCTTGTAGGTGGCTATAACCATCCATGTTTATCTACAATGTCAATAGATAGTGACAAAGATGATGTACATATGTGCAGCTAGAATAGGAGTATTGAAGTGTTGTGGGAAAGATGATATTGAACTAGTTGATGTTGTTGAAATTTTTTCCATAAAATAAATATTTGAGTCCTCAAATGCCTCCCATCTTAGGAATTTTTCTAGGGATGGCTAGTGTGTGATGCATGCTATTAAGTGTATGTTTTGACCTATAGAGGAAATTGCTAGAAGGATACTTCACGTGTTGATAGATGGTGTTGGAACATTATTATTGATTTGTTATAGAAGGAATACTATGGGAATTGAATGTATTTTCTAAAGGCTAATATAGATAGAGGAAGTTCACATTGCTAACTAGAAGTGGATGCTATATGATAAGGAGAAACTATTATATGAGAAATTTCCACATGCATTTTGACTATGCAAATTGTATTATGCTGCACCTGGGGGGGGGGGGGGGNATAGATATGCCTATGAGGGGGAATGGATATTTCCTTGGCAATTGGGTGATGAGGTGGAGTGGAGGCACGAGGTGATTGGATCTTGGTAATGGGGGAGGAAACAGTTGGAGGGGAGAAGGTGATATATTGAGGTATGGGTTTCTACTCAGTGTAGGGCATGGGATGTTGTGAGGGATGCTAATGAGGTCGAATATATATAGAGGGGGTAGTGAAAGGAGGAGTAAAATGGATGGGACAAGACAAAAAAACCCATGGGTTGAAAGATAATACATATTGAGGAGAGTTGACAAGTTGGGAGTGTTGGGTAGTAGTAAGGGATTTTTGTCGAATTCCTTGATAGTTTTCATAGGAATGGGAAGAGAGTTGGAGATGGTTGAAACATTTATTAGTAGGGAATGGTTTTGGAGGAGGAGGTGGGTATAGTAAGGGAAATGAAACTGATAATTTACTTTGTGTTCCACTGGTAGGGAAATAATGAAAGCCATGTCTAGAGTAGTACTGTGTGGAGTAGATTTCCATGTTGTAATATGTTGATTTGAGGGTTGTCCATAAGTTCTACCTTGTGATTCTTCCACGGTATGCATGAAGATGAATCCTAGTGAGACACAAGAGATGATATTCTATTATGGTATGAAAAGACTATAAATATGCATGGAAAATTTGGGTCCAAGAACCCAAATGGCCATTATTCATATGACCATTGTATTATGGAAGAGAGATGTTGGGATAGAGCTAAAAAGGATAAGCATTATTTTTACTGTGTAGCATATAACTAAGGATCTGAAGTAGATCTATTGTAGCGGAGTTTGGGGTTGTAGTAGTGCATTGAAAAGGAGCCATGGTGAACAAAAATTCTTGTGAAAGAATGTATCCTGTTTCTATAAACTTAGGGTTGTTTTTGGAACCAATGTTATAGAGGTAATCTCTCCAACTTTATTCTTGGGATATTCATTTCCTTGACTTGAATCCCCCATGGAATAATTTGAATAAAAAAATTGTGATTAGAAATGAAATAACAACTCAAAGACCTATATATTCGATGGTTGTCCTCATATGATATCTTTTTAACGCTGCCCCAATAGATTGCCTCCAGTAGTTGTTCTAATAATTTAACCAACACTTAAAGAATCAACAAAATAATACAATAAATTAACAAATATTTTTATGACTAAATAATAATTAAAAATAATTGAGTGCATGGATACTTGAATGATATCCTCTTGGTTTCAATAATAATTTATTGGAGTAGTATAAACTTGGAGAAAACCTCCCTCAATTTGATGGAGCAACAACGAAGTCAACATTGACTTTGTTGTTGCTCCATAAAATCGAGGGAGGTTTTCTCCAAGATTATCCAAATCCTAATTTATTCTCTACTAAACATGGCCAACCAAATGAAGATGGAAGATCTTATGGCCACTCCCCACCCCTCACATCACTCTCAATTCCCTAGTACCCAATCTATATACTAGAAAATAGTTGAAAGAAACACATTAAGATTCATGCATAGACACTAGAAAACCAAAAAATTCATAAAGAAACCTATGTGGTTTTGTGCATAAAGAAACATACACAAATCATTCATTAACATATAAAATTCCTTCCTTCCTTCCTTCCTTCATTTATTCATTAATCATAGACAAAAAATACTTCATCTCAATAAATCATATCATCAAAAATATGTTTTCACAATATGGTACATGATGTTTGTAAGTACAATAGTTTCTATTTTAGTTTCTTTCTATTTGAAATGAATCCAGAAAATAGGTCGTTAGTTCCTTCTTCCTTTTCGGTTGTTCTGGCCTCCACATGTCTTATTGATGACCTGGTTGTGTACTCAAGACATTGAGGCTAGTGCAAGGGGGGGCACAGGTCATCAACTGCAATAAGAAAGAAATGTTAAATTGATGTATTTTTTTTTTATTATGATTACAATTATTTCATTAATAAAAGATCATTAGAGTGTTGTTTACTTGCTTGAGTAGTAGAGGAAAGTGGAGTAGTTTCGAATGTGACAATATGTTCCTCTTCTTGTCTAGCCTCATCCTATATATGTTCTGGATTTGAAACATGAAACATTATAATTAATACACCATTTGCAATTAAATATTTTTAATTGTAATCCATACTACATTTTTTATAACACATGAAATACCTCCAGTATCGAGCTGCACACCACCTTCATTGGGTGGAACTCTACTGTCACTAGGTCATGTTCTGCTAGTGGGGACATTTGTTTCTTCATTGGTTTCCTACTTAAAACAAAAAAAAACATATTAATTTATGGTTGAAAATAATAATCAATAGATTGTACAAGTAATTAATTATAAATAATTTTCGTTGATTTTATTTTCTTGTGTGTCGGTTTGAGTGCCTAAAGTTTGTGTTTCCCCCAAGATTTTTTTGTGTTCAAACATGGCTTGAAATCCATGCTTGAAAGTAGGATTGAGGTTGTATATTTTAGCCTTGTACAATTATTTACTACAAATAGATTTTCAATAAAAGAACAAAAAAGATACAATGGAAAATACACACATTACTGAGATATTTTTCCCTTGGAAACCCAAATTGGGAAAACCAACATATTCTATATTCATTCACTTCATACATTGTTTACAATACAGTATAAATATAGGATCACGTAGCATCAAAAACCCTAATCCAATAATCCAGATTAGTCAACAACCCTAATTCCTTAACCAGAAATAGAAAACCATCGACGAAAACCATGTGTCGAAAAACTACCCAAAATGGACACAAACCGATGTAAAGTATAGAACACATACCCAACATTATCCCACTTTTTGTTTTCTTTGCATACATGGGGTTACAAGGTTACATAGTCAACAATCCAGGGCAACAATGCCCATAGATACTCTACACTAAGAGAACTTCTCAGTGCTCACAGATTTTGTTAATAAATCTACAACATTCTTCAAAGTATCTACCTTCATCAACAACACCTTCTTTTCTTCCACCATGTCTCTCACAAAGTGATATTGAACATCAATATGCTTTGTCTTTGAAAGATAAGCTAGGTTCTTCACCAGAAAAATTGCACTCTGACTATCACAATCTATCCTTACAACTTGTTGTGCCAACCCAATACCTGAACATAATATTTGTAACCATACTGCTTCCTTGCTTACATGAGTGGTTTCCATGTATTCAACTTTTGTAGTTGAAAGTGCCACTATAGACTGTCTTTTTCTTATCCAAATGATTTCTACTCTAAACAAGTTAAACACATACCTTCTTGTAGATCTCCTATGATCCAGATCTCCTGCCCAATCTGCATCCACAAAACCATGTATGTCCAACACTCTGTCCAAACCTGGTCTTCCTTGGTAGCATAATCAATAACTAGTAGTGCCATGCAAATACTTGAAAAATAAATTTACTACTGTCCAATGCTCATTCCCTAGTTTTGACATGTACCTTCTCGAAACTCCCATTGCATGTGCAATGTCTAGCATTGGAGTAGGATATTTTGGGATACAATGCAACAAATGAGGAATACAATTAAGGAATGGACCAAAGGAAGCAATGCATGCCAATAAATACAGAGAAAGGAATGTGCAATAAGGAAAAGGAAGCATTGTGCCAAGAATTAAGGAGAAGAAGTGAAGAGTCAAAGAAAGGAATGAAGACCGACTCCGTGAAGGAAGTTATTATGTGGACAAGCCTAATCCATTAGGGTTAGGGTTTTAGGTTATGATTTAATGGGTTTTTACCCACCTTTTGTAATATAAATAGAGGATGTATGAGGTAGCTAGGGGAATACCTTATGCATGTGGAGAAGCCCTTTTGAGAACCCTTTTGAGTTTTGAGTCACAGTAYTTGTGTTAATTGAGAGCTCCGGAGCTTGGGTTGTATCTTTTTTGGAGACTTATGGAGTGTAACTAAGGGTCAGGTTGCAAGCTGTGGATCTTGGTGCAAAGCTATTCATCCTCATGCACCATTACTAAACCTATGATGTCATGTGCACAGTGCCATATTTTGATGAATAATAATAAGAAGTAGAATATCTTTGTGGATGTAGCCTAGGGGGGGTGAACCACGGTAAAAACCTATGTTAATGTGAAGAATGTGTTCTTTATGTGTTGCAATGCTTATTATGTTGATTGAATAAATGATGTATGAATCTGTTAAGGTTATTTTACAACACACACTAGACTAATTATGCAGAATGAATGTTAAGGGTTGAATAAATGTTAGATTTGAATGATGGTATGGTAGAATGAATGTTGAAGTAGAATAAGAATTATATTCCTAATATTCCCACGAGTTCCATCCCTTCCATGATTGCAGACACTTGGGTCATGCAATCACCCATAATCCATATCGTGTGAGACTGTGTTTTGCACTCTGTGTGCAATGTTGCTTTCTAGTTTTCTAGAGGGGCTGATGGTTTCTAGGGTTTTTTTGGAGTACTAAGGTAGAATCTAGGTCATCCTATACATCCAAAAAATGGTTATGTTTTCTGTTGTAACTCTGCAGATCGGATTGGTGGGGATTTGATGAAGAGAATGTAGTGGTAGAAGGGGATGTTTAGGCCATGGAACCATACAAAGAAAGCGATTGAAATATGGTTGGAGAAAAATCAACTCGAGTTCGCACAAAAATATAATAGAAGCTCTAGGTATACATCACACTATTATCTGCAGAGGTATGTGTTT
>JASDQU010101237.1:232543-260963 GCA_032191745.1 Picea mariana | reverse complement strand
CCTGCTGAATGTCATGAAGATCCCACACTTCATAAGACACCAGGAAGTCAACGCCTATGTCAAGCTGCTACTGTCGTGTTACCATGGTGGCTACTTATGGCTATACCACCACATTACAGTTGAACCAACATTGATCCACAAGATCACAGGACTGAGTATGCAAGGACCCGACCCAAAGTAATTTTATCTAAGAAAATCCACAGATCACGCACTCACACAGAAGATCAAGGATACATATGGCGACTTTGAGAAGGGAACAAGAGGCTACAAGGTAGCTTCCATCTAGAGTGGCACAATGCGCTTAACATGCCAACTGATAGATATAAAGTTAGTAAGGAAGAACTGACCTATGCAGGTCATCAGCTTTGTTGTTGACCTCACAGGGAAGTGCGCAGAAGGCCTATAGTTGAATTGGGCGAAGTACCTAGTTAACCAGTTGGAACTAGATTTCCGAGAATCACAGGATCAGGGTTATGAATTTCATTTCAGCTGGCTCCTGGTCCTCATTGAATTTGTTTCTTGGGAGATGCTGGAAGTAGCGACCTTCCCAAACATCGAGCCATTTGATCTTCTTGCCGCAAATTTCTCTACCCTGTGGTATTCAACTGATATGAAAAAATAGTGGCAGTCGAATGCTGTGTTTCATACATACTACCTCCAGCTAAAGAGAGCCATCGAAGATGAGCCTCCCATGACCTTGAACACCTTAGAAAGGTTCCAACCCATGATGAAGTTCAACGCAGATCGAAACTTCATCTACATTATAGCACGAGAAGATGAACATCAAGAGCAACTCTATTCATATTATAAACTTATAGAAGAAGACCTTGAAGAAATCACTAAGGAATGGTTTGATGACCTCCTTATCCCCGCCAACCCTGCAAAGATATCTGATATTGAAAACCCAGAGGACACTCATAAAAAATAGAATACACCCAAGAAGACTGAGGAGGTCCAAAACTTAAGCAACACCTCAGGAAAGACTCCTTTAGTGTCACCTGACCGAGGGGGTGATGATGAAGTAGAAGATGAACAAAATCCCAACGAAGTAACACCACCCAGAGATGAGGTTGACCCCTTGAAGAAGAGGAAGTTTTCTCCCCTGAAAACTTCTTCTCGAAAGAAATCGAAATCCACCATGACCAAGATGCAGACTGTCCTTACCTCTGATGATTTTGACTTCATCATAGTAGCCCTAAACAATGCTTCATTGGAAACAACAGAGAAACAAGGAGCGAAGAAGGAAGAAATGTACGATAGGATTGAAATCAAACTCTGAGGGGTACATCAGGCCCTTTAGTCTAGCTGCACAGTCTCTACTATGCCTTTGCCATCGAGAGAACCAAAATTGGGAGATGAGCCAACCCAACTCCACCGACTAGCTGATACAGTCGAAGCTTGCCTTCGACGAGCACAAGAAGAAACAGAACAAGCCACCTAGGCAATGAAGAAAGTGAAAGGAGTACTTGTAGAGCAGCACCGAGCTGCAGAATAGAAAATGATTGCTCTCCAAGCAAAGTTTGATGAAGAAAAAGCATAGATACAATAAGGAAAATAACAGTTGCTCACAGAGCAAATTTAAGTGAAAGAAGCGGTCAATAGAGCACTTCACTTTGTGATAGTCGTAGAAATAAAGGCAAAGGATCGAGTCATGTAGAAAGTAGAGAAGCTCGTAGAAGCTATCCAATAGCTGCAGCAACACATAGCAGACTTAGAGCTTCGTGCAGTGCCTGATACTCCACGAGATGTAAGGGATCAAAGAGAAGCAACTACTCGAAGTGCAGTTGAGAGAATAAAATCCCTTGCTATGGAATGTAAGAAACTTACTGATCGCAATGCTTAGACCTACAAGCAACTCACTGAGAATCCATAATTGAAGGCACTAGAGTCACAACTCTAAGTGGCGAAGTATCAAGCTGAAATGATACAAGCACAACTGAATCCCCTGTCAGCTATGGAAATAATGAAGTTCTCCCAAGAGCAACGCAACGCCCAGAAGCAAATCCACACTATCCATAGAAAAGTTATGGAAGTAACTCAAAGGCTCCAACCTGTACAAGATAAGGCTTACCAATTGTTCACAGAGGTCAAAGGTTGAGGAGAAGAACTCAAGGAGGTTGTCACTATATCTGAACAATGCCTGGAGGGACCTGTTAACGATGTAGTCATTCAAGAGTTCGTTGAACAAGAGGTTGTGGCACATAAACAAGTCAAATCATATCGAGCCATGCTCAAGGATTTCGAAGAAGAACTACCCAGATCATAGTGACTTGGGATGAGTCACAGGTGCGTGTTGGGGGTCTGTTGGCCCTTGACCAAGTTTTGGAGACCCTTAGTCAAGTTTGACCTATTTTGGGACTTCGACAACCTGTTGAAGGAGGAGCGCAAGATGAAGAAGAGATCGTGGGATCTCGGCCCCTTTTTGGGTCCTTTTTTGGATTTGGGATTATGTAACGGGTATGGGATGTCGGCCCATGGGTTTACCCATGTTTAGGCCTATTTTTTAAAGTATAAATAGATGTCTAGGAAATGTAAGAAGAGAGCAGTTATGAATGGCTAAGTGCTAGATCTATGTGATTGAAGGATTGTAAGTGCTCTGTGCATACTGTGTGAGACTTGCAAAGCTATGTGCAAGTAATTGTAAGAAGGCTTGGTGCTTTACCCTATCTCAAAGGAGGATTTGGTTGAGTGGGCGCAGATCTCCTGTCTTTTGCGGAGTAGGATTTTGATGCTATGTTCCTGTAAGAATCTTGACAAAGATAATAAAGAAGAAGAGTTGGTGGACATAGCCCCAGGGTGGGGGTGAACCACGTATATTTTGTGTTTCTCTGCTTTGTGCAATGTGTTGATGTGTTTATGTCTTTACTTGCTAAGTTCTTTGATATATATAGATAGATCTATTTATGCTTTGTGCTAATGATGTATATGGATTTTAGATCTGACTTATATGAATGTGCTAGTGCCTAAATTTGTTAGTTCTAACCTACTTCTCTATGATCAGTGCTTAGATACATTAGATCTAAATGAATGATGCGGTGCTCCATTTTATCTGTAGAGTAAATAGTGGTTAGATATTGATGAATTGTCGATGCTAAGTGCTCTGTTAAGTAGTACAATCACAGATCTGTGTCCCAAATAAGGTTGCAGACACCTGAGTCCTGCAACCACCCCTGCCTCTACCTCAGGTGAGACTTCATCTGCTTCGCAGGTGTTGCCGAAAGGGCCGCTAGTTAGGGTTTTGTTGGTGCGTTGTTGTAGCATTGAACCCTGGGTCTGCCCCTGTGCCAACACTAGACCTATAAGACAAATACCTTATAGGTTGAATCTAGTCTATAAGCAGAAGGTGAAGGTAGAAATTGATAAGATGTTAGAGGATGGTGTCATAGAACCTATGGAAGATTCTGAATGGATCATCCCTATGGTAGTATAGGAGAATAAATAAGGGGGAATAAGGATATGTGTATATTTGATAAAATTGAATGATGCCTGCCTACATGATCCTTTTCCTACCCCATTTACAGATGAAGTTTTGGAGAATGTAGGAGATCAATAAACCTATTCATTTACATATGGGTTTTCAGGATATCATCAGATCAGGATAACACCAAAATATCAACATAAGACAACATTTGGAAAATAATGGGGATAATACCAGTATACAATGATGCCATTTGGGTTGAAGAATGCACCTGAACTGTTTTCAAGGGTAGTAGTGGATTCCTTCAAGGACTTCATTCATAATTTTTTAGAAGTTTATTTGGATGATTGGACAATGTTTAGTTTATTGAAGGATCATGTGGAAGTATTAATATTGATATTAGACACATGTAGACAGTGTTAGATTTCATTGACTATTAATAAATGCATTTTCAGTGCACCTTTTGATATTTTTTTAGGGCATGTGGTGTGTAAACAGGGTCTGCTCGTTGATCCTTCTAAAATTGTTGTCATAGTTAACTTACCACCACCTAAGTTAGTGTGCCATTTAAAAATTACACTTGGTCATACATGATACTACAAGAAGTTTATAAGGGGATATGCATAGATTACTGCGTAAATGTAGAAATTGTTGAAGAAAGACATTAAGTATCAATGGAATGATGAATGCCAACATAACTTGGATATATTGAAAGAGAAAATGGTGACAACACAAATTTTAGTCTTTCCAAATTGGGAAAAGGAATTTCATGTTCATGTGGATGAATCTACAATAGCACTAGGAGTAGTATTAACACAACTAGGAGAAGGTGATATAGATCACCCTATAGCATTTGCAAGCAATAATTTATCATATTCAGAACAAAACTACAATAGAAAGGGAAGGATTGACCATGGTGTATGCATTGTAGAAATTCAAACATTATTTTTTAGGTCAACACTTTAAGATGTTTACAAATCATTCTTCTCTTAGATATTTAGTCAATACACCAGTGTTGGGGGGGAAGAATATGCACATGTATACTATTGTTTCAGGAGTTGGATTTTGAAGTAGTGGTGAATCCTAGAAGATTGAATGTAGGGCCAGATCGTCTATCTAAGATAACTAATGGAGAGGAACCAAGTAACTTGAAGGACAAATTATGGGATGCACAATTGTTTTTAGTACACATTGTTGATGAATATTTTGTTGACATTATTGAGTTTTTGAGTACATTATTTTCCCCAAAGGAATTTAATACTACATAGAATAAAAATCTAGTGGTCAGAGCTGCGGACTACCAATTGATTGCAGGTCACTTGTACAAACTTGGTGCAGACAACATTTTTAGGAGATGTGTTGTGGAGAATGAAAGGCCTAGCATTTTAGCAGAACCAGATGAAGTAATTGTTGGAGGAAAATATGCAGGGAAGGATACTTCACAGAAGATATTGCATGTAGGATTATGCTGGGAAATAGTCCACAAGGATGCACATAAGTACTGTCAGAATTATGATGTCTGTCAGAGGGTTGGAAATCCATCCAGAAGGGATGAGATTCCATTAAGACCTCAAGTAACTTTGAAGGTGTTTGATAAACGGGTAGTAGATTTTGTGGGACCAATTAATCCACCAACAAGAATATCTAGAGCTAGGTATATTATAACATTGGAATATTTGACCAGATGGGATGAAGCAGTACCAGTGAGGGATTTCAATGCAGAAACTACAACAAACTTCTTATTTGAGAAAGTAGTCACAGTATTTGGATGTCCTAGAGTTTTTATGAGTGATTAGGGGACACATTTTATTAATATTACTATCCAAGCAATAATTGAAGAATTGGAGGTACATCATCATAAGAGCACTCCTTAACATCCCCAAGCTAATGGAATAGTGAAAGTGTTTAACAAGATATTGGATAATTCCTTAAACAAGATTTGTAATGTGAATAAGGATGACTGGTATTTGAAGGTACCAATAATACTCTGGGATTATAGAACTACAAGAAAAAATATTACATGGAAGACACCTTTTAAATTCGTGTACGGATAGGAAGTAGTGGTACCCTTGGAGTATTTGATACCTAGTTTTCACATTGTAGCAATTATAGATATGACAGAAAGTGGTGCAACTTAATAAATATTGGCTCAAATCATGGAATTAGAAGAACATTGTAGTTGGTTTCCATTAGGAGGTACATAAAGCAAAGTAAAAGGCTTAGCATGATAGACACATCAAGAAGAAGAACTTTAGGGAAGGAGATCTGTTTCTCCTCTGTGATAGTAAATACTTGTAGCACCCAGGGAAGTTTAGGATGCATTGGCTAGGGCCATATGAGATAAAGTCTGTAACAGATGGAGGTGTTGTATAACTAAAGTATTTAGCATGCAAGGAGATGCAAGGAATGGTGAATGGTAGTAAATTGAAACTGTATAGGTACAATTGACCTACCAACCCTAAGTAATTGAAACACAGAAGTTAGATTTGTACATATTGTATATAGTAGGAGTTAAAAGAAGAAAAAGAGAATAAAAAATGAATAAAAGAAGAAAAAGGAATCAAAAAGTGGGAAAATAAGAAAAATCCAAAAAGAAATAGGTAGATGGATAAGTAATAGAAAAATAAGTTAAAGGATACAATGCACAAAAGAAGTTAGAAAAAAGTATGACAGAAACTAAAGACACTGTGTGACATAAAAAAAGATACAACATGCCAGATAAATGGGACAAAAGGAAAACACAACACGAGAGGACGAAAACTGGTCAGAAAAAATAAAAAGGCAGTAAACGAAAAAGTGGGATATGATAGAGCATTAATGACATACATTATAAAAGAAGGAAACTTGCAAATTAATCTTCATTGTGACTTAGAGAAGACGAAGAGTGAATGAGAGAAAGTTAAGAAAACACACAGAGTGGACAGGTATCCCCAAGTTTTTATCAATGATTCAGAGGAGTAGGGTTGAGAATTTATAGTATGGAGCCACCTAAGAATGGAGCACCAAGTTAGATGTCAAGGCGAACCTGTAGCAACACAAAATATCCATAGGAGCAAGTATCTTAAGTGGAAAACCCTAATCAACAAGCATGAGTCATAGATGTGGATGTGATTACATCATAGGAACCAATTATCCCAACATGGATCAAAGAACATGAGCATTCCACTGAGAAGATGGGCATGGATCCAAGGAATGAAAGAAAAAACCCCACAAAAACACAACAACTGGGTTTGGGAGTGCGATGATAGAAAAATGGGTTACATGATGAAATAATCAAATCTGATGAACATAGGGCAGAGGCCTAACCAATCATAAAGACAATGCCACAAACAGAGGAACAAGTGCAAGTAAAATATATTACAAGTGAGGTAGAATTAGATGAAGAGTCAAAAGAGGATGCACACCAGGAAGTATGGCCATCCACCGTGATGGAAAAGGCAAGGGGAAACAACTGGTGCAGATGTCACCATGAAAAACTGCATAAGTCAGGATATAATTACCATGTGTACCAGAAGGAGTGACAATTCCCCATAATATTCTAGGATGTGTAGAAAGATTGAGGTATTCAGATCATGATGTAACAGACATAAACAAATTTAAGAAATTTGAACTGCAGGTATACACAGAAAGCAAAGGGATCAATGTATTAGGAGTTCCAATATTGTCACCAAAGCAGTGGATAACATGCTTATACAACACAAGAATAATGAACTTACTGGAGATCCCTCACTTTGGACATGGCAAGGATGTGAATAATTGTGTCAAATAGTTGTTGGAATTAGTACATCAAGGAATTATGTGGTTGGATAGGCCAGCCTCGATTGATGTTGACCTGATTGAAAAAATAATGGGTCTTCCCACACATGGTGGAAAACCTGCACAATATCGAGATGAAAAAACTAAGGAGAAGAACTTAGCGGCATAAATGAATAAAACATATGGAACATTGAGAGGGTATAGAGGAATTGTAATTAATAGAATCATTGAACTGACGACAAGACTGGAAACCAAGTTAATGGCATGCAAATTGCTATGAAAATGTCACAAGAAGGGAGCACTAGCAGGGGTGATCACAGGAGCTGCACAGTGTGCGAAGGGGACTCTACTTAGTTGGAGTCCATATTTGTTAAACTTATTTTTGGATGATTTCTAGGATGTGCAATAATTAGGCATAGAGTTCCGCTATTCGTGGTTACTCATACTTATAGCATTGGTAGTATGGAGACACCCCAAATACAACATTGTTTTTCATAGAATCGGAAAGTGTCACACAATACAATATGAAACATTGTGGAATACATCAGTTGCAAGAGAAAGGAAGAACAACTCCAGTATATTTGTGACATATTTAGAGGAAATATAGGAAAATGTGGTCGAGACTTGGAGGATACCACCCAAAGTAGTGGAGGATCATAAGGATATAGAAAAATTCCAGGTATCAAGGCGCAATGTATGGACTCGGGTGAAAAGGGATCCAAAGATGAATTAGTTGTAGATGAGATACTACTTCACTAGTGAGGAAGTGAAATGGGACATGAAATAATGGCTAGATGAATGGAGAGTACCAATAAATCAAATAAGGGGAAAAAAGGGAAACAATCAGATCAAGATGGAACATTACAAAAAAATAGTAGTCTGATAACAAACATTAGAAAAGATGCTGAGCATGCACAAGATGTTGGAGGGAGCATGATAGTAAAGAAACCAACACAACATAAGACCATTCCAAATCCAACTGCGCAGGAGAAATATCACACCAGAGCTACCAAAAGAGGAGAACAACAAAATAACAAGAATAATGGAGGCACACATAAGGAAACAACTTTTCCCGTGAGGAGGAACAAGGAGGAGGATAAATCCCAAAAATAGAGATACTTACAACTTCAGTGCAGACAAAGACTATGCCAAAGAAAAGAACCATGTTGCAGGAATGAGGATAAAGGAAAATGATGAAGGCACACAAAGATGTCTTGGAATTCACAATCACAAAAGATGATGTAGATATGGTAGCATAAAAAGTATAAGATCAGGTAACAGAGTCATGGGACGATGCAGATAAGAAAAGAAAGAAGATCATACAAAAACTGTCAGAAGTGAAGGAAACTTTGGTGCAACTGCAACTAAGCGCATTACAACAGACAAAAAATGTGAAACCACAACAGACTGTGCAAGAATAGACAATCCCAACGTAGGAAACAATCCAGATGATAGATTTATGAAGAAAGAACTTTTGTATCGCTAAGGATATGATGGAGTTGGACGAAGAAACAACGCAAAAACTTATGAAGGATATTGCTCACCTAGAATTTGCATTGGCCAAGATCCCCATGAAGGCTCTATACAAAATGCAAATTAGCGTCGCACTGGAGGTCTAATCTAGAGCACACACAGATGTGACAAATTTACAAATAGCAAAGGACATAAAGGATACACTAAATATAACTCTCAAGGAAGTGTAGGTTGAGATGGACCAAGCAAAGTAGCGCATTGGTTAGATAGAGGATCACATCAAAAAAGTTTTAAAGTCAATTCTAAACAACGCATAAGAAGGGGAGCACTTACATACAGAGAAAAAAATTGTACAAGTCAACATAACCACTTAGGAGGCACTGTAATAGAAGGAAGAAAGTGTCAACACAACCGCTTAGGAGTTGAAGTAGAAGAAAAAGGCAATGAAAATTCAAGAGAGGATGAGAATCGCGTAGGAACTAAAGAATCTGCAGGAAAAAGTGAAGTCAATTAAGACATAGAAGTAGATGAGGCAGGCTCAACTGGAGCCATTACAGGAAGTGGCATAGAATATTTTGACAGAAATGGATGCAACCAAGGGATAAATAGAAAATCTTAAGTTGGAGGATGAAGAGATGATGAAATAACATCTCACTACGCAAATTGTGGAGTATGTTGCAGAGAAAGGAACACAAGTGAAGAATTGTGCTGAAGAGATTTTAGGTCGATTCCAGAGGTTGGAGAAGTCTTTCAAAGAGGAAAACACTAACTAAGTGGATCGGGATGAGCCACATGTAAGTGTTGGGGGCTTGTTGGAGCAGGCTATTTTGGGATACAACGCAAAAGACAAGGCAGGAAATTAAGGAGTGGACCAAAGGAAAATGCGCGCCAGGAAAGAAGGAGAAAGCAACTCGAAATAAGGAAAAGGAAGATGCACACTAAGAATTAAGGAGAAGAAGCGCAAAGTCAAATCAAGGAATGAAGACTGACCACACCAAGGAAGTTATTATGTGGACAAGCCTAATCCACTAGGGTTAGGGTTTTGTGTTATGATGTAATGGGTTTTTACCTACCTTTTGTATTATAAATAAAGGATGTATGAGGTAGCTAGGGGAATAAATTATGTATGTGGAGAATCCCTTTTGAGAACCTTTTTAATTTTTGAGTCACAGTACTTTTGTTCATTGAGAGTTGTGGAGCTCAAGTTGTATCAGTTTTGGAGACTTATGGAGTGTAACTAAGGGTCAGTTTGCAATATGTGGAACTTGGTGTGATGCTAGTCAGCCTCACACACCATTACTAAACCTATGATGTCATGCACGTAATGCCATATTTTGATGAAGAATAATAAGAAGAAAAATATATTTGTGGGCGTAGCCTGGGGGAGTGAACAACGGTAAAAAACTATGTTAATGTGTAGAATGTGTTCTTTATGTGTTGCAATGCTTATTATGTTGAATGAATAAATGAATGTATGAATCTATTGAGGTTATTTTACAGCACACACTAGATTAATTATGCATAATGAATGTTAAGGGTTGAATAAATGTTAGATTTGAATGATGGTATATTAGATTGAATGTTGAAGAAGAAGAAGAAGAATATGCCTAACATTCCCATGATTTCCATCCCTTCCATGGTTGTAGAAACTTGGGTCATGCAATCACCCATAATCCGTCTCAGGTGAGACTACGTTGTGCACTCTATGCATAATGTTTCCTTTTGGTTTTCGAGAGGGGCCGATGGTTTCTAGGGTTTTGTTCGAGAAATAAGGTGGAACCTGGGTCATCCCATACATCCAACATTTGGTCTCGTACATACCATTGCATTCATCAAACTACCAAATACACTCGAATATGAAACACAAGACATGTCCTCCACCTATTCATGTGTCTTGGGACATTGATCCATGTAACACCCTGTTTCCCCCAGACTGTAAAAATAACTATACTGGCCAAGTATTGTGGCAAACTCATAAATGTGAATGTGTGATGTGAATGGACCTTGTGAAAAAGGTTGATGAATGTGAATAATATTATGAATATATATATTGCAGGACTGCTGAGAGGGGATGTGCTAAAAAAGAGACCACGATGGTTGGAGAAAGGTGGTGGAAGGCACCTGGAATGGTGGCGTTAAATTCCACCGAAACCAATACCGTATTTGGACTTCACTGGCCCAGAGAACCAAGAGCAGTTCACTGGCCCCAAATTAAATGACTCGCCAGGTTGGTAGGTAAATGGCTCCTCATGAGTAATGAGGGATGGGGGTGAACCGCCCATCTATAGAGTCCTCAGACCTGACCACCACGAGGAAGATTGTGCCACACACAACCTCACCGAAAAGAGAAAAGGCAGGAAGAGTGTGCGATCAAAAGGGGGCAGATGCGAGGGGAAGAGGAGAAGGAAGATAACTCTGGAAAAATACAGAGTGAGTGATAGCAGAGAAGAAGGAGAGTAACTTTCATTCTTGGTCACTGGAAAACAGAGACTTAGTCTCACAGCATCGTGGTCTCAGCTCGGGGGTGGCTAGTGGTAAATCCGTTGGGAGTCGCTGAGCCTACGGTTGGGTGGAAACAAGCACCCCTCTAAGCAGTTTCAATCACATCTGGTGTTATTTCTGATAAGTGTTTTACATCTTGCATCTTGAAATGTATATTCTGACTTTATGATCATAGTATGTGCAATTATAAATGGTTTCACTATAAGACTGTCTGTGTGGTGTTTTGACCAGAAATGGTGGTTGCATGCTTATAATGGAAAGACCACATATGGCTTATGTTTATATATAGATTTATATATATCATACCGATCTAATTTAGACTTCAAATCTGTTCTCGAGAAATCTATACCCTTATCCATCTCAGGTAATACCCTTAATAGATCTCCCCATAGAGACACCCTTCTTGGAAAGCTTACCAAGAACCTGAAAAAGGATTTGAAGGCACAAGTATTAGTAATCTTGTACGAGGAAGAATGGGCCTCTTAAAATCCCAACATTTCGGCATTTCGGCACCTGGGGTATCTAAGCGCGAGTCCTCTCACACTCGCAATTCCCGAAACCCTGATCCACGAAATCCCGAAATGGTAGCGTAGGGATAAGTATCGATTGACAGATAAGATCCTGTCGGAAGATCTGCGGTCAGTCATGACCGTTAGATTGGAGGAATAAATGAGGGCATTAAATGCTTCAACCCTTTTCTTTTATCTTCATTAGTAGCGAAGAAATTGGGACCGTAGATCCCCAAGGACTGTGGGAATATCTGGACCGTCCTTTTATAAGGGCACGTGGCAGCCGGTAAGCATTTTGGTGTTTCATCTTTCAAGGAATCAAAGGGAAAGAACCCTGGTCATCGCGAGTTGTGAAATCCCGATAACCGAAACCCCAAAATAGTTTTAAGTGTGAATAAGTTTGAGAAAGCCGAGATTTGATCGTGACCATTGATCATCCTAAACAAATCATAATGGTTGATCATGGGTAAAAGTTGCAGCCATCCATTGGAGGGACAAGTGGTTGCCGGTCGACATTTCGACATTTTGGCACCTGGAAAACCAAAGGGAAAGAACTCTTGTATTCACAAGTCGCGAAATCCCGGTACCCGAAATCCCGATGCGCTCTGTGGCAGAAAGGAAGAGATCTGGACCGTTGGTTTTCCACATCTAGGGAGCACTAGGAGAGTGCACAACGTGGGATAGATATGAACCGTCAGATCTTAGTCAGAAAACCTGATAGCCGTTGGACCTGTCAAGAGATGCATGAGGGTTAAGCCTTCGTGAATAGAGGTGAAAGTCCCAAAAGAGGAGTTGGTATCGGGATTTCAGACTTTGGGATTTCGGAGGTCTCGAGGACAAGAGATCGAGACACTCCATGGTGAAAGTCCTGAAATAGATCTGGACCATTCGATTAAGGGAGGACACGTGTCATGAGATCACCCATTTCAGAGATTTCGACATCGGGAAACAAAAGAGGAAGGTGAGCATTTTGACTTTGCACCTGGTGAAGTCCCGAAACGATCTGGACCATCCATCCATGGAGGACACATGGCGAAGAACGAGAGTCCATCGGTATTTTGGATATCGGGGATTTGAATTAACAGAGGATTTGTGTCACTAGGGGTTGCAAGTCACGAAATCGAGAAACAATGAGGACCATCCATCTAAGGGAGGACACGTGGCAGCAATCCAGGATTTCGGGGAAAATCCGGAAAGGAAGAGTCCATCGAGATTTTGAAAATCGGGAATTCGGGAGTCCCGTTGACAAGAGGTCAGGCTCTCGTATTTATAAATCCTGAAATAAATAGGATGGAGGTCTTATGAGGAGTGGTCACCTGGATTAGGGCACAGCTAGGAGGGTTAATGTGACAAAGGCCATTTCGGGAAATTGGAAATCGGGAATTTGGAAGTCCCGTTGACAAGAGGTCGGGCTCTTGTATTGATAAGTCCTGAAGGAAATAAGACTGCGGTCTTATGAGAAGTGGTCATATGGGCCAAGGCATAGCCTAGGGGGATAATTGCTGATCGAAGCCTTTTTGGCATTTTGGCATTTCGGGGTTGCAGAGTTGAAAGACTCGACTCGCTTATATCGTTGAGTCGCGAAACGTGAAAAGGCACCTAGTTGTTTAGCCGGTGATCATAACCGACAATCACATGGAGGTGGAAAAAGGGAAGAGCTAGCCTGCACTAAGCCCCCGTAGGACTTTGGGGATTTTTTCCCTCGAGAAAAGGCAGAAAATTTATTATGCCGTAGTGGGTGTGCTACAAATTGGTATCAGAGCATAGTTTCAACACTTGGCCTACTTGGGCTCATGAATGAGTTGCGCGGAAGCTCCGTTCAAAACACTCTTAAAAGGAGTGATCTACTGTCTTAACCTTCCTAATCAAAAGACGAGGTTAAGAATGAGAAAAAAAAACCCTATTGTGTGTGTGTACATGTGAAAATATGAATTATGTACTGGTTATAAATAAATATAAATATTGACTAACAACCAACGTTTTTCCTTTTGCACACAAACAGAAGATTAACCGTGGTAAATTTCAGACGTATAGGATGGTGACTCACCATGAAGTGGGAGAGGGCTCCCATAATAGAGACAAAGAGTCTAACAAAAGGAGGGCAGTAGGGACCCCTCCAGATCTAGCCGAGACTGTGAGGAGTCTCTTGGTCGAATTACAAAGCTACAAGGATGACAATGAAAGGATGATGAAAGAACAAGAAAAGCAAACATAAATTAACATAGTTTTACTACAGAGTTTATCTGATCTACAAAGACAAATGCAGCATGAACCTGAAACTCAGAAACAAGGTGATATAAGTGGCCACACTGAAAGGATCACCTCGAAAAAGGTCCACCCTAGAGGTAAAGGACAAGCGACAGACGATTCCTCTGAGAAGGAAGCGGGCGATTTGGAGGGCTCTTGTAGCAGTAGAACCAGTTCCTATTCCCGAAGGAAACAAAAGAAGAAAAAGTCTTCCAAAGGTTGAAAATTCGAAGAATTTATAAAATCCAAACCACCCTCCTTCGACGATGAAATAAAGAAGGGAGAGGAAGCAGAGGCTTGACTACTTGGACTAAAGAAGTGTTTCAGAGTCCATGACTTTTCAGAAAATATGAAGGCTCAAGTGGCCACCTTCAACTTGAATGGAAAGGCTTCCATTTGGTGGGAAGACCTTAAGAATGTGAAACGGGTTCGCGAAGAGGACCTGTCTTGGGAATGGTTTGAGAAATACTTCCGGAAGAAGTATCTATCGGAAAAATATTTCGATGAAAAGACTAAAGAGTTTTATGAACTCAATCTGGGACAACTCACTATAGAATAATATGTCAACAAATTCCTCAATTTGTTGAGGTATGTACCTTATATAAAAGTGGAAAAGGAAAAGGTGCAATGCTTCATCAGTGGACTACCTAAGGACTATCGGAATAGAATTGAATTTGATGAGCCAAAGACTCTAGAAGACACTATTCGAAAGGAAACCTATTGTCATGAACAGTTTGGGTATCTAGCAGAACCTCGCGAAGGATGGAAACAGAAGAATAGTTGAAGATTTCAGAAAAAGGGGACTAAATTCCTAGGATTTACAAAATATAAGAAGAACCCAAGAATGAGCTTCGCAGCCCGAAGTATGCACCAACAGAATTTTCCCTCCTTGAGCGGAAATAAAACTTTTGGACCCATATTAGTGAAGACTGATAACCGAAAGAGAGAACCTTTGAAATGTTGGGGTTGTAGGGAAGAACATCTACTGAGAGACTATCCACACCGACAATAGAAAATTTGAGGATTTATAACATCCATGAAACTATCACCGTCAATGATGTGGCCAGGAGTGTGCCACAAATCTATGCGGACTTGAATAATAACCAAGCTGACCACCAAGCTTCAGTAGTGGAAATAGAAGGTATGATTTCCAACCATTTAGTGTCTGTTTTAATTGACCTTGGTTCAAATTTGAGTTATATAGCACCTAAAGTTGTTGATAAGTGTAAACTACAGCCACAAAAACATACCAATCCATGGTTGGTACAGTTAGCCACTGGCACCAAAAGAAGGGTAGCAGAGGTTATACTAGCCTGCCAATTGATGTTGGGGAAATTCCCCACCCAAACAACCCTTAACTTATTACCCGTGGGATCATATGATCGGTTGATTGGTATGGACTGGCTAGCCACCCATAAAGCTAGATTGGACTGTTACCATAAAACCTTAGAATGTGTAAGTAAAGAAGGGAAAAATATAACCCTTCAAGGGATCCGAAAACCTATCTCAGTAAGAGAAATATCAACACTGCAAATGAGAAAGTATTGCTGAAAGGGATGTTCCCTATATGCAATACAAGTTTTGAAAACAATCAAAGGTGACAATCCAAGCCCTGATGATCACCCTATCCTGAGAGAATACAGAGATTTTTTTCCGAAAGAGGTACCGGGTTTACCTCCGAGAAGGGACATTGACTTCTTAATAGAACTTGCACCAGGAGTGGTGTCAGTGTCTAGGACACCCTACCGAATGAGCACACCTGAGTTGGTTGAACTCAAGCTGCAATTAAAAGAAATGATGGATAAAGTCTATATTCGACCCAGTGTGTCTCCATGGGGAGCACCAGTCCTGTTCGTGAAAAAGAAGGACGGTACCCTTAGACTGTGTATAGATTATAGGCAACTCAATAAGGAACCTATAAAGAACAGGTACCCCTTGCCTAGGATCAATGATCTGTTCGATCAATTGGGGGGTGCATCTATTTTCTCAAAGATTGATTTGAGGTCAGGATACCATCAAGTACGAATCAAGGGTGAAGAAATCCATAAAACTGCCTTTCGGACGAAGTATGGTCACTATGAGCTCGTGGTAGTGCCATTTGGGTTGACCAATGCCCCTGCCACTTTTATGTGCTTGATGAACAATGTACTCAAAAATTCCTAGACAAATTTGTGCTTGTTTTTATTGACGATATATTAATTTACTCCAAGAACATAAAAGAGCATGAAGAGCATCTTGGACTTGTGTTGCAAGTGCTAAGAGAACATCAGCTCTATGCCAAATTCAGCAAATGTGAATTCTTCGAGAAGCAAATACATTACTTAGGCCATGTTCTATCCGAAGAAGGAGTAGCAGTAGACCCTGACAAAATCAGGTCTATCATGGAATGGCCTACCCCAAAGGATGTTTCGGACATCAGGTCCTTTATGGGATTAGCAGGATACTATAGGAGATTTATAAAAGGATTCTCCAAGATTGGTTGTCCAATCACTGCCCTCCAGAAGAAGGGGACAAAATTCTTGTGGACACAGAAATGTGAAGAAAGATTTCAAACCCTGAAACATCTACTGACCCATGCACCCGTGCTGAAGATCGTCGATCCAAAAGATGACTTCCTCATGTGCACAGATGCCTGTAAGGAAGGGCTCGGAGGAGTCCTTATGTAGGGAGCAAGTCTGATCTGCTATGAATCCCAAAAATTGAATGAGCATGAAGTCAACTATGTGACCCATGATCTAGAGCTGGTTGCCATAGTGCATGCCTTGAAAATGTGGAGGCATTACCTCCTGGGAAGAAAATTTGTACTTATGACAGATCACTGTGGATTTCGATATCTGTTTGATCAACCAAAGCTCAATGCTAGACAAGCTAGGTGGATGGCCCTCCTTAGCGAGTTTGATTTCGAAATCAAACACATTAAAGGAAAGGAAAATAGGGTGGCCAATGCCCTTAGCAGAAGTATGAAAACAGTTCACCTGGCTGCGATGAGCACCTGCGAGACGGATGTCAAAGAAAGAGTTAGAAATGCACAAGAAACAGATCCCTTCGTCCAGACCGTGACCATGTACCTACAACAAGAACCCACCGGAGTAAAATATGAAGGCTACTAGATGACCGAAGGACGTCTACTCACTTATAGAAGAAGATTTTATATTCCAGATTGTGACGAATTGAAGAGGTTCATACTGGATGAACTACATAAAAGACCCTATTCTGGTCATCCAGGATACCAGAAGATGATCACGGCCACCAGGAAACAATTCTGTTGGCCTGGAATGAAGAAAGACATAGCCAAGTACTTGGCCAAATGCATAGAGTTCCAACGGGTTAAAGAAGAACACCGACACCCAGCAGAGTTATTGAAACCTTTACCAATCCCAGAATGGAAATGGGAAACCGTCTCCATGGATTTCATCACTGGATTACCAACATTGACCAAACATAACGATGCCATTATGGTAGTCATGGATAAATTGAGCAAGTCTGCTCATTTCATCCCTATCAAATCAACTTGCAAAGCAATCTATATCACCCAAGTATTCATGAAAGAGATATTCAGACTGCATGGTATGCCAAAAGAGATTGGGTCTGATAGAGACACGAAATTTACTTCTAACTTCTGGAAATCGCTGATGGCTAGTTTAGAGACCAAATTGTTGTTTAGCACCACCTATCACCCTCAAACCGATAGACAGACAGAAAGAGTGAACCAAATACTTGAAGACATGCTAAGAATGCATGTAATGCATCAACCCAAGAAGTGGGAAGACTACCTGCCACTGGTAGAATTCGCCTACAACAATGGCTACCAAGCATCCTTAAAGATGAGTCCCTTTGAAGTCCTCTATGGTAGACCGTGTAACACTCCAATTAGCTGGAGTAATCCCGTAAGCAGGATTTATTTTGGACCCAACATGTTGAAAGAAATGGAACAATAGGTGACTTAGATAAAACAAAACCTAAAGGTCGCTCAGAACCAACATAAAAGTTATGTCGACCAAAAGAATACTCCAAGAGAGTTCAAAGCGGGAGATCATGTATATCTTAGAGTTAGGCCCAGGAAAAGTTCCCTGAAAATGGGATCTTGTGCCAAGTTAGCACCTCGGTATTGTGGACCCTTTGAGGTTCTATATAGAGTGGGACCTATAGCCTATAAGCTAGCACTTCCTCCCATAGTAAAAGCACATAGTGTTTTCCATGTTTCATTATTAAAGAAATATGTACATGATGCTAATCATATAATTGATTGGTCTATGATCTAGGTGGAACCAGAGGGAGAATTTCTATCAGAAACTCAATGCATACTGGACAGAAAGGAAACCTCACTCTGAAACTGAACCATTGCACAGGTCAAGGTGCAGTGGAAACATTTTGGCCCAGATGAGGCTACATGGGAAATGGAGGATGCCATGAAACGGGCATATTCGATTTTGTTTACACCTGTACATGCATGTCAAGTTGATAGATAGAACATTGAGGATGATGTTCCTTTAAGGGCGAGGGAATTATAGCACCCTGATTCCCCCAGTCTATAAAAATAACTATACTGGCCAAGTATTGTGGCAAACTCAGAAATGTGAATGTGTGATGTGAATGGACCTTGTGAAAAAGGTCGATGAATGTGGATAATATTATGAATATATATATATTGCAGGACTATTGAGAGGGGATGTGTTGAAAAAGAGACCACGATGGCTAGAGAAAGGTGGTGGAAGGCACCTGGAATGGTGGCATTAACTTCCACTGAAACCAATACCGTATTTGGACTTCATTGGCCCAGAGAACCAAGAGCGGCTCGCTGGCCCCAAATTAAATGACTCGCCAGGTTTGTAGGTAAATGAATCCTCATGAGTAATGAGGGATGGGGGTGAACCGCCCATCTGTAGAGTCCTCAGACCTGACCACCACGAGGAAGATCATGCCACATGAAACCTTGCTGAAAAGAGAAAAGGCAGGAAGAGTGTGCGATCAAAAGGGGGCAGATGCGAGGGGAAGAGGAGAAGGAAGAGAACTCTGAAAAAATATAGAGTGAGTGATAGCAGAGAAGAAGGAGAGTAACATTCGTTCTTGGTCACTGGCAAACAAAGAATCAGTCTCACAACATCGTGGTGTCAGCTCGGGGGTGGCTAGTGGTAAATCTGTTGGGAGTCGTTGAGCCTATGGTTGGGTGGAAACAAGCACCCCTCTCAGCAGTTGCAATCACATATGGTGTTATTTCTGATAAGTGTTTTACATCTTGCATCTTGAAATGTATATTCTGACATTTATGATCATAGTTTGTGCAATTATAAATGGTTTCAGTATAAGACTGTATGTGTGGTGTTTTGACTAGAAATGGTGGTTGCATGCTTATAATGGAAAGACCACATATGGATTATGTTTATAGATAGATTTATATATATGTATACAATTCTAATTCAGACTTCAAGTCTATTCTCGGGAAATCTATACCCTTATCTGTCTCAGGTAATATCCTGAATAGATCTCCACATAGAGACACCCTTCTTGGAAAGCTTACCAAGAACCTGAAAAAGGATTTGAAGGCGCAAGTCTTAGTAATCCTCTACGAGGAATAATGGGCCTCTTAAAATCCTGACATTTCGGCATTTCGGCACCTGGGGTATCTAAGCGCGAGTCCTCTCATGCTTGCAATTCCCGAAACCCCGATCCGTGAAATCCTGAAATGGTAGTGTAGGGATAAGTATCGATTGATGGATGAGATCCTGTTGGAAGATCTACAGTCAGTCACGACCATTAGATTGGAGGAAGAAACGAGGGCATTAAATGCCTCAACCCTTTTCTTTTATCTTCGTGAGTAGCAAAGAAATTAGGACCATAGATCCCCAAGGTCTGTGGGAGTATCTGGACCATCCTTTTATAAGGGCACGTGGCGGTTGGTAAGTGTTTTGGCGTTCCGGCTTTTGAGGAATCAAAGGGAAAAGACCCTGGTCATCACGAGTCGTGAAATCCCGATAACTGAAACCGTGAAATAGTTTTAAGTGTGAATAAGTTTGAGAAAGCCGGGATATGATTGTGATCGTTGATCATCCTAAAAAGATCATAATGGTTGATCATGGGTAAAGGTCACAACCGTCCATCGGAGGGATACGTGGCTGTCGGTCGAAATTTCATCATTTCGGCACCCGGGAAACCAAAGGGCAAGAACCCTTGTATTCGCAAGTCGTGAAATCCCGGTACCCGAAACCCCGATGTGCTCTGTGACAAAAAGGAAAAGATCTGGACCGTTAGTTTTCCATGGCCAGGGAGTAGCAGGAGAGTGCATAGCGCGGGACAGATCTGAACTGTCAGATCTTAGTCAGAAAACCCGACAGCCGTTGGACCTGTCAGGAGATGCATGAGGGTTAAGCCCTCGTGAATAGAGGCGAAAGTCCCGAAAGAGGAGTTGGTATCAGGATTTCGGACTTCAGGATTTCGGAGGTCTCGAGGAAAAGAGATTGGGACACTCCATGGTGGAAGTCCCGAAATAGATTTGGACCGTCCGATTAAGGGAGGACACATGTCACGAGATCACCCATTTCAGGAATTCAGACATCGGGAAACAAAAGAGGAAGGTGAGCATTTTGACTTTGCACCTGGCGAAGTCCCAAAACGATCTGGACCATCCATCCGTGGAGGACACATGGCGGAGATCGAGAGTCCATCGGTATTTTGGATACTGGGGATTCGAATTGATAGAGGATTTGTGTCACTGGGGGTCGCAAGTCATGAAATCCCGAAACAACGAGGACCATCTATTTGAGGGAAGATGCATGGCAGCAATCCAGGATTTCAGGGAAAATCCTGAAAGGAAGAGTCCATCGGGATTTCAGAAATCGAGAATTCAGGAGTCCCGTTGACAAGAGGTCGGGATCTCGTATTGATAAATCCTGAAAGAAATAGGATGGAGGTCTTATGAGGAGTGGTCACCTGGATCAGGGCATATCCAGGAGGGCTAATGTGACAAAGGCCATTTCGGGAAATCAGAAATCGGGAATTTGGGAGTCCTGTTGACAAGAGGTCGGGCTCTTGTATTGATAAGTCCTGAAGGGAATAAGACTGTGGTCTTACGAGAAATGGTCATACGGGCCAAGGCATAGCCCAGGGGGCTAATTGATTATCGAATCCTTTTCAACATTTCGAAATTTCAGGGTTGCATATTCGAAAGACTCGACTCGCTTATATCGTAGAGTCATGAGATGCGAAAAGGCGCCTAGTTGTTTGGCCGGTGGTCATAACCGACGATCACATGGAGGTGGAAAAAGGGAAGCGCTAGCCTGCACTAAGCCCCTGTAGGACTTTGGGGATTTTGTCCCTCGAGAAAAGGAGGAAAATTTATTATGCCATAGTGGGTGTGTTACTATCCGCATATAACTTTACACCTACAAGAATAGTGACCCTGACCGGTTTACATTCCTGCATATTAAACCTCTGCAATATGGTTCTGACATATTTTCTATGATTTAACCAGAGTTTCCTATTTTCCCGATCTCTTTTAAATTCCATGCCCAAAATGAAATTTGCAGCACCAAGATCCTTCACGTCAAAAGTATAGGACAACCGATTTTTCACATCCTAGATAATCTCCTTGTTGTTTCCTATAAAGAACATGTCATCCACATACGAGACAAAATAAATCAAATGATCACCAATTAATTTGAAATACACACAATGATCCTCTTTTCTTCCTTTGAATCCAATCCCAACATATAAGTATCGAATTTTTGATACCACATCCTTGGTGATTGTTTTAAACCATACAAGGATTTTTTCATCTTGCATACCAACTCCTTCTTTCCCTTCACAACAAAGCCTTCTAGCTGCTTCATGTAGATTTATTCTTCCATATTCCCATGTAGGAATGTTGTCTTCACATCCATATGTTCTACTTAAAAATCAAATGCAGAAGCAACAAATAACACAAATTTAATAGAGGTTAACTTGGCAACATGAGAAAAAATCTCACCAAAATAAATTCCCTCAACCCGGGAATAACCCTTTGCTACTAACTGAAATTAGTATTTCTCTAGTTTTCCTTTTTCATTCAACTTCTTTTTAAATACCCATTTTCTACTAATGGGATTTCTTCCATTCAACAACTCCACTAGATCCAGAGCCTCATTCTTATCCAAGGTTTCCATTTATTAGAACATGGCCTTTTTCCATAGTTTTCCATCCTTTGAATCCATTACCTCCCTAACAGTTCTAGGATCATCATCAGTAATAGACAAAGAAAATTTTTAATGAAAATCAGGTGGAGTATACCTTTCCGGTATCCTTTTTTCTCAAACCGTTCTCCTAAATACTAGAGTATGAGGATATTTTTATTCTGATTCCTGTTCCTATGGATAGTCTGATTCATCATCCTTTAAATCTAACTCTTTATTCTTTGGTTCTTATTTACTTGGTAGGAATTCCTATTTTACAACATCTTTCATTTTTCTAAATACCACATCTTGACTATACACAAATTTCTTAGTTTCTGGGTTCCGAAGCCTATAACCTTTGAGATCATATTTATACCCAATAAATATACACCTTTTAGGCTTCTTATCTAGCTTACTCCTGTTTTCCTTTGGAACATGAACATAGACCTCACAACCAAATACCTTGATATGTGTGAGAGAGGATTTCCTACCAATCCATACCTCGTGTGGATTCTTTTAATCCAATGCTTATGTGGGTGATCGATTGACCAGGTAACATGCAATACACATTGCCTCTACCTAGAATTCTTTCCCTAACTCGACACGACTGAGCATGCACCTTGATTTTTCCATTAGTGTCATGTTCATCATTTCTGCAAATCCATTTTGATGAGGTGTATAAGGAGTAGTCTTCTTCCTTTCTATACCGCATTTCTTATAGAATTCTTCAAATTCATTACCGTATAACTCTCCACCATTATCCATCTCAACACCTTAATTATTTTCTCTATTTGATTCTCAATAAGAGAATTAAAATATTTAAACCTGTTAAAGTCTCCATACTCTTCTTGAGGAAATATATCCAAGTATTCCTCTAGAAGTCATCTATAAATGAGATATAGTACATAGATTTTCCCAATGATGCAATCAACACATGTCCAAACAGATCACTGCACACTGACTATAAAATTCTTTCTTCTCTCCTTGCACCAGAAGGGAATCTTATTTGATTATGATTCCCATATACACAACGTTCACAGAAATCAAAATCCAGAGAGAAAATAGACATACGTTCAACCATAAATTTATCGTGTAGTAGTCAAAGACCCTTCTCTTTGATATGCCCCAGTCTTTGATGCTACAACATAACATTTTCTACAGAGACTGTAGGAGTTATTCTTCTTCATATTCAATATCAGGAACAATGGTACTATTACACCCATCACTAATAGTGCTTCCTTGCAACTTATACATAGTTCCAATCTGAACTCCCTTCAATAACACCATTTATCCTTAACTCATCCTGCAGGTTTCTTTTTCAAATACTATTTTTACCCCTACATCGTCCATTTTGCTTACATAAATCAAATTTTTGGCCAATCGTGGGATGTGCAGAACACCAGGAAGTGTTCTAATCCTTCCATCTATCAACTTGAACTTGAATTTTTCTCTTCCTATGATTCTGGATGTCGAGTCATCACTTAAGAAAACATTACCTCCATCATACCTTTCATATTCATAGAACCACTTTCTATGGGGAGTCATATGAAAGGATGCACCTGAGTCAACCAACCATGCCTCATTATCTGCATGTGTGATTGAAGAATCCAAGTACACATCCCCTCCTTCTTCCTTGGAGGTATTTTCTTCTGTAAAAGGATCATCTTCATATCCCTTCACTCTCTCAATGTTTCTGGATCTACATTGCTTTTTTTAGTGCCCTTCTTTTCCACATCTCCAACATGCGTTTACAAAATTTTTGGAAGATTTAGATCTACCCTTAGACTTAGATCTCCAACTTGAGGATTTAGATCTATTTCTATCCTGGGAGTGTCCTCTTGCAAATAATGCATCTGTTCTCTATCCTTCCATGTTATTCCTTCTCATCTCCGCTAACAACAAGGATGAGACCACATAATCGAAACTCAAGGTAGTTTTATTACTACCCCTAGCCACAACCAGACTATCCCACAAGTCTAGAAAAGTGCACAGTAAACTAATACACTTATCTTCATCTGAAATTTTAATCTCAATAGATAATAACTGACTTACCATAGTATTGAAGGCATTCAAATGTTGTGTCACTGAGTCTCCATCTCTCATCCTTAGGTTATACAACTTCTTCTGTAGGAGAAATTTATCTACCCGAGACTTAGACTGATGAAAATTCCCCAACTTATCCCATAAATCCTTGGTTGTATCTTCCCTTGACACATTTAGTAATACTAAACTTGAGAAACACAATCGGATTGTGCTCTTTGCCTTCCAATCCAACTTTTTCCAGTCATCTACTGATGTTACTGTAGGTGCAGTACCTGGATCCATTGATCTGTGTCTACCAACAGATCTTCCATCTTGAGCTTCCACAACTCAAAAATTTTCCCATTAAATTTATCGATCTCTATTTTTGAACTGATCGCCATTTCTTTTCACTTGAAGATTCAATACTGTCGATCTCTCATTGTAACAAGGCTTATCACAGTCTTGAGCCAAACCCCTAACCACAAAGGCATGCCCATGAAGCCAATAATTTATTTGATACTAAATGTAGATTTTAACCTTGTACAATTATTTACTACAAATAGATTTTCAATAAAAGAACATAAAATATACAATGGAAAATACACATATTACCTAGAGATTTTTCCCTTGGAAACTCAAACTGGGAAAACCAACACATTCTATATCCATTCACTTCATACATTGTTTACAATACAATATACATATAGGATCCTGTAGTATCAAAAACCCTAATCCAATAAATTAGATTAGTCAACAACCCTAATTCCTTAACTAGAAACATAAAACCATAGGTGAAAACCATGTGCTGAAAAACCGCCAAAAAATGGACGCAAAAAACCGACAATTTTTTTTGCAAAGAATATAACACATACCCAACACAGGTCTTCCTCTGTTGGACCTTGTTTGAACTCCAAGCCCTATAAATTTGCATAAGAACATGATTTTTTATTCTTCCGTGCAATTAAATTAAATTGTTAACAATATATTATTTGGATGCAACTGATTTTTTTATACTTATAATTCATATGACCAATTTCGAGTAACTACCCGGGATACGTTTGTACTACCCATGTTTTTCTATTCTAGACTTGGTGGCTTTGGATGTGTCTGGGAGTTTGTATTGAAAAGTTTCAAATACATAATTAGATGTCAAAATTATGATAAAGAATCATAATTACATTATTAGAAGTGTCACATACCTTCCTGAGATGGGTGGTGTATTTCCTTCTTTTCAGAGCATCGTCTCCTTTGCATCTTCATGTAGGGCCTTTCACTCCCTCTCAATAATAATTGGAGGACATTCATACTTAGGTTTCTTTTGTAGATGAACCCTATATTGTTCCCGTAGATATTTTAAATATGCACTTGCTTTTGAGGAGACACTAGATTTGTTGAAGGAACCCTCATAGAACAAGCCAACTAACTTGTTAATGAGTTCATTTTTTAACTTGGAACTTTGGGAGTTCCACCTTCTACGTATGGTGGGCCCAGAGATATTCAAGGTCTGGTTATTCATGCATTTATTTGTTAGGAACCAAATATCAATATAGCATAGAAAAACCTCATAATAAGTACTCAACGCCTTGAAAAAGAGATAATTTCAGATAATAAGCCTCTTCGAGGGGGAAACCTCCTTTTACCCCACATAAATGTTCAAGTACAAGATGATTCCAAATGAAAATGTCTCCTTGGTATATATAGGAGACTAGGAGGTATAATTACAACTAATGGAATAAATCCGACATAAATAAAATAACATTACTAATGTAATATGCCCCAATTAAGGGGTAATGAGCCAATATTAGGGCTTAACATGACCCTCCCCTTGAGACAAGTGTTGTCTGCAATGCTTGAGTAACTCTAAATGCTTCTGTATAAAAGAATCATCTTCCCAAGTGGAATCTTCAGCGGATAGTTTCCTCCATTTAATGAGATACTCTTAAATGGATCTATTCCTCAGCTGGCGAATTCTTGTGTCAGTGATGGCTTTAGGCTCCAATATGATTTTTCCTTCCTCGTCAAGTTTTGGAAATATAGTTTGAACTGGGATCTTGTTGCCTATAACCTTCTTTAAGAATGAAACATGGAACACTAGGTGTACTCGTGAGGATGTAGGCAACTCCAATTTGTATGTCATAGTACCAATCTTTTGCAACACCTTATAAGGGCCATAGTACTTTGGTGATAATTTATTATCCTTCTTGGCTTGCTTGAGGGACACCTGTTTGTATGGTTGTAGTCTTAAAAACACCCAATCCCCTATTTCAAAATTTATTTCACTACGATGTTGATATGCTTGTTGTTTCATGCGATTCTGTGCCATGATCAAGTTGTCCTTTAAGATTTGGAGAACTTGTTGTTGATTCTCGATGTGATCTTCCACTGCTTGAACCTTAGATTTTTATTTTAGAGAAGAAGTGATGGAAGGAGGGTGGTATCCATAGAGTGCCATAAATGGTGTCATTTTTGTTGTAGTACAAAAGGAAGTGTTATACCACCATTTTGCCAAGGGTAACCATTTGAACCATTGAGTTTGTTTATTAGAGACAAAGCAACGAAGGTAGCCTTCCAGAAACTTGTTCACTATCTTGGTTCGTCCATCAGATTGAGGATGGTAGGATGATTTATGAGCCAATTGAGTACCCAAACAAGAAAACAATTTTGTCCAAAAATTTCTAGTGAAGATGGGATCTCTGTTACTTACAATAATCTTTGGGCTGCCATGTAGCTTTTGAACTGTCTCCATGAATACGCTGGCAACTTTACTATCATTGAAGGGATGAGAGAGTGCACAAAAGTTTTCCTACTTGGTCAGTCTATCAACAATCACCATGATGACACTCTTTCCTTTAGACTTTGGTAACCCTGCGATGAAATCCATGGAAACCTCCTCCTAGCGCTGACTTGGGATGGACAATGGTTGTAAAATACCCGGGGTCTTAATTGTTTCCACCTTATTTTGTTGGAAAACCAAACATTCTGCCACAATCCTTTGAACATCAGTTTTAAGGCCATCCCAAAAAAAATCCTTCTTAACTCTATGGTAGGTTTTCAAAAATCCCGAGTGCCCTCCTACTGGAGAGGTGTGAAATTCCAATAGTACCTTTTGTTTGAGTTGGGAGTTCTTACATAAATATAAGCGATCTTTGTACCATAGTGAATCATTTTTCCATGTAAATGTATCTGATGCACTGGAATCCTGTTGCAACCTTTGAATGAGAGTCCACATTGTTTCATCATTATTCCATTCATTCTAATTTGATGATACCCTAAACGAAGATCCAATTTTGTGAAATAGATTGCTCCATGTAGTTCATCTAATAATTCATCAATAAAGGGAATGGGAAACTTATCTTTAATAGTGATCTTGTTGAGCTCTCTATAATATGGACACATACGCCATGAGCCATCTTTCTTGAATACCATTACCACTGGTGCAGAGTAAGAACTTTGTCTAGGTCTAATAATGCTAGCCTCTAACATTTCTTCAACCATGTGCTCAATTTCACTCTTCTGGACGTAAGGATATCTGTATGGCCTGATGTTAGGAGGAACACTCCCAGGAATTAGGTGAATTTTATGATCATGATTTCTAGTCGGTAGAAGACCTTTGGGAATATATTCAAATACTTTGGAATGCTTATTAATGATCTGTTGTAGATCTTGAGGAATAGATGGCTTAGATGTTTGAACATCTAGTGAGAATAGTTGTGAAATAACTTCTTGATGCCCCTTTTTTAATAATTTTGTCATGTTATTAGAGTTTATCACCTTATCGGGTTTCCCTGTGATACCTCTTAACTCAATTTCTTTTCCTTCCAATGAAAATTTCATGAAAAGTTCTTGAAAATTAAAAGCCATTGTTCCAAATGATTGTAACCATTGGATTCCTAGTACAACATCCTCACCACCCATGGGTATAGCAATCATTGGACTATTCGTTACATATTCCCCCATAGTAAGATTGATCTTATTGAATTTTCCTAAGAAATTGATAGTTCCTCCATCTGTAATCATTACTTGAAACTCTGGCGCTAGATATACAAAGAAATTGAGAGCTTTGGCTAATTTATCGTGAATGAAATTATGAATACTGCCAGAATCAATTAGGACTATTACCTTTTTCATTTTGATGTATCCTTAGATCTTGAGGGTTTGAGGAGTGCTAATTCCAGCCAATGCATTACACGATATTGTGGGAGTCAACTCTTCAGACGAAATTGCTTCTACGTTTTCATCTTAAGATGGTTCTTGTTCTTGTTCTTCTTCCTCTTCACAATCTATGTAGAATAATTTCTTCTCACCACACTTATGTCCCTTACTGTACTTGTTGTCACAATTAAAGCATA
>JASDQU010101237.1:178058-192225 GCA_032191745.1 Picea mariana | reverse complement strand
ATTTTATTATTCCAGTACCTTAGTAATATGATCATGAAGGAAAATGTGTTAGAAAAGAGGATACTATGACACCTACTAGTTCCTAAAGAAGCCAGTGGTGAGTGGCTTCCAACTACCACTTATTTTAAAGCATCTCTATAACCAACACTTGTAGAAAGAAAAGTAGGTCTTGAGATCAAGTTACACTAGTGGAGACTATGGGAATTTTCCAAGTATGGCACATTTGCTAGATTGTGACAATTACACTAGATATAGCACACATAAACCTGTTTGAAATTTTAGGATGCTTAGTATTTGTTGTTGAAGACTTTATTCTTGTGTTGTAATACCTCTAGGTTACCTAGAAACAATCCTACAAATAGATACCTAAAGATGACATTTTTACTAGTGAACATTCCCTATTGGTTGATGAATCTGAAAGAAAATTTGTTGCTAAAGATAAACAAATCCCCTTATAATGTATGGTTGTAAGATGATATATGGAAATGTTAATAACTAGTGTGGGATTTAATATTGAATAGGGTTTTATTGATTACTGGCATATCATATGACAATGGGAAAAGTTTCCCTACAAATCCTCCTCAACACTAAAGTAGCAGTAAATTCCACCCTGAACATAGCATACAAAATTCATATCAACAACCTACAATAGATAGGTATAGAAGATATGAGCTAAAAAAATACCTTAAACATTTCAGAGATAATAAACATGTGACTCTAGCATATTTTGATCATAAGGAATGCTTAACGACTAGAATTCTCTAGCATAATAGAAGATAAGTGGTGTTTAACCCTTGAAGGCATGGTCATAGAAATATTTATACATGAGAATAAAGCTATAATGAAGGATGTAATTCAAATTATTACTCCACCTTATGCATGCAATCTTAATTTCCACTTCTTAATGGAATTCTAGTAATGTTTGATGGTTGGAAGGAGTTAAGTCATGGAAGCAATTAGCTTGAAGCCTCTTCACAAACTTAATGAGAAAAAATGAATAGAAATTTTGGTCACATCTTTCCAGCATGTTTGAGAGTCAATTTGTCCTTTGTATGGCTGAAATATATAGGAAAAAGTGGAGAGAGAACCCTCAACCTTTCTTTACGACGGGAGGTTGGAACCTCCCCTCTTACAAATTTAGTCCCGGTTATGCTCTTTTAGGAGCCAGTACTCAGATGGGTTTTTATTCTACCTACTACACTCCATCCATGTACCCTTTATCTGCCATTTTGATTCCTTTGAAAACTTTTTCCATGGCGAGCCCTCATGTATCCCCAGGTGTTTCATATGGGGAGAATTAGTTTTATGGTTTGGGCTACCTACTTCACATGACCTCTTCACAAAGGGGAAACATATATCCTCACTCAAATAGTCCTTATCATACTTTCGTCTCTCCAAAGACTTTGGTGATGATGCCCATTCAGACTTCTCTGAATCAATTAAACGAAGGATACTACCTTTCTGAACATGGACACGGGGTAAACCAATACCCTTTCTGGCTTGCAATGTTTCAAAGTCAATTTTTCCCTGGAACTTGGCATCAAATTCCACAACTCACTGCTAGTCTAGTCACTATCAGTCACAATGGAGCTCCATCACCAACCTCTTCCAGTCATGTTGGATATGGGTCGACGACTTCTATAGGTTATGTTGAAAACCCATACCCGACCRCTGCTAGTCATGCTGGGAGCACCACTTTAGTCACCACAAGTCATGTCAATGCCACATCTCTGACCTCTATGTACCATGTAGGATATGACTCTCCCACCTTTTCCTGTCACATTGATAGTATGTCACTAGCCRTCTTGAACGACACTGGGGGCATTGAGAATCCCAGACACCTCAGACATAAGCCTAAATTCCTTTGCAGGACTTGTGAAGGAAGTCATATTACTCATTTATGTCCAGCCACGACTGGGATACCAGAGGTGTGGGGCTCACCTAAGGGCCCTTCAGATTCTAAGGCGTCTGTGGTTTTCCCACACCTTGTTCCTCTGATTGACATGACAGTAATGTCGTTGCAATATTCTCTTGATTACACCCCCATCTTTGAGGGTGATGTATCCCCTATCCCTATTATCCTGCATCCTCTTCAACCTACAATTGAAGAAGTGGTCATACCGGTGAAATCTCTGGTCAATCTTACTCTCTTTGTAGAGGGTGATGCATCCTTCAACCACACTGTCAACATCCCTAATCTTTTACCTTCTGAATGAGAGAGAGATATACTTTCCTCGAGTCCTCTCCCTTCAGGTTTTGAGGATATCACCTTCAATTGGAATGGCCTTGTGGGGTATCCAATGCTTCCGCCTGTGTCTTTTCATGTAAGAGATATTATCTGATCTATCATGGAGACTTTATAATCCGTTACTGCTTTATCCTCCTTGACTTGGAGAACTTTAGGTTTTCCCAAGATTATGTCGGCTATCCGTAAGATACTGGCATTCCACAGAAGTATGGCATAGGAGCCTTGGCCTCCCCTATGACTTGCCTCTTAGACTCTCCCAAATGAGTCTGATTTAATCTCTTTCCCAACTCATTTAAAAACAAGAAAATATTTCCAAGTGATTTGTCCCTTTCACACTCCTTAAATTGGGCTTGAAAGGTTAGTCTTAGTTAAGATATTTTCTGACTCATTATCAAAAAATGAAAAGATTGCCGAGTGAAATTGTCTTTTTCACACTCGTAAATTGGTTTCGAAGAAATGTCTATTTGGCACAAGTTTACCCCTTTTTCACACCAATTAGACTAAAATACATAAAAAAGGACTTTTTTTGGCGTCAAGTTGTGATTGCATCTCATGCCCTTGCTTGCAGTATTGAGCCTATGGTTGATTCTCACTTTGCATTGTAAATTGTTTGCCTCAACAATTTTGCATCCTCAACCAAGCAAAGCCTTGTTTATATCCTTTTCAATTTGACACCCTATACCCAGGAGGGAACATTCCCCTGAGTGTCCATCTCTTGCATGCACTTCCCTGCATTGAGCATAGGTATGTTCCACTATTGGAAATAGTTTTTCTTACTTGTGACACTCGTTTCCTACTTTTTATCATAGCATTCATATGTCTATGAAAAAAAAACAAAAGACGGGTAGGAAGGGAGTATTATCTTCTATCGATAACAGTCGTGTCACCTTTGAACAGAGCACAAAGTTATTTGAGTCCATTCATCATCATAATTTTGGGATTAGCATGGCCTTAGGAAGTTGAGCGCATTACAAAGTCTTATCTACCGAATGGTTACTCTTCCATTCCCTATAGATAATTTCATCGATCCCTCCTGCATCTTATGGTTTCGTCATCAAGTCTATGCTTTTGGAGTCCTCTATATGTATCATTCTCTTGTTCAAAGGAATTCTATCAACTTGTGTTGTCCACTCCTCATAACTCATGACTTTGCATGTTAGACGTACCCTCAGTTTGTCTCAGAATCACATGATATTGTAGTTATATCATGCACCCTGGACCTACTTTCATCATTAGTAGGTAACCTTGAACCCAACAATTGACATTTCATCATTGGTCGTTGACTAGGTGATTTCCCTTATGTTCGACGACAAGACATCTATTCACACATTGGGATTCATGCAGTGTCTTGAATGCCATTTTCCTTATTGGTGGTTTCCTCACCTTTGTCAGCAATTTTTCATCATTAGCTGCTATTTAGAGGGTCTTTTTCATGTACCACTTGCACTTGGAACACACAAAATATGCATAGGTTCATTGGTTCATGAACATGTTCTTCATTCGATTTCCACCAAATCATGAAGCTCATGCTTTGTACCTCGTGCTTACTGATGAGAGATGCCTTAATTATCTCCTTTTAGTGGGTCTCTTTCCATCGACTTCAACCCATCTATTCTATAAACATGACCTAGAGTCTTATGAGTACCTTGACGCTTGCAATCATTAGTGGCAGGCTCTCTCGCCATTGACAGTTGGGAACACATCAATGTCTCTTGATCGATGGATTCTTCAGGTGTTTGACACCAGCTCCTTTATTCACACTTGTAAGAATGTACTCGGTGCCTTGATACCTACTTTCATTATCGGTAGGTTGTCTCACATTTTTTAACTGTATACCTCAATGACCGGTAATCAAACGATGTCTCATTGTGTTCGACCTCAACTCATTTATTCACATAATGTAGACTTGTACCTTTGGCGGATTGTGTAGAAGACTTGAAGAAATCACTATGTGGCCACAACTTTCCTGATCTATTTCTTCCTTTTCATTGGACCAATACCTATATGACTTCAGTGATCATGGGAGATCAGATTGTAATCCATGGTATACAGATATCCTCAGCTTGGTTTTTTGAGACTGGTTCTACTAGTCCTTGTTCATGACTATGAAATCTCTTGGCATGTAACCACATTTGTATTTTCCTATTCATGGCCACATACACTTGTTCGGTATATTTTCCACATGGATCTACAGTGTAATTTTTGGCATCCATGTATGCAAAGTGAGTACAGAATGTAATGAGCAATTGAGTTCGTCTAGCTGGTCCCCTACCAATCCACTTCTGGGTTATTTGTAATGTATTTTGGCCATTGCAGATACTCCTCTGACCTCACACATTAGGGGGAATATGTTAGAGAAAGATTTTCCTCACCCTAAGAAATATTGCAGAGAGGGCCTTATTCCATTTCCCTATGAAGACTCACTTTCCCTGATTGATAAATCTAGAGACAAAAATACAAAATTTTCCACTTGTACGCATCTTGCACCCTATACAACAAGCGTATACGCAGGCTGCTCAACCATAGTCCACGTACATCGGGATTTGTGCCAAAATATCAAAATTAAATGTTGGGTTTCCATGTCATTATAGGATATCTCTGATCCTTAGCCTTCCATATACTAGAAACGTTCCAACTCGTCCCTTCAGTTGCATTTTGAAGGCTATAAAGAGCCCAATTTCGAGCTATGGAAAAGAGAGAGAATTCAACTTTGAGAGAAAAGTTACTCCAGAGAAATTATTACTTCATATTGAGTCTGCATCCCTTTGTCCTTTAAGTCTAAGCACAGTGTTCAGCCCCCAAGATCTTCCCTTATTGATGGAGAACCTCACTGTCTCCCTTCTATGAGCTTGCCTTTGGTGGAGGATTGAAGTGGTGGAGGCCCAGCTGGAAGGAACTTGGTTTTTCGGATCCGAACCATGCCAACACAGAAGTCTGTAATATTTTCACTTATGCTAATCATTTATTAATAGAAATACTCTCTTCCCTTCTAATTGATATTTTTGCAAATAGATGAATTATTATCCATGGGAATGTTTGTTTTGTATATTAATGTATTATGCTATATAATGTGATAACCTTTTACATTATCACTATATTCTTGCTTCTCTTGTTTGTTGAGAACTTATTGCAGGTATAAATCTTCGGGTAAAAGTGCTCAACGATTGACATCTTCAAGCATCTGGACGAGGTAGGTCCTTTTGTTATCTCTATTGCACATTAGTTTACATAGAATGTTTATGGGATAGAGTTGATTTCTGCAGTCATACCTATCTATTGTGGTTTACCCTAGCCATAGAGATATTTTTTCATAACAGAATTGGAAAAATTGTAATGTGTGAGGTCAGAGGAGTATCTGTGATGGACGAAATACATCATAATTCCTAGAAGTGCAGTAATGGAGACCCATCTAGAAGAACTATTTTCTCATGAGAATATTACAATCCATAATGACTTTGTATTTCCAATTGTCGATGGCGAGAGAACTTGCCACTAATGATGACAAGCCTCTAGGTACTCATAGGACTCTAGGCCTCATTTCCTAAATATATGAGTTGAAGTCGATGGAAGGAGAGCATTAAGGCATCTCTCATAAACTAGCACGGGATACAAACAAATATCTTGATGATTTGGAGGAACTTGGAAAAAGAGGATTTTGACGAACCAACGACCTTGTGCATCTTTCGCATGCACCAGATGCAAGTACTGCACAAAAAGACCCTCTGAATAGAATCTAATAAGGAAGATTGCCGACAAAGTCAAGGAAACCACCAATAAGGATAATGGAATCCAAGACACTACATGAATCCTAATGTGTGAATATATTTCTTTCCATCAAACATAAGGGAAACCCCCTAGTTAGTGACCAATGAGGAGATGTCGACTGCGGGGTTCAAGGTTACCTACCCATAATGAAAGTAGAACCAGGGTGCACGGTAGGACTATAGGTTCATGTAAGTCTGAGACACACTAAGGGTATGACCGACATGAAAAGTCAAGAATTATGAGAAATGGCCGAGACAGGATTATAAACATTCTTTGAACTAGAGCATGAGACATATGGAGGACTCCAAAAACATAGATTTGATGATGAAAGAGGCATCAATAAAATTCTCCATAGGGACTCGAAGAGTAATCAGTCGAAGGAGTAAAATATAAGTAACGATCTCAACTTCCTAAGGTCATGCTAAAGCCAAACTTTGGATGACAAGTGAACTCAAAAGTTTGTGCTCTATTCAAAGGAGACACGACTGCTGCCAATATGAGATAATAAAATTTTTCCACCCATTTTTTTTTTCACAAGAAAATGAATGCTATGATACAATGGAGGAAACGAGTGTTGCGAGTAAGAAAATAGTTCCAACAATGGAACATACCTATTCTCAATTCAAAAAGGTGCATGTAGGGAATGGACACTCGGGGGAATGTTTCCTCTTAGGGTACAAGGTGTCAAGCTGCAAAGGATATAAACAAGGCTCTACTTGGTTGGTGATGCAAATTGATAAGGTAATAGGCTTGTAATGAGAAAACAGGAACCATAAATAGGCTCAATACTGCAAGAAGGATAATGAAATGAAATTACAACTTAACTCGAAAGAATGTCATTTTTCGTAAATTTAGTCCCCTAGGCTCGAAAAAGTATAAAATAATACCCAGGAGAACTCTTCTAGCCACTAGTGACTAGAGTACTTCTTTTTCAAAATTAGTCTACTTGGTCCAAAAAAGGGTTAAAATTACACCAAATAGACATCCTTTCAAAGCCATTTAACGAGTGAGAAAGAGACAAGTTCACTCGACAATATTTTCATGTTTTTATAGAGCCAGAAAAGAGATTAACTAAGACTCGGTGGAAGTCCCATAGGTACAGGCTATAATTATTATGAGTAAGAATATGAGGTTCGAATGCAAAGTCATATTGGAACTATAAGGGACTCCCATTCCTATGGAATAATCTCTGCATGGGCACTAGATGACATGGAGGTTCTAACTAGGGCACCCATGTTTGGTAAGCCTCTACCATTCAATAATGACACTTCTAAGAGAAGTAGGGAGGTTCTTTGTCGCTAATAATTGGGTTCATACCTAAGGCATATGAATTACAATCATAGGATAATGAAAATATGCAAGATGGAGTGACAACCTATCCTATATGATGGTAAAATAAAATACCTTCCAAAGTCACGAATGGGTGACATGATGCTAGAAACCACAAAAACCCCTGAACAAACCCACCAAAACCAACTCCTTCTACTACACTATTAGTCCATTAGGTCGAAAAATTACCATAAACTATATAAAGTGGATAATTTTTTTCTACAAATAGTAAAAATAACCAATTTTACCATACCATTTGAGTTTTTTTTACCCACATAGTGCATTTTGAACCAATTTTCCCATGATCTTCAAGTGTTGATTGTGGGATTTACGAGCGACGAAATTGACAATCGTCTGGACCAAGTAAGTGATCTTTCCCTCCTATTCATTTATAGTGGTTTAAAATTTCAAATTAGTCCTCATTTTTTGAGTTTTAGAGGGTGAAACTTATGGATTAGGGTGTACTCTGGCTATAGTTCATCAGGTCGTGTATATGGAGACATGTACATTGTAAAGGAAAAGTCTACCCATGTATATGTGGCCCTACATGCGACTGTTAACATTACAACTAGCTTACAAGTCCACAAACTAATTTTTAAAAGAGTTTGACTCAAAAAAGGGTTTTCCTTTTGTAGGATGGTACTTGAATGGAGAGAGAGAGAATGAGGAATTATATGCAATGGTGGAAAGAGATGCAGGGGCCCAAATGGCTCTAAAAATATGTGGCATATACAAATTTTTGGCTCTCAAAGGGATGAGGGCTCAAGTGAGACTGCTCCAAATGCTAGTAAATTTTTGGGATCTAGATATAGATGCCTTCAAGCTCGATGGGAAACCATTGAGAATCTAAGTAGAGGACATCTATTTCATCAAAATATTGTCTCATCGGGGTGAGGTGGTGAATCTCAAAGCTCAAGGAGATGGGGGTGGTATGAAAAAAGAGGATTACACTGCCACCCACTATGTTGCAGGCACAGAGAAAGTAGGGAGTTAACTCCCCATCATGGAGATCAAGAACCTGAGTTTAAATATCATCGTCCTTGTACTTACATGGATTATGGGGTCGGCCTCATTTAACCAGGCATCAAGGCCACTTATGTTTTATGCAGTGGAGTGTTTACGACCGACAATTTATGATTAGAGTACCTCACTACTGGCTAACATGAAGAGCTAGTTGAAAGATTGCAAATAGGGGAGGAAAATGAACTTCGGGTTCACATCTATCTTGTGTAGTTTTTTATTTGAGTGGATTCCAGGTTTGAGCCCTAGAGTAGAGATCATTCCACATGAACCACGTGATACAGTCATGTCATGGTGGACCAAGGTGATGAGGTGGTTAGAAGGTGGTAGGGTACCAAGCCCCTACAACGATGAGTTCTTCATCTGGTGGCATTGACAGGTGATAGCCATAAATGACTACACTTATGCTAGGATCAACTACAAAGGAGATCCATAAATTCCATTGCCACTAGGCTATGCCTACGGTAATACATGTATGATTTTTTTTTTATATATTTCATTTTTTTGTGTTTTTCAAAAGGAATGAAAAAAATATATATATTTGGATGGTATCAAGTATTGAAAATTACTTTTTTACATAGATGTGGGTCTGTGAAGACCATATGGATTCCCACGACATTGACAAAGGAACGATAGAGATGAGCCAATGAGAGGAGATGCAAAGAGAGTGCTACAAAATGTGCAGGGGAACCTATCTCGTTTGACACATAGGATTCCTATGGTTCAGGTGCAGGATTTTCCAGAGGCTATGCAATGACATGTGGTGAGTGTGCCACATGCATGGATGTGACTCTTCCGGCATCTTGAAAATGCCATAGTATTCTATTATTATACGCATCTGGAACCACCGACGTAGATGCCATGGTCATTATATCTATCAGCCATATATGTATTTTGAGGGTGTGAGCCCCATTTTGTACTGTGACACCATAGTTTTTGGAGAGATGAAATATAAAAAAATTGGTCTTTGACTTTACTTATATATGTTACACTGTGTACATTGATGAATGTGTTTTCTTTACTTTGGTTATGTGACAAATTCCAATCTAAAACATAATTATCATATGCATCGGATACATAATTATAACTTCTAGGTATGTGATTATAAGTAATAAAATCAAAGTTTTGTTCCAAAAGTCATACCCATAGGAATTGCCGGAGTAGAGTAGGGTCTCACACATGGTAACTTCCATTCAACTGACATACTACTAACTGAGATTCCAAGAGAACTTCTAAAGAATGAACACCATGTGAAATGGTATCATGCAAAATCTTTATAACGATGCTATACTCAACCACATTACTCATTGATGGCCCTAGACAAATACCACCCGAAGACACCAGTTGACCCTTGGGTGAGTAAATGACCCAAGCTACGGAATCCAAGTTCTGTATATGACGACTAGCACTGTCTACAAATCCTAAGTAAACTGAAGACTCCATTGAACTCTGCCAACCAAGGGAAAACTCGATAAGAAAGCCGATGACACAAAGGAAAAGATATATATACACTAAGATACACTAGTATAAAAAGAGTTATGCCCAAGATTGGGGCTTAAGCATAAAATATTTTCAAGTAGGGCCTATTTGTGGTCTCAGCCATCATATACCCTTCATAATCCTCCAATTCATATGTTCATTTTTCTAAAACATGTCGCATGATATAAGGACCATTCCACATGGGGTTGAGCTTGCCTACACCCAGCGATTCTTTGGCTTGGTCATACAAGAGGACCAAGTCACCATCAACGTACTACAGAGGGAAGAAATACTTATATTATTGGACCTTAACACATTGTTTATTCGATTTTATAGATGTAGAGGCATCTTGACGCTGCCCATCTAGGCACTCTAGGTGTACGAGGCGTTCTTCAAGATCGGAAGTGTCAGGTAGGAGCCCAATTTCTAGTCTAAGGGAAGGGATTTCACATTCAATACGAGCATCAATTCCTAGCCTCTCTTCATACGAACCAACAAATTCATAATGAAATTATTTGAAGAGATCGTTGTAAATTTGAATTTCTTCAGGAGAACAATCTGCGTCGATATATACATTTTCAATTTTTCCAGGAATTTGAGAGATGTTTCCTTCGACGTAAATTCCATGTGTATCTAATGGAACCATAGTGTGACCGACCATCTCACTCAAGGTAGATATAAAATCATCCTATTCTATCCTAACAAGCCTTGAGAGGGAGTAAGAGCGATGATGCATATCATCCTATGGCCTATCAGGACCACTCATGGCCTCTGAGATGGCTTCATCCGAAGGTAAAGTATCATCTAGGAAATCATGTGAGAAATGTGATGAGGTGGCCCATACAGGCTTAAGAATAGGATCTTCCTCGTCCATCTGCGAGGAGAAAGTATTCGAGTCAACAATATATTCATGAACAACCTGATACGCTATCTCTTCCACTGACAGTGGCATTGCCATTCCAATATGTGACTGACCTTCACAAGACATGTTTAGGGAAGGTAGGGTCCAAGGATTATTGAAATACAAAGTATGAAAAGGAACAAACCTCATTGACGAAGAATACCTACTGGACATGGAATAAATGTGATGAATTGGTTCCATGAAATCAAAGGTACCCATGAGGGAGGAATACATTCTGACACCAATATCCATAGTTTCCTACATAGAATTGTTGATCACTAGGATCGAAGGTCCAACTGATGTATTGAGAACAATATGCAAAAAGGATAACTGATCAATTGTCATGATTTTCCCTTCATGAGGAAAACATAAAGTGCAGAAAACAGACTATACAACTCCATTCATAGCATAAGTCCAATTACGACCTATAATAAATTATAATCAAGGGGTGCATCAAACATCTCGACATACACCTCTGTTGTATTTCCACCTAACTCGACCGAAAAAGTGGGAAGAATTTCATGGGGATGGAAAGAACGACCATCAAATGCAGTCAACACAGTTGTAGATTGAGATAGGGTTGGAGATCCAATGGCATTCCAACAGGTTAGGGACATCACGCATGTTGCAACACCTTCATCAATAATAGTGCATTTGATGGTATACTTTGAGTAATCCACATGGATTTGAAAGGCCACGTGGTAAGGAAAGCGAGGCTTCAAATTCATGAAATAAAACTTGATAACCTTAGAGCCACACAGGTCTATAGATCCTAAAGCAGATAATAAGGCATTCCTCTATGAAGGACACGTTTGGAGCACCTCCAAAGCCGACATCTCACAAGGGGTTTGACCCAAGTCTTCGACAATCAAATAGTTCTAGGAAGCTATAACATTAGTGTTTTGGGTAGAGTTTTTTAGTACTCCTTTCAGAATACGAGGCAGAGGCTCTAGATTTTCAATCTGCAAGGGTGTTTCCAAAGGAGGGGGAGAATATGAACCTAGAACAGTCTGTGAAGAACTGTAATCACAAGATCGAGTGGCTACATTAATATGATACTTGACCATATTTGCACATAGATGGTCACCTTCATGCACCAAGGGGTTTTTATTCCCACTCGATGCATTTATGGAGTTAGAGGATATCGAGTCCATGTGATGATTATGCAGAAAGGGATAAGTCAGAAAAATGGGAGGTTGAGATAAGAGCCTCACGACTTCCTCAAGTTTGGGTCATAAGTGGGTAAGGTGATCATGTATACAAAGTTTACAAGGAAACTTCACCTTCYGATTTTCTTTCTTTCCCTCACCAACATTGTTATTCTATATATCATTGTTAGCATTGTCCTTGGGTTTATTATTATGATTACTCCTCCCACCCTTACTATTATTACCATGTCCTTTATTTCTATTCCCTCTTGGTTTTTGGTTACCATTCGGGTTGGTCGACAATTGTACRTAATGAAAATTCATCGAATGAGTGGGAGTGGAGGATGAAGATGAAGCTTGTCCCACTACGGACTGACTTAGAGACAACTCCTTCAACTAGTGTGTCACCAAGTATGTAGACTTAGTATTTTCAGATTCTATGATGCCATCAACATGAGGCYCTGACTTTTGTATAGGGTTGTAATTTGACCTCGGTGCGTCAGGAAGAATTTCATATAACATCCCAGATTGAGCATATATGAGGTCCAATTGTTGGGATTTGAAAACAACTTCCTCTTCATATGTTACCCCAAATGTAGAAACATCCTTTGAAACATAAGGCAATAGGGATTTAAGGAACCATTCCAATAAAAAATCTGGAGGAATGTAGGCTTTGATCAACCTCTTCTGTCTATGCCACTCTTGGATATGATCCAAAATATGGGTGTCTTTGTCCTGAAAGAGGGTCGACATAAGTTCTATGCCAACATCGTAACAAACTGACAACTAGAAGTTCTTGAGAAAGACTAAAACCATTTAGTTAAAATTCTTGTATGTTCTCCCTAGTATCTCAATGTACCATTTCACTGTAACCCCCGTGAGGGTGCATTGAAATAGTCTCAAATGAATATAATTCTCATTAAGAGAATTGGATGAGCACCAAACATGAAAATTAGTAACGTGATCACCTTGATCCTCTCCAGTCTTTCCCTTGAACTTTGGAATGTCCAAAGGAATCTTGGTGGGGATGGGGGGACATTAAGGGTCATGACACACCGGGTCATTCTTTAATATTGATAGATATAGAAAATTAAGTGTGACCAGAAAAGGGAGTTGGGGTTGCGTCATCTGAGCCCATGCTCCCGGTAAATATTGATGATGAGGGATTGTAGCCTAGCTAGGGTTCTGGTATGCACCATGGCCTTGTCTGGTATGGTAATATCCTCCTACAAAGTTATTCATAAGAGTTTGTGTGGGCACCATACCTGTCGGAATGTTATAATGAGGGTTATAAACATTTCCCCGAGCTAGAGGAGCTCCAAGTTTGTTGTTACCCATAGTATGAAACTAACTCCCTCCGGGTGGAAATACGGAGGATAGAGGTGGATTCATCATACCAAATGTGTTGCTCAGAATTGATGTGGAGGAGGAAGGTGGAAAGGAAAGAATATAGGCAATAGCTTGTCCGCCCGGTTGATTACTCCATCCAGGACAATTAAGACTAGGATTAGACCCATGACGGAAAAGAGGTTGGATTACAGCCGTAGGATTCAAGTGGGGAATATGAGCTCCACCAATTGAAAGTGGAATATGAGGTGGACCAATGCCCTTAGGTCCAATACTAGGATTTGTATTATTCGCTGGAATGAAAGATGAAAGTTGCGATGTCATATTTGACATAACAAAAGAGGAAGGGTTGGAGACCAAAGAAATGGATTGAGTATTGTATCCAGGCATACCAAAAAGATACCCAAAAGGGTTCGTTACTATGGGTTGGGTAGAAACCGCAATCCAAATAGGAGTGATGATGGGAACCTCTGACACTACAAACATAGTGGTTGAAGGCTTCGAAGGAGTTCCATTAACTATGAATGGTATGGGAGTTGAAGGAGTCCCAATATCTTTCTAAATCAACTCAATACTCATTCTTTTATGATAATAAGTTTGGTAGGTGGAGGTGTGTGTACCACTTTTGATAACTTTATGCCTTTTAGAAGAAAAATACTTAAGATGCGGTGGTAACTTTAACAAAAAACGAGACCTGCGAGAAATTTGGTTTGTCTCCATGATGACTCAAGACTCGAGATATTAAAAAAAATCCTAAGGCCAACTAACAACCAAAGAGCACACTAAAATAAGAAAAAAAAGGTCCAAATTCACACAAACGGGATATAGTGGCTGAAAAGGGGCCTCCCTCACTAGAGTAGGTATGCCTCGCCCAAGAGGGGCTTGAGGCTCCCTTCAAAATATCGGAGGTATCAGAATCAATTATAAGGG
>JASDQU010101237.1:143385-171352 GCA_032191745.1 Picea mariana | reverse complement strand
TCTTTCACCTTCTGAATGAGAGAGAGATATACTTTCCTCGAGTCCTCTCCCTTCGGGTTTTGAGGATATCACCTTCAATTGGAATGGTCTTGTGGGGTATCCAATGCCCCCGCCTATGTCTTTTCATGTAAGAGATATTATCCGATCTATCATGGAGACTATATACTATATTATTGCTTTATCCTCCTCGACTTGGAGAGATTTGGGTTTTCCCAAGCTTATGTCGGCTATCCGTAAGATACTGGCATTCCACAGAAGTTTGGCATAGGAGCCTTGGCCTCCCCTGTGACTTAATCTCTTTTCYGACTCATCTAAGAACACGAAAAKATTTCCAAGTGATTTCTCCCTTTCACACTCGTTAAATTGGGCTTGAAAGGTCATGAGTCTTAGTTAAGATATTTTCCAACTCGTTATCAAAAAATGAAAAGATCGCTGAGTGAACTTGTCTTTTTCACACTCGTAAATTGGTTTCGAAGAAACGTCTATTTGGCACAAGTTTACCCCTTTTTCACACCAAGTAGACTAAAATACATAAAAAAGGACTTTTTTTGGCGTCAAGTTGTGATTGCATCTCATGCCCTTGCTTGCAGTATTGAGCCTATAGCTGATTCTCACTTTGCGTTATAAACCGTTTGCCTCAACAATTTTGCATCCTCAACCAAGCAGAGCCTTGTTTATATCCTTTTCAATTTGACACCCTATACCCAGGAGGGAACATTCCCCTGAGTGTCCATCTCTTGCATGCACTTCCCTACATTGAGCATAGGTATGTTCCACTATTGGAAATAGTTTTTCTTACTTGTGACACTCATTTCCTACTCTGTATCATAGCATTCATATGTCTATGAAAAAAAACAAAAGACGGGCAGGAAGGGAGTATTATCTTCTATCGATAGCAGTCATGTCACCTTTGAACATAGCACAAAGTTATTTGAGTCCATTCATCATCATAATTTTGGGATTAGCATGGCCTTAGGAAGCTGAGCTCATTACAAAGTCTTCTCTATCGAATGGTTACTCTTCCAGTCCCTAGATAATTTCATCGATCCCTCCTGCATCTTATGGTTTAATCATCAAGTCTATGCTTTCAGAGTCCTCCATATGTATCATTCTCTTGCTCAAAGGAATTCTATCAACTTGTGTTGTCCACTCCTCATAACTCATGACTTTGCATGTTAGACATACCCTCAGTTTGTCTCAGAATCACATGATATTGTAGTTCTATCATGCACCCTAAACCTACTTTCATCATTAGTAGGTAACATTGAACCCAACAGTCAACATTTCATCATTGGTCGTTGACTAGGTGATTTCCCTTATGTTCGACGACAAGACATCTATTCACACATTAGGATTCATGCAGTGTCTTGGATGCCATTATCCTTATTGGTGGTTTCCTCACCTTTGTCAGCAATTTTTCATCATTAGCTGCTATTCAGAGGGTCTTTTTCGTGTACCGCTTGCACTTGGCACATACGAAATATGCATAGGGTCATCGGTTCATGAACATGTTCTTCATCCAATTTCCACCAAATCATGAAGCTGCTGCTTTGTACCTCGTGCTTACTGATGAGAGATGCCTTAATGCTCTCCTTTCAGTGGGTCTCTTTCCATCGAATTCAACCCATTTATTCTATAAACATGACCTAGAGTCTTATGAGTACCTTGACGCTTGCAATCATTAGTGGCAGGCTCTCTCGCCATCGACAGTTGGGAACACATCAATGTCTCTTGATCGATGGATTCTTCAAGTGTTTGACACCAACTCCTTTATTCACACTTGTAAGAATGTACTCGGTGCCTTGATACCTACTTTCATTATTGGTAGGTTGTCTCACATTTTTTAACTGTATACCTTAATGACCAGTAATCAAATGATGTCTCATTGTGTTCGACCTCAAATCCTTTATTCACATAATGTAGACTTGTACCTTTGGCGGATTGTGTAGAAGAATTGAAGACATCACTATGTGGCCACAACTTTCTTGAGATATTTCTTCCTTTTCATTGGACCAATACCTATATGACTTCAGTGATCATGGGAKATCAGATTGTAATCCATGGTRTATAGATATCCTCAGCTTGGTTTTTTTAGACTGGTTCTACTAGTCCTTGTTCATGACTATGAAATCTCTTGGCATGTAACCGCATTTGTATTTTCCTATTCATGGMCACATACACTTGTTCAGTATATTTTCCACATGGATCTGCAGTGTAATTTTTGACAGCCACGTATGCAAAGTGAGTACAGAATGTAAGAGCAACTGAGTTCGTCCAGCTGGTACCCTACCACTCCACTTCTGGGTTATTTGTAATGTATTTTGGCCATTGCAGATACTCCTCTAACCTCACACATTAGGGGGAATATGTTAGAAAAAGATTTGCCTCACCCTAATAAATATTGTAGAGAGGGCCTTATTCCATTTCCCTATGAAGACTCACTTTCCCTGATTGATAAATCTAGAGACAAAAATACAAAATTTTCCACTTGTATGCATCTTTCACCCTATACAACAAGTGTATAAGTAGGCTGCTCCACCATAGTCCGTGTACATTGGGATTTGTGCCAAAAAATCAAAATTAAATGTTGGGTTTCCATGTCATGATAGGATATCTCTAATCCTTGGCCTTCCATATACTAGAAACGTTTCGACTAGGCCCTTCAGTTTAATTTTGAAGGCTATAAAGAGCCCAATTTCGAGCTATGGAAAAGAGAGAGAATTCAACTTTGAGAGAAAAGTTACTCTGGAGAAAGTATTACTTCATATTGAGTCAGCATCCCTTTGTCCTTTAAGTCTAAACATAGTGTTCGACCCCCAAGCTCTTCCCTTATTGGTGGAGAACCTCATTTTCTCCCTTCTATGAGCTTGCCTTTGGTGGAGGATTGAAGTGGTGGAGGCCCAGCTGGAAGGAACTTGGTTTTTCAGTTCCGAACCATGCTGACACATAAGTCTGTAATATTTTCACTTCTACTAATCATTTATTAATAGAAATACTCCCTTCCCTTCTAATTGATATCTTGCAAATAGATGAATTATTATCCATGGGAATGTTTGTTTTGTATATTAATGTATTATGCTATATAATGTGCTAAAATTTTACATTATCACTATATTCTTGCTTCTCTTGTTTGTTGAGAACTTATTGAAGGTATAAATCTTTGGGTAAAAGTGCTCAATGATTGACATCTTCAAGCATCTGGACAAGGTAGGTCCTTTTCTTATCTCGATTGCACATTAGTTTACATAGAATGTTTATGTGATAGATTTGATTTCTGCAGTCATACCTGTCTATTGTGGTTCACCCTAGCCATACATATATTTTTCTCATAACATAATTGGAAAAAATTGTAATGTGTGAGGTCAGAGGAGTATCTGTGATGGAAAAAATACATTATAATTCCTAGAAGTGCAGTAATCGAGACCCATCTAGAAGAACTATTTTCTCATGAGAATATTACAATCCATAATGACTTTGTATTTCCAACTGTCAATGGCGAGAGAACTTGCCACTAATGATGACAAGCCTCTAGGTACTCATAGGACTCTAGGCCTCATTTCCTAAATATATGAGTTGAAGTCGATGGAAGGAGAGCATTAAGGCATCTCTCATAAAATAGCATGGGATACAAAGAAATATCTTGATGATTTGGAGGAACTTGGACAAAGAGGATGTTGACGAACCAACGACCCTGTGCATCTTTCACATGCACCAGATGCAAGTACTGCACAAAAAGACCCTTTGAATAGAATCCAATAAGGAAGACTATCAACAAAGTCAAGGAAACCACCAATAAGGATAATGGAATCCAAGACACTACACGAATCCTAATGTGTGAATATATTTCTTGCCATCAAACATAATGGAAACCCCCTAGTTAGTGACCAATGAGGAGATGTCGACTGCGGGGTTCAAGGTTACCTACCATAATGAAAGTAGAACCAGGGCGCAGGGTAGGACTATAGCTTCATGTAAGTCTGAGACACACTAAGGGTATGACCGACATGAAAAGTCAAGAATTATGAGAAATGGCCGACACAGGATTATAAACATCCTTTGAACTAGAGCATGAGACATATGGAGGACTCTGAAAACATAGACTTGATGATGAAATAGGCATCAATAAAATTCTCCATAGGGACTCGAAGAGTAATCAGTCGGAGGAGTAAAATATAAGTAACGAGCTCAACTTCCTAAAGTCATGCTAAAGCCAAACTTTGGATGACAAGTGGACTCAAAATTTTGTGCTATGTTCAAAGGAGACACGACTGCTACCAATATGAGATAATTAAAATTTTCCACCCGTTTTTTTTTTCATAGGAAAATGAATGCTATGATACAATGGAGGAAACGAGTGTTGCGAGTAAGAAAATAGTTCCAACAATGGAACACACCTATTCTCAATGCAAGAAGGTGCATGCAAGGAATGGACACTCGGGGGAATGTTTCCTCTTAGGGTACAAGGTGTCAAGTTGCAAAGGATATAAACAAGGCTCTACTTGGTTGGTGATGCAAATTGCTAAGGTAACAGGCTTGTAATGAGAAAACAGGAACCATAAATAGGCTCAATACTGCAAGAAGGATAATGAAATGCAATTACAACTTAACTCCAAAGAATGTCATTTTTCGTAAATTTAGTCCCCTAGGCCCGAAAAAGTATAAAATAATACCCAGGCGAGCTCTTCTAGCCACTAGTGACTAGAGTACTTCTTTTTCAAAATTAGTCTACTTGGTCCAAAAAAGGGTTAAAATTAAACCAAATAGACATCCTTTCAAAGCCATTTAACGAGTGAGAAAGAGACAAGTTCACTCAACAATATTTTCATGTTTTTATAGAGTCAGAAAAGAGATTAACTAAGACTCGGTGGAAGTCCCATAGGTACAGGTTATAATTATTATGAGTAAGAATATGAGATTCGAACACAAAGTCATATTGGAATTATAAGGGACTCCCATTCCTATGGAATAATATCTGCATGGGCACTAGATGACATGGAGGTTCTAACTAGGGCACCCATGTTTGGTAAGCCTCTACCATTCAATAATGACACTTCTAAGAGAAGTAGGGAGGTTCTTTGTCGCTAATAATTGGGTTCATACCTAAGGCATATGGATTACAATCATAGGATAATGAAAATATGCAAGATGTAGTGACAACCTATCCTATATGTTGGTAAAATAAAATACCTTCTGAAGTCATGAATGGGCGACATGATGCTAGAAACCACAAAAATCCCCGAACAAACCCACCAAAATAAACTCCTACTACACTATTAGTCCATTAGGTCAAAAATTTACCATAGACTATATAAAGTGGATAAAAATTTTCTACAAATAGTAAAAATAACCAATTTTACCATACCATTTGAGTTTTTTTTACCCACATAGTGCATTTTGGACCAATTTTCCCATGATCTTCAAGTGTCAATTGTGGGAGTTACGAGCGACGAAATTGACAATCGTCTGGACCAAGTAAGTGATATTTCCCTCCTATTCATTTATAGTGGTTTAAAATTTCAAATTAGTCCTCATTTTTTGAGTTTTAGAGGGAAAAACTTATGGATTAGGGTGTACTCTGGCTATAGTGCATCAGGTCGTGTATATGGAGACATGTACATGGTAAAGGAAAAGTATACCCATGTATATGTGGCCCTACATGCGATTGTTAACATTACAACTAGCTTACAAGTCCACAAACTAATTTTTAAAAGAGTTTGACTCAAAAAAGGGTTTTCCTTTTGTAGGATGGTACTTGAATGGAGAGAGAGAGAATGAGGAAGTATATGCAATGGTGGAAAGAGATGTGGGGGCCCAACTGGATCTAAAAATATGTGGCTTATACAAATTTTTGGCTCTCAAAGGGAGGAGGGCTCAAGTGAGACTGCTCCAAATGCTAGTAAATTTTTGGGATCTAGATATAGATGCCTTCAATATCGATGGGAAACCATTGAGAATCTAAGTAGAGGACATCTATTTCATCACAGGATTGTCTCGTCGGGGCAAGGTGGTGAATCTCAAAGATCGGGGAGATGGGGGTGGTATGAAAAAAGAGGATTACACTGCCACCCACTGTGTTGCAGGCACTGAGAAAGTAGGGAGTTAACTCCCCATCATGGCGATCAAGAACCTGAGTTTAAATATCATCGTCCTTGTACCTACATGGATTATGGGGTTAGCCTCATTTCACCAGGCATCAAGGCCACTTATGTTTTATGCAGTGGAGTGTTTATGACCAACAATTTATGATTGGAGTACCTCACTACTGGCTAACATGAAGAGCCAGTTGAAAGATTACAAATAGGAGAGGAAAACGAACTTCGGGTTTACATCTATCTTGTGTAGTTTTTTATTTGAGTGGGTTCCAGGTTTGAGCCCTAGAGTAGAGATCATTCCACATGGAGCATGTGATACAGTCATGTCATGGTGGACCAAGGTGATGAGGTGGTTAGAAGGTGGTAGGGTACCAAGCCCCTACAACGATGAGTTCATCATCTGGTGGCATTGACAGGTGATAGCCATAAATGACTACGCTTATGCTAGCATCGACTACAAAGGAGATCCATATATGCCATTGCCACTAGGCTATGCCTACGATAATACATGTATGATTTTTTTTTATATATTTCATTTTTTTGTGTTTTTCAAAAGGAATGAAAAACAAAAATATTTTTGGATGGTATCAATTATTGAAAATTACTTTGTTACATAGATGTGGGTCCGTGAAGACCATATGGATTCCCACGACATCAACAAAGGAACCACAGAGATGAGCCAATGGGAGGAGATGCAAAGAGAGTGCTACAAAATGTGCAGGGGAACCTGTCTTGTTTGACACATAGGATTCCTATTGTTCAGGTGCAGGATTTTCTAGAGGCTATGCAACGACATGTGGTGAGTGTGCCACATGCATGGGTGTGACTCTTCCAGCATCTTGCAAACGCCATAGTATGCTATTATTATACGCATCTGGAACCACCGACGTAAATGCCATGGCCATTATATCTATCAACCATATATGTATTTTGAGGGTGTGAGCCCCATTTTGTACTGTGACACCATAGTTTTTGGAGAGATGAAATATAAAAAAATTGGTCTTCGGCTTTACTTATATATGTTACAATGTGTACATTGATGTATGTGTTTTCTTTACTTTAGTTATGTGACAAATTCCAATCTAAAACATAATTATCATATGCATCGGATACATAATTATAACTTCTAGGTATGTGATTATAAGTAATAAAATCAAAGTTTTGTTCAAAAAGTCATACCCATAGGAATCGTCGGAGTAGAGTAGGGTCTCGTACATGGTAACTTCCATTCAACTGACATACTACTAACTGAGATTCCAAGAGAACTTCTAAAGAATGAACACCATGTGAAATGGTATCACGCAAAATCTTTATAACGATGCTATACTCAACCACATTACTCGTCGATGGCCCTAGACAAATACCACCCAAAGACACTAGTTGACCCTCGGGTGAGTAAATGACCCAAGCTACAGAATCCAAGTTCTGTGTATGACGACTAGCACTGTCTGCAAATCCTAAGTAAACCAAAGACTCCATTGACATCTGCCAACCAAGGGAAAACTCGATAAGCAAGCCGATGACACAAAGGAAAAGATATATATACACTAAGATACACTAGTATAAAAATATGTATGCCCAAGATTGGGTTAAGCATAAAATATTTTCAAGTAGGGCCTATTTATGGTCTCAGCCAGCATATACCCTTCATAATCCTCCAATTCATAGGTTCATTTTTCTAAAACATGTCGCACGATATAAGGACCATCCCACATGGGGTTGAACTTGCCTACCCCCAGCGATTCTTTGGCTTGGTCATACAAGAGGACCAAGTCACCCTCAACGTATGGCAGATGGAATACATACCTATATTATTGGACCTTAACACATTGTTTATTCGATTTGATAGATGTAGAGGCATCTTGACGCTGCCCATCTAGGCACTCTAGGTGTACGAGGCGTTCTTCAAGATCGGAAGTGTCAGGTAGGAGCCTAATTTCCAGTCTAAGGGAAGGGATTTCACATTCAATACAAGCATCGATTCCTAGCCTCTCTTCATACAAACCAACAAATTCATAATGAAATTATTTGAAGAGATCGTTGTAGATTTGAATTTCTTCAGGAGAACAATCTACGTCGATATATACATTTTCAATTTTTCCAGTAATTCGAGAGATGTTTCCTTCGATGTAAATTCCATGTGTATATAATGGAACCATAGTGTGACCGACCATCTCACTCAAGGTAGATATAAAATCATCCTATTCTATCCTAACAATCCTTGGGAGGAAGTAAGAGCGATGATGCATATCATCCTATGGCCTATCAGGACCACTCATGGCCTCTAACATGGCTTCATCCGAAGGTAAAGTATCGTCTAGGAAATCATGTGAGAAATGTGATGAGGTGGCCCATATGGGCTCAATAATAGGATCTTCCTCATCCATCTGCGAGGAGAAAGAATTTGAATCAACGATAGATTCAAGAACAACCTGATACGCTATCTCTTCTGCTAACAGTGGCATTGCCATTCCAATATGTGACTGACCTTCACAAGACATGTTTAGGGAAGGTAGGGTCCAAGGATTATTGAAATACAAAGTACGAAAAGGAACAAACCTCATTGATGAAGAAGACCTACTGGACATGGAATAAATGTGATGAATTGGTTCCATGAAATCAAAGGTACCCATGAGGGAGGAATACATTTTGACACCTATATCCATAGTTTCCTGCATAGAATTGTTGATCACTAGGATCGAAGGTCCAACTGATGTATTGAGAACAATATGCACAAAGGATAACTGATCAATTTTCATGTTTTTCCCTTCATGAGGAAAACATAAAGTGCAGAAAACAGACTATACAACTCCATTCATAGCATAAGTCCAATTACGACCTATAATAAATTATAATCAAGGGGTGCATCAAACACCTCGACATCCACCTCCGCTGTATTTCCACCTAACTCGACCGAAAAAGCAGGAAGAATTTCATGGGGATGGAAAGAACGACCATCAAATGCAGTCAACACAGTCGTAGATTGAGATAGGGTTGGAGATCCAATGGCATTCCAACAGGTTAGGGACATCACTCATGTTGCAACACCTTCATCAATAATAGTGCGTTTGATGGTATACTTCAAGTAATCCACATGGATTTGAAAGGCCACGTGGTAAGGAAAGCGAGGATTCAAATTCGTGACATAAAACTTGATAACCTTAGAGCCACACAGGTTTATAGATCCTAAAGTAGATAAAAAGGAATTCCTCTATGAAGGACACGTTTGGAGCACCTCCAAAGCCGACATCTCACAAGGGGTTTGACCCAGGTCTTCGACAATCGAATAGTTTTGGGAAGCTATAACATTAGCGTTTTGGGTAGAGTTTTTTAGTACTCCTTTTAGAATATGAGGCAAAGGCTCTAGATTTTCAATCTGCAAAGGTGTTTCCAGAGGAGGGGGAGAATATGAATCTAGAACAGTCTGTGAGGAACTGTAATCACAAGATCGAGTGGCTACATTAATATGATACTTGACCATATTTACACATAGATGGTCACCTTCATGCACCAAGGGGTTTTTATTCCCACTCGATGCATTTATGGAGTTATAGGATCTCGAGTCCATGTGATGATTATGTGGAAAGGGATTAGTCAGCAAAATGGGAGGTTGAGATAAGAGCCTCATGACTTCTTCAAGTTTGGGTCATAAGTGGGTAAGGTGATCATGTGTACAAAGTTTACAAGGAAACTTCACCTTCCGATTTTCTTTCTTTCCCTCACCAACATTGTTATTCTATATATCATTGTTAGCATTGTCCTTGGGTTTATTATTATGATTACTCCTCCCACCCTTACAATTATTACCATGTCCTTTATTTCCATTCCCTCCTAGTTTTTGGTTACCATTCAGGTTGGTCGACGATTGTACATAATGCAAATTCATCGGCTGAGTGGGAGTGGAGGACAAAGATGAATCTTGTCCCACTACGGACTGACTTAGAGACAACTCCTTCAACTGGTGTGTCACCAAGTATGTAGACTTAGTATTTTCAGAGTCTATGATGCCATCGACATGAGGCCCTGACTTTTGTATAGGGTTGTAATTTGACCTCGGTGCATTAGGAATAATTTCATATAACATCCCAAATTGAGCATATATGAGGTCCAATTGTTGGGATTTGAAAATAACTTCCTCTTCATATGTTACCCCAAATGTAGAAACATCCTTTGAAACATAAGGCAATAGGGATTTAAGGAACCATTCCAATAAAAAATCTGGAGGAATGTAGGCTTTGATCAACCTCTTCTGTCTACGCCACTCTTGGATATGATCCAAAATATGGGTGTCTTTGTCCTGAAATAGGGTCGACATAAGTTCTATGCCAACATTGTAATGAACCAACAACTAGAAGTGCTTGGGAAAGACTAAAACCATTTGATTAAAATTCTTGTATGTTCTCCCTGGTATCTCAATGTACCATTTCACTGTAACCCCCGTGAGATTGCATTGAAATAGTATCAAATGAATATAATTCTCATTAAGGGAATTGGATGAGCACCAAACATGAAAAATAGTAACGTGATCACCTTGATCCTCTCCAGTCTTTCCCTCGAACTTTGGAATGTCTGAAGGAATCTTGGTGGGGATGGGGGGCCATTAAGGGTCATGACACACCGGGTCATTCATTAATATTGATAGATATAGAAAATTAAGTGTGACCAGAAAAGGGAGTTGGGGTTGCGTCATCTGAGCCCATGCTCCCAGTAAATATTGATGTTGAGGGATTGTAGCCTAGCCAGGGTTTTGGTATGCACCATGGCCCTATCTGGTATGGTAATATCCTCCTACAAAGTTATTCATAAGAGTTTGTGTGGGCACCATACCTGTCGGAATGTTATAATGAGGGTTATAAACATTTCCCCGAGCTAGAGGAGCTCTAAGTTTGGTGTTACCCATAGTATGAAACTGACTCCCTTCGAGTGGAAATATGGAGGATAGAGGTGGATTCATCATACCAAATGTGTTAGTCAGAATTGATGTGGAGGAGGAAGGTGGAAAGGAAAGAATATAGGCAGTAGCTTGTCCACTCGGTTGATTACTCCATCCAGGATAATTAAGACTAGGATTATACCCATGAGGGAAAAGAGGTTGGATTACAGCCGTAGGATTCTATTGGAGAATATGAGCTCCACCAATTGAAAGTGTAATATGAGGTGGAGCGATGCCCTTAGGTCGAATACTAGGATTTGTATTATTCGCTGGAATGAAAGATGAAAGTTGCGATGTCATATTCGACATAACAAAAGAGGAAGGGTTGGAGACCAAAGGAATGGATTGAGTATTGTATCCAGGCATACCAAAAAGATACCCAAAAGGGTTCATTACTATGGGTCGGGTAGAAACCACAATCCAGATAGGAGTGATGACGGGAACCTTCGACACTACAACTGTAGTGGTTGAAGGCTTCGAAGGAGTTCCATTAACTACGTATGGTATGGGAGTTGAAGGAGTCCCAATATCTTTCTAAATCGACTCAATACTCATTCTTGTATGATCACAAGTCTGGTAGGTGGAGGTGTGTGTACCATGTTTGATAACTTTATGCCTTTTAGAAGGAAAATACTTAAGATGCGGTGGTAACTTTAACAAAAAACGAGACCTACGAGAAAGTTGGTCTATCTCCATGATGACTCAAGACTTGAGATATAAAAACAAATCCTAAGGCCAACTAACAACCAAAGAGCACACCAAAATAAGAAAAAAAATGTCCAAATTCACACAAACGGGATATAGTGGCTGAAAAGGGGCCTCCCTCACTAGAGTAGGTATGCCTCGCCCAAGAGGGGCTTGAGGATCCCTTCAAAATATCAGAGGTATCAGAATCAATTATAAGGGCCCTTGTGGGCTTAACAACATAGTCAGTTAGATCCCTTCAGAGAGGTAATCCTCCATAAAGGATGTGTGTTTTCTGACCCTTATTTGACTCAGAGTGCTTGCAGAATAACCCTTGAAAGTAACCTATGTGGCTACCTATGTCAAGAAACTAAATCCACCACGATATAACCAATGCACAGGCAAACAGTCGTAGGTCATATCCACCATATGGGCAGGGTAACAAATCCCAAAATCTTGAAAGCACTACCTCTCACAGAGGTAAAGGTACTAGCAAGACCCCCAAATATGAATAGATCCCTAGAAATATCTCAGATGCAAAGAAGGTATTAGAGGGCTATCTCTACAACCAACTTCGCGTGACCTCGTGCTTAACTTCGGTGTGAGCGCAACATCCTGACGTCACTAATTACACAATGGATTTCACCACTCCCTAGTCAGACACATATGTTGAGTTTAATAGTATTGGAGAATTTTACTCACAAAGTCCTATTCCAAGGCCCTATATCATATGCTTGTTTGTGCACTCTGAAAAATAAAATCATTTCTAATCAATTTTAATTAATCAACGCTATTTTTAATGGCTTTGTTTACTCAAAAAACGTGGTCATGAGACTAATGATGTTATGACTCAACAAATTAAAGAATTGAATATGAACATAAGTGATAAGTCCTAATCTTAAATTCTCAAAAGATGATAATATTTTCAAAATGCAACTTTCAATTCAACTCTGCAATTTCAATAAGATGCAATCTTTCCATATGTATCAAGATCAATACTAAAGAACCAAAAGAGAAAATGCCAAAATGCAAAATGTATATTTTTGTATTTTCAATATAAAGAAATGAAAATGAAAGGACTGAATAACAACTTGATATATACACCCCACTGCAAGAAAAAAGAGACAAGCTAAGAGGGATACCAAGAATAAAACACTCAAACCAAGATGCAAGGACAACCAATGAAAAAGATGATGAGAAAGAAAAAATGCCCGAAAATGCAACCATAAAAAGGTTTCCTATCACTCTGCAGGTACTAAACAATTAGGAAAGAGACCCAAGAAGACTCAACAACCATCAAAACTCACCTAGCAAACAACAAACTCAACAAGTAATATTAAAAAGTTGATGTACACGATTGTTTAAGAAAAAACTGTGTATGTACGTGCCATATAGAAGGATAGCTCGCATATGTATGCATTTGTTAAGGGAAAAACTGCGTATATGTATTAAAACATAGCCATGGTAAGGATAAGGCCAATAAACTCAGATACAAAGTAAAAATAGGTTGTCAAGCAATTAGGTGACAAGGAAACTCAGGCTATTAAAGAGAAATCGAAGGAGAAAAACACCCCAAACCCCAAAATAGAAGATTCAATCCCTAGTATGGTCACCAATTAGGTTATGAGGAAAATCACTCTATGGCATGGGGTAAACCACAACAGACAGAATGACTGTAGAAATCAACTCTAATCCCAAGTATGCTATATAATTGAAAATTCTAACAATACAATATAAAGAGCCTACCTCATTCGAATGTTCGATGAAGACCATCGTTGCGCACGCGACTCAAAGCTTTATACCTACAACTTGTCCTCAACAACCAAGATACACAAGCATATGGTGATAATATATATTGTTAGCACAAACAATAGCATAATACATTAACATTAATAAAAAACACGCCCATGGAATAATAATTCAAATATTTGCAAGATATCAACTGGAAGAGAAAATAATATTTCTATTAAAAATAATCAATAGAAGTGTATAAGTGACAAAATTTCATATCGAAACGTCTCAGAATAGAGAAACTAAGTCCCTTCCAGTTGGGTCTCCACCATTTCAATCCTCCACCAAAGGAAAGCTCATATAAGAGAGATAATGAGGTTCTCCATCAAAGAGGGAAGCTTGGGGGATGAACAATGTGTTTAGACTTTAAAGGACAAAGGGATGCAGACTCAATGTGAAGTGAAAATTTCTCCAGAGTATCTTTGTTCTCAACATTTGAATTCTCTCATTTTCCAAGGTTTGGGTATGGCCCAATTTATAGCCTTCAAATGGAATTGAAGGGACAAGTCGGGACATTTCCAATATATGGAAGGTCAAGGATCATGGATCTCATGACGTGACATGGAAACTCGACACAATTTTTAATTTTGAGCACCAAACTTGATGTACGTGGGCTGTAGTGGTGCAACCTACGTATACACATGTTGTCTAACTTGTAGGGCGTGTATATGTGGAAAAATATGATTTTTTGGCTCTGGGAAGTGCAAAAGGGGACTTCAAGTCTATATATGGAAATAAAAAGGCCCCCTGAGCAAGTTGCATGGGGTGAGGCAAAACTTGATATAACAGTCATATGCTTAAAATAAAGCTCCAAGGTTCAAACTATATCACCTTTGGAAATCCCAAAAGTCAATTGTACATAAGCCCTAAGTTCTATCTCCAAATTTTTGAATATACACATTTGCATTTTTTTGTTCTTTTTGACAAAATCTACTCACTAGAAAAACACAAAGGGTTCACCATATAAAATAAGGATATAATCCATGAGGTGACTAGTCCTCTCCTTGTAGGTTGAATGATTTGTTTGCACAAAAGAAAGAGAAATAGGTATGTTTCATATTTCCTCTTGCATGGATATGAAGAATTAAATACATAAGTGGGAAAAAATTCTTTTTATTTTATAGCAAAGAAATTCTTTTTCATTCCTTTTACATACAACCTTTTAACGAAATAAAAAATGCACACACATTTTAGTGAAGAAAAATATTAGGTCTCCTTGTTTGATTGTGGTTCTCATAAATTTTGATCATTGTGAGAAGTTTGTAATGTTGAAGCATTATTGTTCTCATTAATCTCCATGTGGCCAATGCACTTCACACTTGCTCCGTGTTCACTCTAACAAGGAAAATTGAATCATATCTCTAAAAACCTTTGTTGATGACCTATTCTCCATAGTGACACGAGCACAAAAAAAAGAGAAATGGTTATGTTTCCTATTACCTCTTTCCTTCCTTAGTGCTTAGGTAGGGTTCCCTATTTTTTCCTCTCCTCTTCCCCTTGGTCCTTGATCACTAGTTTGGATTTATTAGATAATTTGAGGCACTTGTTTGGGGCACTCTCTTACTCTATGGGACCTATTTGTGACTCCCTTACAGTTAGGTTCTAATTTTTTCATTTGATTGTCGAATTATTTGGTGAGTCACATTTGAGTCTCGAAACCCTCCCATATCGTCAACACATGAATCTACTATAAACATGTCAAATTTCAGTGCATAAAAGCACAAACTAAAAAAATTTCAACATTGGCCCCATTCACAGGTCACTCTACGTGGGGTCAGATTAAACAATAATGGGTCAGTTGTGTGGAATATCCAAACAAGCATCATGGAATTCTAAGTGATGAAAATAGTTAACAAGTTTCCCCAAAACAAACTTTGCATACATTTTCCTCAAGAAACATAGTGGGATTTCCCTATTGTTATGAGGTCACACATTAAAAAACCACGTATTACATATCCATCAAATTATCAATAAATGGTTGATAAGTGCACCATTTGATAGATATATGAGGTGATATAGTGTTTGGGATTTAACCTATATGAGGGCCTATGAAAATGGAAAATATGTCCTCTTTTCCACTCTTCAATTATTTTCTTGCAATATGATCCAAACCATCTATACATTTAGGATAAATTTTAATCTTTCTATAAGAGGTAATATTGACAATGCCTCATTTGCTTAGCTAATTATATTAGGGATTTCATCTAACATTTTGGAAAGTAAGTATCCAAGTGGGTATATATATCTCAACATTCTTAGGTTGGCTATCTCTATTAGGATTTTTGCATTATATTCCATTGATGGTGGGGCATTGCCTTGCGGGTTTACATTATGAATTTCTAGGTTTGGGATTTTGGAAACCATTTCTAACAACTACAATGAGATATTTAAAAAAAAAATGTAAATGAATATAAACCAAAATTTGGAAATAAAAATTAATTGCAAATAATAATAAATGGGATTTATACCACCTACCTCAAAGAGCTTATAACTACCCACCAATAATTTCATAGTTCAATGCCAATTTCTTCAGATAATTTGAAATCCATGAGCTTGTAGAAGTGTAATATCCAAAATAGTGGTTGCATTTTGGAATTAACAATGAGAAAAAAAGCATGGATATAAAGAATGAAGTACACTCATGGGAAAAAATTCTTTTTATTTTATAGAAAATGAATTCTTGTGTATTCCTTTTGCATACTATTTTTTAATGAAATAAAAAATTCACACACATTTTAGTGAAGAAAAATATTAGGTCTCCTTGTTTGATTGCGGTTCTCATAAATTTTGATCATTGTGAGAAGTTTGTAATGTTGAAACGTTGTTTTTCTCATTAATCTCTATGTGGAAAATTCACTTCACACTTGTCCCATGTTCACTCTAACAAGGAAAATTAAATCATATCATTAAAAACCTTTGTTGATGACCTATTCTCCACAATGACACAAGAACAAAAGAAACATAAATAGTTATGTTTCCTATTGCCTCTTTATTTCCTTAGTGCGTAGGTAGGATTCCCCATTTTTTTCCTCTCCTCTCTCCCTTGGTCCTTGGTCACTAGTTTGGCTTTATTATATAGTTTCAGGAACTTGTTTGGGGCACTCTCTTACTCTATGGGACCGATTTGTGACTCCCTTCATAGTTCGGTTCTAATTTTTTCATTTGATTATCGAATTCTTTGTGTGAGTCATATTTGAGTCTCAAAACCCTCCCATGCCATCAACAAATGCATATACTATAACCATGTCAAATTTCAGTGCATACAAGCACAAACTGAAAAAATTTCAATGTTGGCCCCATTCACAAGTCACTATGGAGGACGTCAAATTAAAGAATAATTTTACACTAATTAAAACTTTGTAATGGTTCCATTATGAGTTCACATAGGCCAAAGATTTCATTTTTAGGGCCTATGTGGTGGTTTTAGACCTTGTGCATGGTTTGAGAGTCATAAAAGTGTATTGTATGCCTTAATACATCTATAGTTCCTCCTCGTATCATTTCCATGACTTGGAGAAGCATAGATTGAAAAAATTCAATGCAGGCCCCTTTCATTGGTCGTTGTTTCTGAAACGTTCTGACGAAGATGCTATAAGAATGACGAACATGTTCATTGAAATGATCTCATTGCAATACGATTACAACGATGATGAAAAATAAAATGATGGATAATTTCATCTCCTTCATAGTTAGGTTTTAATTTTATCGTTTGATTGCAAAATTCTTTGTGTGAGTCATATTTGAGTCTCTTAACCCTCCCATACCATCAACGAATGCATCTACTATAACCATGTCAAATTTTAGTGCATACACGAACAAAATGAAAAACATTCAACGTTCGCCCCATTCACTGGTCACTCTGGATGGGGTCAAATTAAAGAATAATTTACACTAATTTGTAATTAATGGACAACCTTGAAAATTGTTAGACAAACCAAATTTAAAATTGGAGATGATGGTATAAACCTAAATGAGCTTCTCTTTGTTTCAAGAATAATATATTATCTATTGAACAAGGCCAACCACGTGAAGGTGGAAGCTCATATGGCCCCTCCCCCCCCTCAGCTCACTCTCAATTCCCCAATACCCAATTTATCTACTATAAAATATTTGAAAGAAATATAGTAAGAATCAAACATAGAAACTAAGAAAACAAAATTTAAGGTAAATAAAAGAGAACAAATCAACTGAAAACATATAAATACATAGCTCATACATACCTCTTGCATTTCAACATTTTGATATCATTAATATTCTTCTTCATCCAACTCAACATCTGTATGATCCGGTTCATAATTGATTTTGAAAGCATTGTCCATATCAACATCATAATCAATGTCATCATTTCCAATCATATAATTGTCTATATCATCATCAAGAACAATTTCTCCTACATTTGGTTCGACTTCTTCAAGTTCTTCATCTAAAACATCATCAATATTAGCTTCATCCATAACATTGTCTATAACATCTCCTTGAACTTGTATGATGTCTTCATCTGACAGACAGAATAACTATGCCTCTAAATCATCTACTTCTTCCATATCATCTTCTTCTACTACATTATACTTTACCATCCTTCCTCTTTGATCATATTTAACAACATATGGCCAAATCCATATACCAGGAACCTATGAGTAAAATGCGTGTTCACATTGGCTTGGAAGAACATAGGGCTTTGATCCTGGCTCAACATTCCTTGCATTAACCATGGTAATTATGTTAGCATGTTGATTGATAGTTCTGTCAAGATCACATTCATTCATTCGTAGCCTATACCATTTGACATTGAACAAAACCAATTTGAAGGATTTAAAGTCACACTCAAGTATATAATCCAAAAATCCATAGTAACAATTTTCAAATACTTCTAGATGTTTGTCACTTCTAGAGGAAACATTAGTAACCTGAAATACTGCAGTTATCCCAATATCATAAGTTTTCATCTTTTCATCCAAGTTTTTGATGCGAAATTTGTGTCCATTGCACCACATAGCCTTGTGGTGTTTTAAATGAAATATGCCAGACATGTAAAAAATGCATTGTCAATTGATAAACATATTTATACTTGAAAATTATGAAAATTTATAAGAAAAATACATGCCATATACATCAATATAATATTAAAAAAAACTAAATAGTATGGGTGAATATGCTTTCTTGTTTATATTTTAAACCATATGATATGTAATATTGTATCTCCTTTACGTTCAACTTATTTGACCAATGTAGCCACACCATATCATGATAACCTACCATTATTAGATTGTATACATCATTCAATCCATACCTTCATCCAATCAATATTGTTTGCAATGTATAAATGTATTACATCCCACTCTCGACCAACTATATTAAAATAAAACAATTCACATATAATCAGTTACCGTGGTAGACCTTCATAATAATGGATTATGCAAGAAGACTAAAAATTAAATAATTACGATATACATAAAAACAAAAAATCCAATATATTATAAATCCCCACTATATACTTACATGTCACTTCTCAGCCTCAGATCTCAAGTCTCAACCTTTTCCTCCTGGAGGAATGTTATGTGGCATTTTTCCTTACCAAACTTTCAATGATGATTATATCCAAAAATCAACCTCAATAGTTTAACTATTTGTAATGTGATTAACAAAATAGTTTTTTTTTATCTATTCTGACCTAAAAATATCCCTTATAACCTTTGCAAATCGTTTCTAGTATAGAAACAACGTCGAGCGTCTTTAATATATAGATTTTTTTTTAATTATATATCACTTTTTCGAAGTGCTAATTATTATCTTCAGAGACAAGGCAAGCTACATATTTCAAAATGAGATATAGGTTAAATCACTCACAAAATGCTTCAAATTATAAATCAAAAACCTTACACTCAGATATGTAATTCATACTCTAAGTTGATAGGATAAAATAAAAATACAAACATTAAGATAACTAGTAGAAATACAAGACATCTACGCTTTCCAGATGGTGGGCCCTTGCCATCTGGCAGAGAGCTTAAAAACTTACAGTGAGGAGATCAGAAGAACACTGTGGATCTAAGTTGAGATTTTGTATTAAAAATAGAGTTCCAAATTTATAGTGTACGCTTCAGTATGTGCATTGATCTTGAAGATAACAAAAATAATTCATGGATGCTTACAACTCCAAATGGATGGTTACATCATCACACATTCCCTTGTTTCCTTTCATTACAGAACACTACAATATATATAAGAAAGTCCAGGAGATGAAAGATAGAATCAATCCCCTGCACTCTTGTGAACGAAAACACGCAAATTAGATGAGGCAACAATCAAATCTGTTGAGGGTAACCATCCATGATCCACTTGGTATCTTTAGAAATTGGAATGAAGTGGTTTTAATCTCATTGCTATTCGTAAATACTTTCAAATCAGAACTATAACTTGTTCAACTTCTTGAAAAATGGTCTGAAACATAAATTTATTGGGGTGCTATAGTGATTTCTTACTTCAGCTTACTCAAAGGTCACTACTGATGATAAATTGGAGCAATAGGGGTAATAGACTTCATCAACCTATAGGAAGCAATAGACTATCTATTTGATCTAGTCTAAGGAAGTCCTTTATGTAGAATATGGGCACTATGCCAAACCAAATGGTATTGGGGTGCTATAATGATTTCTTACTCAACTTACTCAAAGGGGGCACGTTTACAAAACAAACTTCCAATCATTTTGATGAACTGGTTGGTTATGAGCAGGTGTAAATATTCTTCAAAATATTGATTTCTGTAGCATACAAAAAAGACAACATCAATGTTAAATTATTAACTTCTTTGAAAAAAATACTTTTCTTTAGCTACCAAAAGAAACAAATGAAAAAAAAAAATACATGAGCATAATTAAACAAAAAACCATAACAATATCAATTTCAAACCCTGAAACTGCTAAAAAAAACTATGCAATGCTAAGAACTCTCAATTTCAAACCCTGCAACTACTAAAAAAACTATACAATGCTATGAACTCTGTTGGTACCTTCCAATGCTTATTACATAATCTTTCAAAGAAAAATGTCAATAGCTTTCAATAAACTTTCAAAAGGTAATTTATGGTTTGGCTTTCCATAGTCCAAGATATCTGCACCCCAATATCTTCGCTTTGGCATAGGCATGACCCTTAAGGGAGGAATTCTGGTGTACTCATCTGTGTTCTTACTCAATGTTATCTTAGCTGGAGCGTGGGGTAAGTGGGAGTTCTGATCATCCTTATTGTTTTAATGTTTTCTAAGGTTAAAGCATTCCATGCTTGTAATTAACCCAAGTACATTCCAGTATTGTTGTGTTTCAATTGTTTCCATCTCATTATCTTCCATCAAATGCATTCATGTCAATTTACTTTATTTTAAAAACACTTTTTGATGAACTGGCTAGTTATGAGCAGGTGTAAATATTTTTCAAAATATTGATTTCTGTAGCATACACAAAAAAACAATATTAGTGTTAAATGATTGACTTGTTTGAAAAAAATACTTTCCATTAGCTACCAAAAGAAAAAAATCAACAAAAAGAAGTTCATGAGCATAATTAAACAACAAACCATAACAATATCAATTTCAAACCCCGAAACTACTAAAAAAAACCCTCTACAATACTATGAACTCTCAATTTCAAACCCTGCAACTGCTAAAAAAAAAAACTATACAATGTTATGAACTCTGCTGGTACCTTCCAACACATATTACATAATCTTTCAAAGAAATACATCAATAGCTTTCAATAAACTTTCAAAAGGTAATATATGTTTTTTCTTTCTATAGTCCAAGATCTTTGCACCCCAATTAAGAACATCAATCCGAAAGAAGGCATGTAGAACATGAAAATGATAATAGAGAGGTGGGTGGAGACTAGTTATCATTGCACATAGGAAGCATGTGGAGACCAGTTAACATCACATTAACAAATGGACAATTTAATTGTTGATAGATGGACAATTTAATTGTTGATAGATGGACAATTTAATGCAACTTCAATTTTAATCTTCAAATTGTTTAACGATACAGGAACTAACGGCTTCACAACTATTTCCCTTATTTTATCTAACTATATATTATAACAATTTATTAAACAACACAAATATCTATTATCTAACTATATATTATAACAATTTATTAAACAACACAAGTATCTATTAATAAAAAGGAAAACCTAACCTTTTTGAGAATATGAAACTTAGTAGAACTTTTGAGATAGTGGAATACGGTTTTGTTTATCACACTCTTATGTGAATTGGGTAAAGCCTCTTGAGTAATCCAAACATCTCCATTTCATTAAAAAATAGATTCCACACATTTATTAATATTAAATAAAAAATACCATGGAAATATAGATCCATTAAATTGTGGGCCCATCATTAATAATTAGATTGGAATTCATATTCGATGTGTTGATGTAATATAATTCCAAGAAATGAATTTATAGTACTTTATATAATTCAAGCTAAGCATCGATATCAATTACTATAAACACTGGACCTCCACTTTACATGGTCATAGCGAGATTTTGTTATTTTTCAAATCAACAAATGCAAGGAGAATATACATTGAATATGCTTCCGAAATTATTTAACATGTGTGGGTTGTGGTTGGTGGAAATTTGTAGTGGTTGTTGTGATAATGATTTAGATTTAAATATTGGATGGATATACTGATGGATATACTGATCTTTTGTGTAGATTTTTCTAGATATAGTTATTAATTTTGGCATCATGTTAGTTATTAATTATAATTTTTTTTAGTAAAATATTATTGATGTAACTTTCAAGAAGAACATTATAATGATGTTGATAAGTACTAATAAACTCATTTTTTACTTAAATGCAATAAAGTGGAACATAATTATTTTTAAGTTTATTATTTAAAAAAGAAAGTTCTTATTTTGAAAAAAAAACATCAAATTGAAATTAACATGACATAAATTTCAACTTAAAAATCTTAGTGGACAAATTTATTTTTCCAAATAGAATCTCATGGAAAAACCCAAACTATGCTTTCACACATTGGTGAATAACATCCTTACTTAAACCATGAGTTTAAATTAATATACATTACTCAAGGGAATTTAAATCACATACTTTTTTTTGTTTGTTAATTTGTCTGGATCTTTTTGGCAGTGGGATTAACCTTTGACTTGAGAAACCGTGATTTAGGGGCATCTAAGCCGTCAAAATCAACCGGGGATCGCACCTGGCCTGAGCCACACCAACCGTTAACATGGTTGGTTTTTTTGTCCCCGCGGGTTTCGAACCGACAACTTTTCAACACAGAATGGCTTAACAACACACTTCGTCACCGACTGTCCTACACCTCGAGAACAATTTAAATCACATACTTATTGATATAAAACTAATCAAATATCTAACAACTTTAACAATAATCAATTAAACTAACTACACAAACTCTCAATAAATAAACATAAATACAATTTTTTTTATAAATTATAAAAAACACAAACAATTATAATTTAAACAAAATCAATATAAAAGGAAAGAATTATAATTCAAACAAAATCAATATAAATAGGAAACATGTTGTCACTTCACTTATACTTAGAAACAAAGTTACAAATGTATTAAATCAAAATCATGGATGTAAAACCAAAAAAAAAATTATAAGAATTGCAAAAAGTAGAAAACATGAAGCACCTTCAAAATATAATGCAATTTCAACTATTGTATTTTAAATGTTTTGTAAGAAAATCATAGTTATATATGGATGGAGCATGGTGCAAGTATGCGATGAGAATGTATTTATTTATGGATGAGGTATAGTGTAACATTTAAATGTTTTGTAAGAAAATCATAGTTATATATGGATGAAGAATGGTGCAAGTATGCGATGAAAATGTATTTATTTATGGATGAAGTATAGTATAATATTTAAGTGAACATGTATTTAGGTATTTAGGTGTGAAGTGTTAAAGTAAAAAATATGGTTTTATGTTAATGGGGAGGTATTATTAGTCTTTGTTGAGGGTATATAGGGATTATAGCAATCGAAAATTCATTGACTTCATATTAGTTTGTATTTTGACTAAAAATATTTGCACAATCTTTATTGTTGAAACTAGAGAACTAAAAACATTGATTTGTATATAATAAAAAATACCATATATGTCATGATCTGATTGGATAACACATTGGAGGTATTATTGTCAACTTTGTTATTCCCAATGTTTTATATGTTATCATATCCAAAGTTTTTGATCATCTACGGTCTTTTTGAATTTTTACTATTTTTTTGAAATGTTTAGATATCCAAAGTTTTGAGCATCGAGAGTTAGTTTTTTATTAGATGACTTCATATTAGTTTGTCCTTTGACTAATTTTTTTTTTCATAGTCTCTATTGTTCGAACTATTGTTACAATTTTTTTTATTGTTATTATTGTTTTATATTATTATAAAATAATATAATAATTATTTTGCGTACGTAAAAAACCTGCCACATTGCATTCTTTCTTAAATGTTTACACAGCGTGAGGCCCTTCGACAGTCCTGATAGACTTAAATGTTTGCCTAACAGGCCTCACAACCTTAAATGTTTACTTAACAGGCCTGTTACAATACATTTTCCTTCGATTTATTTTATGCAATGTTCTTTGCAATGATTATGGACAATATTGTTCTTTAACAACATTACTGGTTCACTGATTGATGCTTGCTTATTGCTTGTTCACTGGTTTCTTGTTTTCCTGTTGTTGTTGTTCTTGTTTTCCTATTTGTCTTGTTGCAGTTTGCACGCTTGCGATTGGAACTGCGCTTCTATCGTTCCCCATTGATGGGTGGGTTTCAGTGCCATATTTAGCTTCCTATTCATTGTTTGTTGTTTTCTATTTGCAGTTTGCAAGTGAGAAATTTCAATATTGGAGATGCCTGAGTCAAAATCCTCTTGCAAAACATTTTTGTATGTGAGGAGAAAATACAATTTCCTTTTCTTGTATGTCACTGTGGCTGCGATGGAGGTGGGTTATGTGTCAAACATTGATGATCAGGAATGAGATGAAGAAACCATTACAGTCTTGCTTCTCTGGTCATAGTAGTCACATACAAAGATGGGTTGCAAGAGGATTTTGATCAATCCCAATATTGAAAAATACCAACCATGCAAACTGCAACTTTCTTAATTTTTTACATAGTGGGATGCCTTTGGATGATCCTCACAACCTTAAATGTTTACCTGACAGACCTCACAGCTTGAAATGTTTGCTTAACATGTGTGTTACAATACATTTTCCTCCGTTTTTTTGATACAATCTTATGTGTAGTGAATTTGGCCAATTCTTCACCGACATTCTTGGTTGACTGGTTGATGCTTTCTCATTAGTTCGTTGGATGCTGCTTACTATTGTTTGATTCAACTTTGGAGAGTTGAGGTCCTGCAACTGTAGTTGGGCCTTTTGGTTCTTGTTCACTAGTTTGTTGTTTGTTTCTTGCTCTTGTTTGCTTCAAATTTGCAAGGTTGGGGTCCTGCATCTGTAGTTGGACCTGTTATTGTAGTTTGTAGGCCAGGGGATGCGATTATGTCCTTCCCCATTCACCATTGGGTCTCGGTGTTGCGGTTGCATTCCTGCATTGCTTAACAAGCATGTTACAATACACTTTCGTTTGATTTTTTTTTATTTTTTTTGTCTTCTGCAATGTTGTCTGTAGTGAATATGGGAAATATTGTTCTTTAGAGGCATTGAAGGTTCACTGGTTGATGCTTTCTCATTTCTTGTTAACTGGTTTCTTGTTTACCTGTTGTTGTTTCTCTTGTTTTCCTGTTGTTGTTGTTGCAGTTTGCATGCTTTGGATTCTGCAGTCGTGATTGGAAATGCGCTTCTGTCATTCCCCATTGACGAGTGGGTTTCGTTGTTAGGTTTAAGTTCATATTCTTTGTTTGTTGTTTGATATTTCTAGTTTTCAAGTGAAAAATTTAAATACTGGAGATGCTTGAGTCAAAATCTTCTTACAAAACATCTTCGTATGTGAAGAGAAAATTTGATTTCCTTTTTTATATGTCATTGGGTGTTATGGAGGTGAGTTTTGAGTAGTCACATGCAAAGATGTTCTGCAAGAGTATTTTGATCCCTCCCAGTGTTAAAAATTCTTACTTGCAAACTGGAAAAAAAAAAAACACACACAACGAATAAGGATGCAACCATGGTAGTGAAACTTACCCGTGAATGGGGAGTGACAGAAGCGTAGTTCCAATTGCGGATGTAGAATGCCAATTGTGCAAACTGAATCTTTCTTAAAGCGCAGTGGGAAGCCTTTGCACAGTCCTCACAGCCTTAAATATTTACCTGGCAGGCCTCACAACCTAAAATGTTTGTTTAACAGGTGTGTTTCAATATATTCCTCTGATTTTTTTATACAATCGTGTCTGCAGTAAATTTGGGCAATATTGTCTTCGTACTTGTTCACTGGTTTGATGTTTTCCGCTTGTTCTTCTTTGCTTCAACTTTGCAGGGTTGGGGTCCTGCATCTGTAGTTGGACATGTTGTTGCAGTTTACAGGCCAGGGGCTGCACTTCTGTCCTTTCCCAATCATCGATGAGTCTCGGTGTCATGGTTGCATTCCTGTTCGTTGGTTTCTATTTACTATTTCCAGATTGCAAGTAATAATTTTCAATACTGGGAATGCCTGAGCCAAAATCCTCTTGTAGAAAATATTTCCTATGTGACTACTATGACTAGAGAAATAGGAGTGTGACGTTGTCCTAGTGTTGTACTTAAGGTCATTGTTCCCCATAGATCCCACCTTTGTTGCAGCCATAGTGACATGGAAAAGGTTGAAAATCTATGACAAGTGCATTCAGAAGAATATGCGAAGAACATGAAAGAAATCATATTGATATTATGCAAACGATATGTGCACTTGGAAATACATTACTTACTCTTCAACAAATATCTGCTCAACAAATAGTCGACGGTGCACTTTCCCTGCCCATGGACTGTGGTTCAAGGAAATGTGTCTTCACAAACACATCTCCACTTGAGAAACACAAATTGGAACATGGTTTTATAGTTGGGCCACCAAAAAATACTATTAAGATATAATAATATGAAATTTTTTGCAATAGATATAAACAACATCTCTTTTGACTTGAACCAGAGTTTTTCGAGCTCCAACTATATTTCGTAGCTGAGAATGTTTTTCCCATATTTAATTTGTTTCTATGGGTTCATAATTATGAGACTAAGTGTTGTTGTATAAGGGATATAGTTCTTATCTCCCTTTCTTTTTCCTCTTCTATACTGTAACAACCAAATAAATTTAACATCACAGTATTTCATAAGCAATTTATTTCATAAACTGAGACAATAACTTTATAACATAATATTGATTTTCATAAAAGCAACTTCAGTAACTTAGATTTATTAATGATTAATGATTTCATGGCAGAATAAAACAATACATAAATTTAACAATTTACTTGGTTCTAATGCTAATTTATGTCGCCTGGCTGCCTTGTTGTTGCCTTCCTGCTCCCTGATGCACAGACCAACACTACCCAAACCTACTATCCTCCCTGCCAACTAGGAAAACTACCTAGCTCCAAGATATCTATGGATATCCTAGCCCCCGTGCCCAAAACCTCCAGCAATCTGGTGCCTCAACTGATCAAAATGCCCCTGCCAGAAACTCTCTGTCCCCTCCAAATCCACAATCCCCCTCACATAAACCTCCCCCTTCCTTTTTCCTCCTCCACCGACTCATGCCTTTTTCTCCCTTACCTGCCCCCCGTTAATGCCCCTTATCCCTTCCTTTAATGTTTTATCCTCTCGGGATTAACAGGTTATCCCTTGTTGGGTACGTAACCATTTTATAACATATATCATTAATCTCTTAAATTTATTACTCATGTCATTAAATGTAATTTGTAGTTAAATTATTAATTAATTAATCACTATTATAACCTTTAATTAATCAATAAATTACTTAATTAATATCATTAGATCCATCTTTGTTTAATTAATACCTTGTTAAGACAATTAGTCCCCTAATTAATTTTTACTTTATAATTCTTAAACCTTTATACAACCAGGGTCGTTACATACACCCACCCTTCAGGAAACTTCGTCCCGAAGTTAAGGTATCTTATGGTACAAAGGAAAAGAACATAGTTCACACATTCTTAACAAGTAACTGAAATTATCAGTAAGTAAGTCAAGAAAGCTCATACATACTAGTGTACATGTACAAGAGATGCATGTGTAGCTAGTACATGCAAATCTCGTGTATGTACTAATAATCAAAACTGTCATCCTTTAGTAATTTATGTATGCATCCAACCCAGTCAGGAAGGCTAGTCCTTTTTATAAAAGACAACAACCAATCAATTGTTTGAGAAATTCATTAATTACAATTATCCGGTTTAATAATTTTATTTTAAACAACTGTGGTTCAGTTACATAATAATGAATATTCATATATACACATTTCTCTTTTTTTTT
>JASDQU010101237.1:123692-143335 GCA_032191745.1 Picea mariana | reverse complement strand
CAATGCACAGGCAAACAGTCATAGGTCAGATCCACCATATGGACAGGGTAACAAATCCCAAAATCTTGAAAGCACCACCTCTCACAAAGGTAAAGGTACTAGCAAGACCCCCAAATATGAATAGATCCCTAGAAATATCTCAGATGCAAAGAAGGTATTAGAGGGATATCTCTACAACCAACTTCGTGTGACCTCGTGCTTAACTTCGGTGTGAGCGGAGCATCCCAACGTCACTAATTACACAATGGATTTCACCACTCCCTAGTCAGACACATATGTTGAGTTTAACAGTATTGGAGAATTTTACTCACAAAGTCCTATTCCAAGGCCCTATATCATATGCTTGTTTGTGCACTCTGAAAATAAAATCATTTCTAATCAATTTTAATTAATCAACGCTATTTTTAATGGCTTTGTTTACTCAAAAAACGTGGTCGTGAGACTAATGATGTTATGACTCAACAAATTAAAGAATTGAATATGAACATAAGTGATAATTCCTAATCTTAAATTCTCAAAAGATGATAATATTTTCAAAATGCAACTTTCAATTCAACTCTGCAATTTCAATAAGATGCAATCTTTCCATATGTATCAAGATCAATACTAAAGAACCAAAAGAGAAAATGCCAAAATGCAAAATGTATATTTTTGTATTTTCAATATAAATAAATGAAAATGAAAGGACTGAATAACAACTTGATATATACACCCCACTGTAAGAAAAAAGAGACAAGCCAAGAGGGATACCAAGAATAAAACACTCAGACCAAGATGCAAGGACAACCAATGAAAAAGATGATGAGAAAGAAAAAACGCTTGAAAATGCAACCATAAAAAGGTTTCCTATCACTCTATAGGTACTAAATAGTTAGGAAAGAGACCCAAGAAGACTCAACAACCATCAAAACTCACCTAGAAAACACCAAACTCAACAAGTAATATTAAAAAGTTGATGTACATGATTGTTTAAGAAAAAACTGTGTATGTACGCGCCATATAGAAGGATAGCTCGCATATGTATGCATTTATTAAAGGAAAAACTGCGTATATGTATTAAAACATAGCCATGGTAAGGATAAGGCCAAGAAACTCAAATACAAAGTAAAAATAGGTTGTCAAGCAATTAGGCGACAAGGAAACTCAGGCTATTAGAGAGAAATCGAAGGAGAAAAACACCTGAAACCCCAAAATAGAAGATTCAATCCCTAGTATGGTCACCAATTAGGTTATGAGGAAAATAACTCTATGGCATGGGGTAAACCACAACAAATAGAATGACTGTAGAAATCAACCCTAATCCCAAGTATGCTATATAAATGAAAATTCTAACAAAACAATATAAAGAGACTACCTCATTTGGATGTTCGATGAAGACCATCGTTGAGCACGCGACTCAAAGCTTTATACCTGCAACTTGTCCTCAACAACCAAGATACCCAAGAATATGGTGATAATATATATTGTTAGCACAAACAATCGCATAATACATTAACATTAATAAAAAACACGCCCATGGAATAATAATTCAAATATTTGCAAGATATCAATTGGAAGAGAAAATAATATTTCTATTAAAAATAATCAATAGAAGTGTATAAGTGACAAAATTTCATATCAAAACGTCTCAAAACCAAGAAACTAAGTCCCTTCCAGCTGGGTCTCCACCAATTCAATCCTCCACCAAAGGAAATCTCATATAAGAGAGATAATGAGCTTCTCCATCAAAGAGGGAAGCTTGGGGGATGAACAATGTGTTTAGACTTTAAAGGACAAAGGGATGCAGACTCAATGTGAAGTGAAAATTTCTCCAGAGTATCGTTGTTCTCAACATTTGAATTCTCTCATTTTCCATGGTTTGGGTATGGCCCAATTTATAGCCTTCAAATGGAATTGAAGGGACAAGTCGGGACATTTCCAATATATGGAAAGTCAAAGATCATGGATCTCATGACGTGACATGGAAACCCGACACAATTTTTAATTTTGAGCACCAAACTTGATGTACGCGGGTTGTAGTGGTGCAACCTATGTATACACATGTTGTCTAACTTGTAGGGCGTGTATATGTGGAAAACTATGATTTTTTGGCTCTGGGAAGTGCAAAAGGGGACTTCAAGTCTATATAGGGAAATAAAAAGGCCCTCTGAGCAAGTTTCATGGGGTGAGGCAAAACTTGATATAACAGTCATATGCTTAAAATAAAACTCCAAGGTTCAAACTATATCACCTTTGGAAATCCCAAAGGTCAATTGTACATAAGCCCTAAGTTCTATCTCCAAATTTTTGAATATACACATTTGCATTTTTTTGCTCTTTTTGACAAAATCTACTCACTAGAAAAACACAAAGGGTTCACCATATAAAATAAGGATATAATCCATGAGGTGACTAGTCCTCTCCTTGTAGGTTGAATGATTTGTTTGCACAAAAGAAAGAGAAATATGTATGTTTCAAATTTCCTATTGCACGGATATGAAGAATTAAGTACATAAGTGGGAAAAAATTCTTTTTATTTTATAGCAAAGACATTCTTGTTCATTCCTTTTGCATACAACGTTTTAACGAAATAAAAAATGCAGACACATTTTAGTGAAGAAAAATATTAGGCCTCCTTGTTTGATTGTGGTTCTCATAAATTTTGATCATTGTGAGCAGTTTGTAATGTTGAAGCATTATTGTTCTCATTAATCTCCATGTGGCCAATGCACTTCACACTTGCTCCATGTTCACTCTAACAAGGAAAATTGAATCATATCTCTAAAAACCTTTGTTGATGACCTATTCTCCACAGTGACACGAGCACAAAACAAAGAGAAATGGTTATGTTTCCTATTACCTCTTTCCTTCCTTAGTGCTTAGGTAGGGTTCCCTATTTTTTCCTCTCCTCTTCCCCTTGGTCCTTGATCACTAGTTTGGATTTATTAGATAATTTGAGGCACTTGTTTGGGGCACTCTCTTACTCTATGGGACCTATTTGTGACTCCCTTACAGTTAAGTTCTAATTTTTTCATTTGATTGTCGAATTATTTGGTGAGTCACATTTGAGTCTCGAAACCCTCCCATATCATCAACACATGAATCTACTATAAACATGTCAAATTTCAGTGCATAAAAGCACAAACTAAAAAAAATTCAACATTGGCCCCATTCATAGGTCACTCTACGTGGGGTCAAATTAAACAATAATGGGTCAGTTGTGTGGAATATCCAAACAAGCATCATGGAATTCTAAGTGATGAAAATAGTTAACAAGTTTTCCCAAAACAAACTTTGCATACATTTTCCTCAAGAAACATAGTGGGATTTCCCTATTGTTATGAGGTCACACATTAAAAAACCATGTATTACATATCCATCAAATTATCAATAAATGGTTGATAAGTGCACCATTTGATAGATATATGAGGTGATATAGTGTTTGGGATTTAACCTATATGAGGGCCTATGAAAATGGAAAATATGTCCTCTTTTCCACTCTTCAATTATTTTCTTACAATATGATCCAAACCATCTATACATTTAGGATAAATTTTAATCTTTCTATAAGAGGTAATATTGACAATGCCTCATTTGCTTAGCTAATTATATCAGGGATTTCATCTAACATTTTGGAAAGTAAGTATCCAAGTGGGTATATATATCTCAACATTCTTATGTTGGCTATCTCTATTAGGATTTTTGCATTATATTCCATTGATGGTGGGGCATTGCCTTGCGGGTTTACATTATGAATTTCTAGGTTTGGGATTTTGGAAGCCATTTCTAACAACTACAATGAGATATTTAAAAAAAAAATGTAAATGAATATAAACCAAAATTTGGAAATAAAAACTAATTGCAAATAATAATAAATGGGATTTATACCACCTACCTCAGAGAGCTTATAACTACCCACCAATAATTTCATAGTTCAATGCCAATTTCTTCAGATAATTTGAAATCCATGAACTTGTAGAAGTGTAATATCCAAAATAGTGGTTGCATTTTGGAATTAACAATGAGAAAAAAAGCATGGATATGAAGAATGAAGTACACTCATGGGAAAAAATTCTTTTTATTTTATAGAAAATGAATTCTTGTGTATTCCTTTTGCATACTATTTTTGAATGAAATAAAAAATTCACACACATTTTAGTGAAGACAAATATTAGGTCTCCTTGTTTGATTGCGGTTCTCATAAATTTTGATCATTGTAAGCAGTTTGTAATGTTGAAACATTGTTTTTCTCATTAATCTCTATGTGGAAAATTCACTTCACACTTGTCCCATGTTCACTCTAACAAGGAAAATTGAATCATATCATTAAAAACCTTTGTTGATGACCTATTCTCCACAGTGACACAAGAACAAAAGAAACATAGATAGTTATGTTTCCTATTGCCTCTTTATTTCCTTAGTGTGTAGGTAGGGTTCTCCATTTTTTTCCTCTCCTCTCTCCCTTGGTCCTTGGTCACTAGTTTGGCTTTATTATATAGTTTCAGGAACTTGTTTGGGGCACTCTCTTACTCTATGGGAGCGATTTGTGACTCCCTTCACAGTTCGATTCTAATTTTGTCATTTGATTATTGAATTCTTTGTGTGAGTCGTATTTGAGTCTCAAAACCCTCCCATGCCATCAACAAATGCATATACTATAACCATGTCAAATTTCAGTGCATAAAATCACAAACTGAAAAAATTTCAATGTTGGCCCCATTCACAAGTCACTATGGAGGACATCAAATTAAAGAATAATTTTACACTAATTAAAACCTTGTAATGGTGCCATTATGAGTTCACATAGGGCAAAGATTTCATTTTTAGGGCCTATGTGGTGGTTTTAGACCTTGTGCATGGTTTGAAAGTCATAAAAGCGTATTGTATGCCTTAATACATCTATAGTTCCTCCTCATATAATTTCCATGACTTGGAGAAGCATAGTTTGAAAAAATTCAATGCAGGCCCCTTTCATTGGTCGTTGTTTCTGAAACGTTCTGACGAAGATGCTATAAGAATGACGAAGATGTTCATTGAAATGATCTCATTGCAATACGATTACAATGATGATGAAAAATAAAATGATGGATAATTTCATCTCCTTCATAGTTAGGTTTTAATTTTATCGTTTGATTGCAAAATTCTTTGTGTGAGTCGTATTTGAGTCTCTTAACCCTCCCATACCATCAACGAATGCATCTACTATAACCATGTCAAATTTTAGTGCATACACGAACAAAATGAAAAACATTCAACGTTCGCCCCATTCACAGGTCACTTTGCATGGGGTCAAATTAAATAATAATTTACACTAATTTGTAATTAATGGACAACCTTGAAAATTGTTAGACAAACCAAATTTAAAATTGGAGATGATGGCATAAACCTAAATGAGTTTCTCTTTGTTTCAAGAATAATATATTATCTATTGAACAAGGCCAACCACGTGAAGTTCGAAGCTCGTATGGCCCCTCCCCCCCCTCAGCCCACTCTCAATTCCCCAATACCCAATTTATCTACTGTAAAATATTTGAAAGAAATATAGTAAGAATCAAACATAGAAACTAAGAAAACAAAATTTAAGGTAAATGAAAGAGAACAAATCAACTGAAAACATATAAATACATACCTCTTGCATTTCAACATTTTGATATCATTAATATTCTTCTTCATCCAACTCAAAATCTGTATGATCCGGTTCAGAATTGATTTTGAAAGCATTGTCCATATCAACATCATCATCAATGTTGTCATTTCCAATCATATAATTGTCTATATCATCATCAAGAACAATTTCTCTACATTTGGTTCGACTTCTTCAAGTTCTTCATCTAAAACATCATCAATATTACCTTCATCCAGAACATTGTCTATAACATCTCCTTGAACTTCTATGATGTCTTCATCTGACAGACAGAATAACTATGCCTCTCAATCATCTACTTCTTCCATATCATCTTCTTCTGCTACATTATACTTTACCATCCTTCCTCTTTGATCATATTTAACAACATATGAACAAATCCATATACCAGGAACCTATGAGTAAAATACGTGTTCACATTGGCTTGGAAGAACATAGGGCTTTGATCCTAGCTCAACATTTCTTGCATTAACCATGGTAATTATGTTAGCATGTTGATTGATAGTTCTGTCAAGATCACATTCATTCATTCGTAGCTTGTACCATTTGACATTGAACAAAACCAATTTGAAGGATTTAAAGTCACACTCAAGTATATAATCCAAAAATCCATAATAACGATTTTCAAATACTTCTAGATGTTTGTCACTTCTAGAGGAAACATTAGTAACCTGAAATACTACAGTTATCCCAATATCATAAGTTTTCATCTTTTCATCCAAGTTTTTGATGCGAAATTTGTGTCCATTGCACCACATAGCCTTGTGGTGTTTCAAATGAAATATGCCAGACATGTAAAAAATGCATTGTCAATTGATAAACATATTTATACTTGAAAATTATGAAAATTTATAAGAAAAATACATGCCATATACATCAATATAATATTAAAAAAAACTAAATAGTATGGGTGAATATGTTTTCTTGTTTATATTTTAAACCATATGATAAATAAATTTCCCTCTATGTAATATTGTATCTCCTTTATGTTTAACTTATTTGACCAATGTAGCCACACCATATCATGATAACTTACCATTATTAAATTGTATACATCGTTCAATCCATACCTTCATCCAATCAATATTGTTTGCAATGTATAAATGTATTACATCCCACTCTCGACCAACTATATTAAAATAAAACAATTCACATATAATCAGTTACCGTGGTAGACCTTCATAATAATGGATTATGCAGGAAGACTAAAAATTAAATAATTACAATATACATAAAAACAAAAAATCAAATGTATTATAAATCCCCACCATATACTTACATGTCACTTCTCAGCCTCAGATCTCAAGTCTCAATCTTTTCCTCCTGGAGGAATGTTATGCGGCATTTTTCCTTACCAAACTTTCAATGATGATTATATTCAAAGATCAACCTCAATAGTTTAACTATTTGTAATGTGATTAACAAAATAGTTTTCTTTATCTATTCTGACCTAAAAATATCCCTTATAACCTTTGCAAATCGTTTCTAGTATAAAAACAACATTGAGTGTCTTTAATATATGCATTTTTTTTTTTAATTATATATCACTTTTTCGAAGTGCTAATTATTATCTTCAGAGACAAGGCAAGCTACATATTTCAAAATGAGATATAGGTTAAATCACTCACAAAATGCTTCAAATTATAAATCAGAAACCTTACACTCAGATATGTAATTCATACTCTAAGTTGACAGGATAAAATAAAAATACAAACATTAAGATAACTAGTAGAAATACAAGACATCTACGCTTTCCAGATGGTGGGCCCTTTCCATCTGGTAGAGAGCTTAAAAACTTATAGTGAGGAGATTAGAAGAACACTGTGGATCTGAGTTGAGATTTTGTATGAAAAATAGAGTTCCAAATTTATAGTGTATGCTTCAGTATGTGCATTGATATTGAAGATAACAAAAATAATTCATGGATCCTTACAACTCCAAATGGATGGTTACATCATCACACATTCTCTTGTTTCCTTTCATTACAAAACACTACAATATATATAAGAAAGTTCAAGAGATGAAAGATAGAATCAATCCCCTGCACTCTTGTGAACAAAAACACCCAAATTAGATGAGGCAACAATCAAATCTATTGAGGGTAACCATCCACGATCTACTTGGTATCTTTAGAAATTGGAATGAAGTGGTTTTAATCTCGTTTCTATTCATAAATACTTTCAAATCAGAACTGTAACTTGTTGAACTTCTTGAAAAATGGCCTGCAACATAAATTTACTGGGGTGCTACAGTGATTGCTTACTTTATCTTACTCAAAGGTCACTACTGATGATAAATTGGAGCAATAGGAGTAATAGACTTCATCAACCTATAGGAAGCAATGGGCTATCTATTTGATCTGGTCTAAGGAAGTTCTTCATGTAGAATATGGGCACTATGCCAAACCAAATGGTATTGGGGTGCTATAATGATTTCTTACTCAATTTACTCAAAGGGGGCACATTTACAAAACAAACTTCCAATCATTTTGATGAATTGGCTGGTTATGAACAGGTGTAAATATTCTTCAAAATATTGATTTCTGTAGCATACAAAAAAGACAACATCAATGTTAAATCATTAACTTCTTTGAAAAAAATACTTTTCTTTAGCTACCAAAAAAAACAAATGAAAAAAAAATACATGAGCATAATTAAACAAAAAACCATAACAATATCAATTTCAAACCCTAAAACTGCTAAAAACAACTCTACAATGCTATGAATTCTCAATTCTACAACTACTAAAAAAAAATATACAATGCTATGAACTCTGCTAGTACCTTCCAATGCTTATTACATAATCTTTCAAAGAAAAATGTCAATAGCTTTCAATAAACTTTCAAAAGGTAATTTATGTTTTGGCTTTCCATAGTCCAAGATATTTGCACCCCAATATCTTCGCTTTGGCATAGGCATGACCCTTAAGGGAGGAATTTTGGTGTACTCATCTGTGTTCTTACTCAATGTTATCTTGGTTGGAGCTTGGGGTAAGTGGGAGTTCTGATCATCCTTATTGTTTTTATGTTTTCTAAGGTTAAAGCATTCCATGCTTGTAATTAACCCGAGTAAATTCCAGTATTGTTGTGCTTCAATTGTTTCCATCTCATTATCTTCCATCAAATGGATTCATGTCAATTTACTTTCTTTTAAAAACACTTTTTGATGAACTGGCTGGTTATGAGCAGGTGTAAATATTCTTCAAAATATTGATTTCTGTAGCATACAAAAAAAACAATATCAATGTTAAATGATTGACTTGTTTGAAAAAAATACTTTCCATTAGTTACCAAAAGAAACAAATCAACAAAAAGAAGTTCATAAGCATAATTAAACAACAAACCATAACAATATCAATTTCAAACACTAAAACTACGAAAAAAACCCCTCTACAATGCTATGAACTCTCAATTTCAAACCCTGCAACTACTAAAAAAAACTATACAATGCTATGAACTCTGTTGGTACCTTCCAACACATATTACATAATCTTTCAAAGAAAAACATCAATAGCTTTCAATAAACTTTCAAAAAGTAATTTATTTTTTTTCTTTCCATAATCTAAGATCTCTGCACCCCAATTAAGAACATCGATCCGAAAGAAGGCATGTAGAACATGAAAATGATAATAGAGAGGTGGGTGGAGACCAGTGATCATTGCACATAGGAAGCATGTGGAAACCAGTTAACATCACATTGAAAAATGGACAATTTAATTGTTGATAGATGGATTGTCTATTTGACTACTTTTATAATTTATAATTACCTTGAGGGTTAGGTACTTTAGAATATCAGTGATATCGCTGCTAGCTTATATGAATATTGTATCTCTATTTCTATTATAGATTTTCATTAGTGTTGAGTGACTACACGTATGGAAAACATGCAGTCTTAGGCTCACACGAATTAGTGTTGAGTGACTACATGGTATGTCATTGTCACACAAATTAGGGTTGAGAGCTTACACGTATGTCAAGCATTCACTTCTTAACAAGATGTCAATTGACAGTGAGTAATCATGGTAAATAATTATCTTCCTTCCTCCACCTCGTCATATGATACTACTATAAAAATAAATGATTTGGAGAAGATCAACCTCTTAACTTTTCTCCCAACAAAATGCCAAGCTTCACACCAAGAGGAAAAGTTGATAACTGCACACATTTTATAATTTCATATAATTTTTGTTTGCAGTGTTATATAATCTTTATATAGATTAATAGGTTATAGTTTCATGAAGAAAAAATACACATCATCAAATTTAATTCTAATTTTCAAATTGCTTAACCATACAGAAACTCGCTGCTTCACAACTATTTCCCTTATTTTATCTAACTATATATTATAACAATTTATTAAACAACACAAGTATCTATTATATAACTATATATTATAACAATTTATTAAACAATACAAGTATCTATTAATAAAAAGAAAAACCTAACCTTTTTGAGAATATGAAACTTCGTAGAACTTTTGAGATAGTGGAATACGGTTTTCTTTATTACACTCTTGTGTGATTTGGGCAAAGCCTCTTGAGTAATCCAAACATCTCCATTTCATTAAAAAATAGATTCCACACATTTATTAATATTAAATAAAAAATACCATGGAAATATAGATCCATTAAATTATGGGCCCATCATTCATATTCGATGTGTTGAAGTAATATAATTCCAAGAAATGAATTTATAGTACTTTATATAATTCAAGCTAAGCGTCGATATCAATTACTTTAAAAACTGGACCTCCACTTTACATGGTCATATCGAGATTTAGTTATTTTTCAAATCAACAAATGCAAGAAGAATATACATTGAATATGATTCCGAAATTATTTAACATGTGTGGGTTGTGGTTGGTGGAAATTTGTAGTGGTTGTTGTGATAATGATTTAGGTTTAGATATTGGATGGATGTGCTTATCTTTTGTGTAGATTTTTCTAGATATAGTTATTGATTTTGGCATCATGTTAGTTATTAATTATAATTTTTTTAGTAAAACATTATTGATGTAACTTTCAAGAAGAACATTGTAATGGTGTTGGTAAGTACTATAAACTCATTTTTCACTTAAATGCAATAAAGTGGAACATAATTATTTCCAAGTTCATCATTTAAAAAAGAAAGTTCTTATTTTGAAAAAAAACATCAATAACATGACATAAATTTCAACTTAAAAATCTTAGTGGACAAATTTATTTTTCCAAATAGAATCTCATGGAAAAACCCAAAGTATGCTTTCACACATTGGTGAATAAAATCCTTAAACCATGAGTTTAAATTAATATACATCACCCAAGGGAATTTAAATCATATAATTTTTTTTGTTTGTTAATTTGTCTGGACCTTTTTGGCAGCAGGATTAACCTTTGGCTTGAGAAACCGCGACTCAGGGGCATCTAAGCTGTCAAAATCAACTGGGGATCGCACCTGGCCTGAACCACACCAACCCTTAACATGGTTGGATTTTTTGTCCCCGCAGGTTTCAAGCCAGTAACTTTTCAACACGGAGTGGCTTAGTAACACACTCCGTCACCGACTGTCCTGCACCTCGAAAACAATTTAAATCACATACTTATTGATATAAAACTAATCAAATATCTAACAACTTTAACAATAATCAATGAAACTAACTACACAAACTCTCAATAAATAAACATAAATACAATTTTTTATATAAATTATAAAAAACACAAACAATTATAATTTAAACAAAATCAATATAAAAAGAAAGAATTATAATTCAAACAAAATCAATATAAAAAGGAAACATGTTGTCACTTCACTTATACTTAGAAACAAAGTTACAAATGTATTAAATCAAAATCATGGATGTAAAACCAAAAAAAATATAAGAATTGTAATAAGTAGAAAACATGAAGCACCTTCAAAATATAATGCAATTTCAAATATTGTATTTTAAATGTTTTGTAAGAAAATCATAGTTATATATGGATGGAGCATGGTGCAAGTATGAGATGAGAATGTATTTATTTATGGATGAAGTATAGTATAACATTTAAATGTTTTGTAAGAAAATCATAGTTATATATGGATGGAGCATGGTGCAAGTATGCGATGAGAATGTATTTATTTATGGATGAAGTATAGTATAACATTTAAGTGAACATGTATTTAGGTATTTAGATGTATTTAGGTATTTAGGTGTGAAGTGTTAAATAAAAAATATGGTTTTATGTTAATGGGGAGGTATTATTAGTTTTTTTCGAAGGTGTATAGGGATTATAGCGATTGATAATTCATTGACTTCATATTAGTTTGTACTTTGATTAAAAATATTTGCATAATCTCTATTGTTGGAACTAGAGAACTAAAAACATTGATTTGTATATAATAAAAAATACTATATATGTCATGATCTGATTGGATAACACATTGGAGGTATTATTGTCAACTTCGATATTCCCAATGTTTTATATGTTATCATATCCAAAGTTTTGAGCATCGAGAGTCAGTTTTTTATTAGATGACTTCATATTAGTTTGTCCTTTGACTATTTTTTTTTTCATAGTCTCTATTGTTCGAACTATTGTTACTATTTTTTTTATTGTTATTATTGTTTTATATTATTATAAAATAATATAATAATTATTTTGCGTATGTAAAAGACCTGCCACACTACATTCTTTCTTAAATGTTTACACAACGTGAGGCCCTTCGACGGTCCTGACATACTTAAATGTTTACCTAACAGGCCTCACAACTTTAAATGTTTACTTAACAGGCCTGTTACAATACATTTTCCTTCGATTTTTTTTATGCAATGTTCTCTGTAGTGAATATGGGCAATATTGTTCTTCAACAACATTATTGGTTCATTGATTGATGCTTGCTTGTTGCTTGTTCAATAGTTTCTTGTTTTCCTGTTGTTGTTGCTCTTGTTTTCCTATTAGTCTTGTTGCAGTTTGCATGCTTACGATTCTGCAATTGCGATTGGAACTGCGCTTCTATCATTCCCCATTGACAGGTGGGTTTCAGTGCCATATTTAGCTTCCGATTCGTTGTTTGTTGTTTGTTATTTGTAGTTTGCAAGTGAGAAATTTCAATATTGGAGATGCCTGAGTCAAAATCCTCTTGCAAAACATCTTTGTATGTGAGGAGAAAATACGATTTCCTTTTCTTGTATGTCACTGTGGTTGCGATGGAGGTTGGTTTTGTGTTAAACATTGATGATCGGGAATGAGACGAAGAAACCATTACAGTCATGCTTCTCTGGTCATAGTAGTCACATACAAAGATGGGCTACAAAATGATTTTGATTGATCCCAATATTGAAAAATACCAATCGTGCAAACTGAAACTTTCTTAATTTTTTACATAGTGGGATGCCTTTGGATGATCCTCACATCCTTAAATGTTTACCTGACAGGATTCACAACTTGAAATGTTTTCTTAACATGTGTGTTACAATACATTTTCCTCCGATTTTTTGATACAGTCTTGTGTGCAGTGAATTTGGCCAATATTGTTCTTCACCGACATTCCTGGTTGACTGGTTGATGCTTGCTCGCTGGTTCGCTAGATGCTTCTTATTATTGTTTGATTCAACTTTGCAGAGTTGAGGTCCTACAACTGCAGTTGGGCCTTTTGGTTCTTGTTCACTGGTTTGTTGTTTGTTTCTTGCTCTTGTTTGCTTCAAATTTGCAAGGTTGGGGTCCTGCATCTGCATTTGGACCTGTTGTTGTAGTTTGCAGGCCAGGGGATGCCATTCTGTCCTTCCCCATTCACCAGTGGGTCTCGGTGTTGTGGTTTCATTCCTGCATTGCTTAACAGGCATGTTACAATACACTTTCATCTGTTTGTTTTTTTTTTGTATTCTGCAATGTTGTCTGTAGTGAATATGGGAAATATTGTTCTTTGTGGCATTAAAGGTTCACTGGTTGATGATTTCTCATTTCTTGTTAAATGGTTTCTTGTTTACCTATTGTTGTTGCTCTTGTTTGCCTGTTGGTGTTGTTGCAGTTTGCATGCTTGGGAATCTGCAATCGTGATTGGAAATGCGCTTCTGTCATTCCCCATTGATGAGTGGGTTTCGTTGTTAGGTTTAAGTTCTTATTCTTTGTTTGTTGTTTGATATTTCCAGTTTTCAAGTGAAAAATTTAAATATTGGAGATGCCTGAGTCAAAATCCTCTTATAAAACATCTTCGTATGTGAAGAGAAAATTTGATTTCCTTTTTTATATGTCATTGGGTGTTATGGAAGTGGGTTCTAAGTAGTCACATTCAAAGATGTTCTACAAGAGTATTTTGATCCCTCCCAGTATTAAAAATTCTTACTTGCAAACTGGAAAAAAAAAAAACACTCAACGAATAAGGATGCAACCATGGTAGTGAAACTTACCCATGAATGGGGAGTGACAGAAGCATAGTTCCAATTGCATATGTAGAATGCCAACCATGCAAGATGAAGCTTTCTTAAAGTGCATTGGGAGGCCTTTGCACGATCCTCACAATCTTAAATATTTACCTAGCAGGCCTCACAACTTGAAATGTTTGCTTAACAGGTGTGTTACAATATATTCCTCTGATTTTTTTATACAATCGTGTCTGCAGTAAATTTGGGGAATATTGTCTTCGTACTTGTTCACTGGTTTGTTGTTTTCCACTTGCTCTTCTTTGCTTCAACTTTACAGGGTTGGGGTCCTGCATCCGCAGTTGGACATGTTGTTGTAGTTTACAGGCCAGGGGTTGTGCTTTTGTCCTTTCCCAATCACCGGTGAGTCTCGGTGCCGTGGTTGCATTCCTATTCGTTGGTTTCTATTTACTATTTTCGATTTGCAAGTAATAATTTTTAATACTAGGAATGCCTGAGCCAAAATCCTCTTGCAGAACATATTTCCTATGTGACTACTATGACCAGAGAAACAGGAGTGTGACGTTGTCCTAGTGTTGTACTTGAGGTCATTGTTCCCCATAGATCCCACCTTTGTTGCAGCCATAGTGACATGGAAAAGGTTGAAAAATCTATGACAAGTGCATTCAGAACAATACGCGAAGAACATGAAAGAAATCATATTGATACTATGCAAACAATATGTGCACTTGGAAATACATTGCTTGCTCTTCAACAAATATCTGCTCAACAAATAGTCGACGTTGCACTTTCCCTGCCCATGGACTGTGGTTCAAGGAAACGTGTCTTCACAAACACATCTCCAGTTGAGAAACACAAATTGGAACATGATTTTACAGTTGGGGCACCAAAAAGTACTATTAAGATATAATAATATGAAATTTTTTGCAATAGATATAAACAACATATCTTTTGACTTGAACCAGAGTTTGTCGAGCTCCAACTATATTTCATAGCTGAGAATGTTTTTCCCATATTTAATTTGTTTCTATGGGTTCATAATTATGAGACTAAGTGTTGTTGTATGAGGGATAAAGTTCTTATCTCCCTTTCTTTTTCCTCTTCTATACTTACCCGTTTTTCCCTTTTCTTCTTCCCCTCTATTATGCGTGTTTGGTTCTATACTTAGTCATGTTTTTGTGCTCGCGGGTTACTGGGGTGGCGAAATGAAAAATCCTCATCTCCATCTATATATTCACATCATGAGTCCAACTGACCACCATTCGTTTGCATACTTAGCCATTTTTATGAATGCGGGTTCGCGGATAGGTGCTATCGAACTCTGGTGCCTCGTGTTCAAGGTATACATCTTGCACCCAAAACTATGGTGATCTACAATTCGACCTCGGACTCCTTGAACTCGACCCTGAATCTACCTATAATGGCTCTGTCTGACCGACCCACCTTTCCATACTTAGTTGAGTCTTCAAAGTTTCTTGGGTTCACAGACTCCCAGGTTCACAAAAGTTTAAAAGCATTTTTTGCTCCACTCCATCCTCGCCACCTTCCTCCCTTCCCAATGCACATTAATTATTCTTTTACTAGTGAAAAATCACCTGACAAGTTAAAAAATATTGGCATTAATAAGCAGAAAGATCGAGGACATCTCCCATTAAAATACATTAACAAGCGAATATTATGGGATATGATGATTTTTTTGCGTCCATATTGAATTGGAAAAAAATTGTTGGTTATTTTTTTTTTTTTGAGGAATCATCATAGTAAGAGTGAAATATTTCACCACCCCACTATCATCCACAAAGGTCTTGATGTCATGTCCCTCTTTAATACTGTGCATATATTACAGGTTGTCATATTTGAGAATATGCTTGCATATGGAAATGTTAACTCATGTTATTAGTGACTATTCAACACACATATTCAAAAATATTGGAATTAATAGTTGAAAAGATCGAGGACATCTACCATTAAAACAAATTAAACCAAGATTTACAAAATATTATACTATCATCCTCCAACATTCATTTGAAATACTTATTCCCATTTCCATCTATCATCGAAAACTTGGGCTTTAAGGTGCTTTCGTTGTAATGTTACTGGTCATCCACATGTGAGACAACTTATAGATGCCATTCAGGCCCAATTGAAAGACAAGGGAATGGTTTTATGTGACGTCATCTTTGAGAAAAAAAAAATCTCTTAGCCAACATAAACTCAGACACAAAAAATTCAAGTATCTTATGATTGGTATTCTCCCTATATTCGATGCTTTGGTTGGTTGAAAGGCCTGCCTAAAGATTTGTATGTTGAATTTATTTATTTTGTTATTGGAAATTGGAAGGGACTTTCAAGTCACCTGCAAAATGCTCCTTTGTTGAAGTATATAGCTTCTTCCAACAACATGGATTTGGCAAGTGTATGAAATTTTGCAGACCACATAAGAATTTATCTTTCGTCAGAGGAGTTGCACATATCGTGGCTTACAAAATGGTTTGGAATATTCAGAAATGACACCAAGTATTACTCCATGCGTGAATATACTCAGAAGGAAATTATAAATTTGGATCATCATGAATGTGAGAAACTATATGGGTGGTTGAATCAACATCCTAAAATTATAGAAGTTTCTATTTCAAAGTTAGTTGAGCAACTTCTGGGTGTGGTAACAGACTTGACAGAAAGTCAGATTCTTTGTCAAATTTTGTTCATCGACCTCTAGATGTATTAATCGACTCCACATATAAACAAATTTCTATCGGGACTTCACATTTTTTTCACTATTCCTATGCATATGATTTCATCTGGGTCGAAGAGCTTGTCTCTCTTTGCAAGAATATTCTCCTGGTAGTTGAAGGTGGGTATATAACCAGGGAATGAGGCTCTCAAAATTTTCTGATGCCTGCATCGACATGTAATTGGGAAAATTTAATAGGAAGGAATTCTGGATTATGGACTTTGCAACACTTTATGAAGATTACTTTATACTACCACCTTATGCAAGAAGTTTGGCATGTTCAGGTAATGATTTGGTTTTTGAATATCACCTTTTACTACCACCTTCATGTAATCATTTTGTTTCATTCTTTAGAAGAGACCTTGATGTAGTAGGATATTCTAGAGATGTTTCCACCGAATATCAATCTTCCTATTGTTTCCCTTGTTTTGAATAAGGACAATGCATTTCTTCTGTTGCAGTAGATTTGATATCTGGAAAAAAATGGAAATTGCTTGATGCTTGAAGTATTGCCTTGTATGGATCAAATAAATCACCATGGCCTCACTGAAATCACCTCTCGAGTTGTTCATCAGGATCACAAATCAATAAAGACAGAGTGCCTTCCTAGTCATAGAGTGCTTCCATCACCAACTTGCATTTGCACAGGTGCTTTTATTGCTAAGTTTTTTCTTCATCCTGGTGGTGGATCCTTTTATCCCAACCAACATAATGGAAATAAACTAGCTCTAGGGAATTTGATCGCTTCCGGGGATCTGAGTTGACTATATATTAATTTTGGTTAACTTAAAGAGGTTTATGTGTGCAACCTAATGTTAGACATAAAAAATACAATTTCTTATTTCTTAAAATATAAAACAATGTATTTTTTTAACACATGGCTATATGAAAAATTTCAGGCGTTGTTTGGGATTCACATCCTTCAAGGATGTTAATTAATCACAAAATTTATATTGTTTGTGCCAATGCAATTGAGCCATCGTCGACTATGGAAATCACATTAACAATGCAATGTCAGGTAATAGATTTCTGACATGTAACTAATGTCGAGGTCATCATCGCACAGGACACCCAACGTCCAAATATTTCTGGATTCACAACAACATTGTAATGGTCGTGACAAAGCAACACTAAAGTCAAATCTCTTTACATGTCTGACAATCATGAAATCTAAGTTCTTTGACAATGACATGCCTGCTTGTTCACCGCATTACCACCCTGCAGTCAATGGCATTGTTCCCATTTTCACCGCTTGTGTCGATGTTCAAAGATGAAGCTATCTATAGCCTGGAGTCACCGCCAGTGTGGATGCCTGAAGCTGAAGTTACCTAGAACTTGGGGTCACAACTTGTTACACTTGACATTAGTACCAATAGTGATCGAAAGTTTATTTTAGGTCGAGTTTGTTACTACATCCAGAGGTCAATCAACAATATTTGAGATAGAAGTTGGCTGTCTATCAAGTCTATTACAACTTTTTCATACAAGGTTCTGTAATTTTAGAATGTTGATTCAAACATGCATACAGTTTCCCACCTTCATGAGGATACAAATTTATAATTCACTTCTGAGTATATTCGGGCATGGAGTAATATTTGGCATCACTTCTGAATATTCTAGACCATTTTGTGAGCCACAAAGTCTGCCACCCCTATGACGAAAGATATATTCTGGTGAGATCTACAACATTTGATACACTTGCCAAATTTGTGTTGTTGAAAGAAGCTATATACTTCAACAAAGGAGCATTTTGCAGGTGACTTGAATGTCCCTTCTAATTTACAACAATGAAACAAATAAATTCAACATACAAATCTCCAGGTAGGCCTTTCAACGAAACAGACGATCAAATACATGGAGAATACTAGTCACAACATACTTGAATTTTTTTTGTCTCAGCTTTTGTTGGCTAACCAGATTTTTCCCCTAAAGATGGCGTCACATAAAACCACTCCCTCGTCTTTGAATTGGGCCTGAATCACATCTCTAAGTTGTCTAAGATGTCGATGACGAGGAACATTACAAGGAAGGAACCTTAAACCCCAAGTTTTTGACGATAGAAGCAAATTAACACTTAGAAAAGTATGGAATATTGAATAAAAATCTAATGTGGGCAGGCCATATCTAGAAGAGACAAACTATTCAAATAGCTGGGATAGATCTAGATGGCAACACCAATGAATTCCAAGACCCGAAATTGATATTCAACTCATTTTTTTAAACCAAGAAAGGATTTGATGATCAAGTTGAAATCTATAAAAGAATGTCTACAGGCTTGATTCTTGTACATATTTTCCTTTTTTGTCCACGGGAGCCCCAATCACAGTTATTATGGAAAACACATTTAAATTTCAGATAATATCTGCTAAACTATTTCAAGACAACTATTTTGGGAAATAATCTCAGCTATATTTTGTAACCTAGTTTATCTTAATATAGAATATTTGAGGTTTTTGTATGGTGTTTTCCAATGTCTCATATTGTTTTTTATTTTATTTTGTATTTTTTTTTTTAAATTGACTCATTTTCTTGTACAACTATTGATAGATGAATTCAACCTCTTTATACAAGAATTTAAGGCGGTCTTTTATCTGTGGTTAAACATGCACAACGAGTTTTTTTTTTTTTTTTTCTTCTGTTGCCCAACACTTCGATTTAAATAAAAGCTACTCTATTCACTCACATTTTACATGGAAGAATAATTTGTGATAGGACATAGTTATGTGGCACCCACCCTATAATTAAGCAAGAAATGTGTGGACCTGTCCTGCTTTCATTCTTCAGGGTCCCATAAATAGAATGAATTAATGACTCTATTTCAACAAGGTAACTCAGGTGTTGATGTCATGTTCCTGTTCAATATTGTGCATATATTACAACTTCTTCTATTTGATAATATCCTTGCATATAAAAAATGTTACGTCATATCTATATCTATATCTATATATAT
>JASDQU010101237.1:112393-123642 GCA_032191745.1 Picea mariana | reverse complement strand
TTGGACCACAAATAATCTATTAAGATATATTGATATGAATACTATTGGAATAAATATAAACAAATTCTCTTTAAACTTGAAGTTGTCTTTGTCGACCCCTAAGTATATTACATAGCTGAGACTAAATGCTCATTTCTCCCTTTGTTTCCCCTTCTCTATACTTACCCATTTTTCCCTTGTCTTCTTCCCCTCTATTATCCCTTAGTGGTTCTATATTTAGTTGCATTTCTATGATCACAACTTCCCAGGTTGGAGGATTGGAAGATGCTTATATTCATCTGTATCTTCACATCATGAGCCTGACCGACAATAGTCCCTTTCAATGCTTAGCCAATTATCTAACACCAGGCCCCAGGTTAGCGCTATCGAACAGTTATGCCTGTTGTTTTTTCATATACATATTGCACCCAAAAAATNATTCTATTTCTTATGGGTTTCAACGAAATTTGCGAACCGAAAAACACCCTACAAATTGGAATATGCTTTACATTTGGACCACAAATAATCTATTAAGATATATTGATATGAATACTATTGGAATAAATATAAACAAATTCTCTTTAAACTTGAAGTTGTCTTTGTCGACCCCTAAGTATATTACATAGCTGAGACTAAATGCTCGTTTCTCCCTTTGTTTCCCCTTCTCTATACTTACCCATTTTTCCCTTGTCTTCTTCCCCTCTATTATCCCTTAGTGGTTCTATATTTAGTTGCATTTCTATGATCACAACTTCCTAGGTTGGAGGATTGGAAGATGCTTATATTCATCTGTATCTTCACATCATGAGCCTGACCGACAATAGTCCCTTTCAATGCTTAGCCAATTATCTAACACCAGGCCCCAGGTTAGCGCTATCGAACAGTTATGCCTGTTGTTTTTTCATATACATATTGCACCCAAAAAATTCCATTATCCGCAATTTATGCATTTACTAGTGATAACTCACGAGGGGTTTGAAAAGATTGGCATTAATAAATGAACAATAGATGTTGTTCTGTGAGATACTTACCCCTTTTCCCATTTTCTTCTTCCCGTCATTTATCCCTTTCTGGTTATATACTTAGTCACCTTTATATGATCATGGGTTCCCAGGTTAGAGGACTGAAAGATATTCATCTCCATCTATATCCTCATATAACGATTCCGACCGACCGTCGTTCCTTTCCATACTTAGCCAATTTTATGGCTGCAGTTTCTGGGGTTAGCACTATCGAACTTTGTTGCTACTTGTTTTGTGATATGCATCTTGCACTCATAACTTTTGCGATCTACAATTCCAACCCATACTCCTAGAACTCACAAGCTTCACTCTACCCGGTTTCACAAAAGTTTCAAAGCATCTATCACTGTCTTCCATCCCTGCTACCTTCGTGCCCTTCCCAATGCACATTAATTATGGTTTTACTAGTGATAACCGAACACACTGGTACGAAACAATTGGCATTGACAAGAAAAAAACTTCAAGGACATCTCCCATTAACATGCATTAAACCACCATTTACAGTACTCGGAACGACCGCCACTCCTTTCCATACTTAGCCAATTTTTTCCACCTGTTCCGTGATATACATCTTGCACCCAAAACTTCCTTGATCTACAATTCCACCTCAAGGTCCTCCAACTCGCAAGCTTCACTTTACCCGGGTTCATAAAAAGTTTCAAACCATTTATGGCTCCCTTCCATCCCCACCACATTCGCACCCTTCCCAATGAACATTACTTATTCCAGCCTCTAGATTGCACTTCCATTTTTCCCTAACCTACAAACAACACCCAGACCTTGTGATATACAAATTGACTGTCAGACTCCCACATCATCCCCTCTTCTGTGTTACACATTATGCATTCAAATTTTCCAAGCAATACAATTTGACCGTCAAGGCCTCACGTCTTCTAGGGAAACCTTGTCACCCTATTTTGGATCCTTGGGTTGGCGGGTTCACGAAATCTCCAATTCCTATTCATTGTTTCTTGTGCCAGCCACCTTCGTACTTCTTTCCAAATATGCAACAACAAAGGTTTAATGCTAAAGTTCATCATGAAACAACTGTAAATATTGTCATTAATAATAAAAATCCTCGAGGAGACAGTCACACTAACTATCCCTACACAACTTGTCCAGAAACATGCAGAAACGATCTTGTCAGGTAATGGGAAAGCTATTACAAATTTAAATATATTAGTGAAAACAAGTCCGGGCTACCATTTCCCTATTCTATACTTAGACACTTTTTTTATTGCGGGTTCCCGGACTAATAGGGTCAAAATTTTGTTTTGAATCTTTTGCAAGTTGCAAATAATACCCAGAGTTCCGCGATATACAATTTGTCCGCTGGAATGCATCATCATGAGCCTGACCATCCGTTGTTCCTTTCAATACTTAGACACAAGTTGGTTGTATGTTCATGATGTGGTACATTTCCATGTTTTCACATGCTACAACCATTGTGTATCGAGTCCAGCCTACCGTTTCCCTGTTCCATACTTAGACACTTTTTCTATTATGGGTTTCGGGACTACCAGGCTCAAGATTGTGTTTCCAATATTCTGCGACTAGAAAATAGTACTTGGAGTTCCGCGATATACAATGTTTTCATAGGAATGCACCATCATGCCCTCTTTTGTGTTACACGTTCTATGATCAACACTTTTGAGACATACAATTTGACCCTTAGGCCCTCACCTCTGTTGGTTGTATCTTGTAACCCTATTTTGAAGCCCGACCGACTACTTTTGATAATTAGCCATTCCTTAATTGTTGTTCCCTGTCCCCTCCACCTTCATACTTATTTCTAGATATGCAATTAGTAATATTTAATGCTAACATTTTGTCATGTAGGAACCTTAAACATTTCCATTAATGAGCGAAAGGCTCGAGGAGATCTCCCACACTTCAGCAATATACAAATTGATCGTCGGAATCCCACATCATTCCCTCTTTCGTGTTACAAATTTTACACTCAAAGGTTCCGAGACATAAAATTTGACCCTTGGGAAGTCAAGTCTCCTGGGGAACCATTGTCACCCTAGCTTGAATCTCATCTGACCGCTTTCCATACTTTCCCATTTCATGGAATCTATTTCGCGGATCCTCGAGTTGGCGGGTTCACGAACTCTCCAATTCTTAGTCACTGTTTACTATGCTTGCCACGTTCCCACTTCTTTCAAAGTATGCAATGACCAAGGCTTAATGCTAATAGTTCATCATGCAACAACCGTACAGACCATCATTAAAAAGAAAAAGGCTCGACGAGACAGTCACATTGACTATCGCTATAGAACTTTCCCAAAAACATGCAGAAAAGATCTTTCCAGGTAATGGGATATCTATTACAAATTTCAATACATTAGTGAAAATGAATCCAGCCTACCATTTCCCTATTCCATACTTAAGCCACTTTTTTGATTGTGGGTTCCCAGATAGGCGGGCTCACAATTGCGCTTCCATTGTTCAGTGGCTTGCAAACAGTACCCAGAGTTCCACGATATACAAATTGACCTCTGGACTATCCCATCATGCCCTCTTCTGTGTTATGCGTTTTGCACTCAAAAAGTCTCGAGGCATACAATTTGATCCTCGGGACCTCACCTCTAATGGTTGTACCTTGTAACCCTATTTTGAATCCCGTTTGACCTCTTTCGATAATTAGCCACTCCTTAATTTCTCTTTCCCATCCCCATGACCTTCATACTTATTTCTAAATATGCAATTAGTAACCTTTGATGCTAACATATCATCATGCAGGAGCCATCAACATTGTCATTAATGAGCGAAACGCTTGAGGAGATCTCCCATTAATATGCATTAAACCAAGATATGCAGAGAGTTATATTCTCCCTTCCGATTGTTCATCTCAAACATCATGGAATGTCTTTTGTGGATCGTTGTGTTGGCACGTTCACTGAATCTCCAATCCTTAATTTCTCTTTGTCATACCCACCATCTTCGCACTTCTAGGTATGAAGTTACTAGTCTTTAATGATAGCAACACATCATGCAACAACCGTTGAGATTGTCATTAATGAGCAAAAGGCTCGAGGAGATCTCCCATTCACACACATTGGACCAATATTTGTGGAGGGTTATATTATCCCTTCCAACTCTTCTTTTCAAACATTGTTTGGAAAAAATGAACATTCTCGTAAACTTATGGCAGCAACTCAAAAATAGTTCTGTGGAGATACAGTGAATATCTTCAGACGTGAGGACCAAAACTTCCAATGGTCCAGGGAATACTCTTACTATTCATCTCGTTCCACCCAGAATGAAGTGATTTGGACCTCTGGAATCGCTCGTGTAAGTTGAATCCCTAAGGTTTTTCACTGTAAGGAGGTTGTCTCTTGGTGCACCAGAAAATATATTTCAAGCCAAAGAATTATTCCATTGCGTGACCATTATTCTGTTTATTTGTCACCTCAGGTCTTCCACAATATGTTAAGATTTCCGGAGCCAACATTGACCTTTATAGGACAAGACTGCAAGAAGTTCCTAGAAAAACATGACAACGGGTTGGACCTCTTACCCGAGTTCCTCAAAGACCCGACAAAAGTTCCTGAAGATATCACAAAGTTGCAGGTCAGTTCCTTTAGACCATTTTGGGAAATTTCTTGGTTGTTTACAAGAATAAAGGGACATGAATCCACGATAAGAATGTCCTGCATAGTTCTTTACATTTTGTATTTAACAGTCAAGGAACAATCGATTTTTGATTGGGGGAAGATAATTTCCATTGAAATATGTTCCCAATTGTCATGATTCAAATAAGAGAATAAATTTTATATGCCATCCTACTTGATTTTCGCAATAGCACATTTCTTTTTGTTTCCAAAACTGTCTCTTTCCAAGAAGGTAAACTATGAATTCGACCCAGTAGCATTCTAGTACCAGGCCTTGTGGAGGCACAATGCTTCCCATTGTTTTTATGAGGTTTTTAATGACTTTGTCTCAATTTTCAAAGATTTATTGTTAGGAAAGGATGCTCCATGGATGTATGGGTAGGCAACCAAGTTTTTGGAAAAGAAGAGGACACTTGAACAAAAGGAAAATTACAATGTAATAATGATCTTTGGCTCCAAGGAAAATCTTGATTTCCTTCCATGTCACATCACAGACAAGATGTTTGTTACAAAAATAGCAAGGAAATACATCTATTGGTTTCATTTTTTCCATGGCAAGAGAAAAAAACAATTCATTCCTCTGCCTTGGAAAGACGAGGACTTCATGTTCAGAAACATGAACAATATTGATGAATTCGCAAGCCATTTCAAGAACTTGAACCTAAAATATGTTGAAAGGCTAAGAGGGTTCTACCCTAATGGAATTTTTCGAGAACATTTACTAACAGTTGGATTTAGCATCTTTTTTATCCATACACGCCTGACCGAAGACAAAGACAGTGACGAAAACACTCTTGCTCCTGACGATGCTGACATAGACACATTGCAAAGCACAAATGAATTGTATAGACAACAGAGAAAAGGATCCAGTGAGAAGAGTGTCCAGTCCCTAGACAACACTACCAAGAGCATGACATCATGAAGCATCTCTTCAATGGCCCACCCCAATAAGAAAGAAACCTATAAATATTCAAACAAAGGAGGAGATAAGAACCCTCCTCATGGAAAAATTGATAGTTCCCACAAGCTTTCCATGACGAAGAAGAGAAAAAACATTGTAGGGAAGGCAAAAGATCCCAAAACTAAAAGTCAGAACATGCAACTTGAAACTGCTATGTATGACGTGTTCCACAAATTTGATCATCCCACGGACGTGATGCACCATAGTTCGATAATGAAAATAGTTGAGACTGATATTTTTTACAAATATGAATCCTTTTTATTCCAGAGCGTTGTTTTTGATTGCCAATCTAAAAATTTAATTATTGAAAAGAGAGATGTAACAAGTAATAAAGGGAAATCTCGTTTAGAGATTAACCTTAGGAAAATGTAGCCATCCTAAATTTCTCGATTTCATCGAGAAACCGTAGATGTTCTTGACAAATGCCAGAATGAACGACTGAATCAAGGACTTGGAGGAGGTTTTGATTCCTACTCCATTGTTTTCCAGTCCTTTAGCAAAAACTGTGCCTGCCACCCCTACAACCAAGTTAAAAGGATCATATAGCCTCCTCACATCTTGTAGAGGATATGTAGAGAAGAATATCAAGAAAATAATGGAGATAATTACTAAATCCTGGGAAACATCACAAAATATACTTCTTTTCGAATGAGGGAAAATGATTTGCACGAACATTTTTAGGTAGATTTAAAAAATGAAGAACCATTTCTATATACAGACGGTGATCCCTTTTGGAAACCATGTCATCAACATCTTAGATCTGAAAATAAGACAAGAATATCTCCCCTCCCCAAACCTGATCAAACAAATAAAATCATGTTGGAAAGAGAAAGTTAAGAACCTACACCTCATTGTCAAATCATGTGAACAAGCCATATCATAGAAAGAAGAATTATTCACAAACCTGACCCAAATAGACTTAGCTGGAAGTAACAATGAGGTTCAAGACCCAAAATTAATCCTCAACTCCTTGTCCTTAACCAAGCAAGCCTTTGATGAACAAGTTGATATTTTAAAGGGGTTGTCTTTATAAACGTTTTACGACATCCTTGAATATGGCCAAGATGATGTCGTCAACCAGCTAGTGGACTATTTTACACATAATGAAGAAATTGAACAGGATCTGCATGGTATTTCTATCGATCTAAGGAAATTATAAAACGAGCTTTTCAACATATAAATCCAAGATGAAATCAACATGCCCCCCATGAGAAGCTACATTGAAGAATGGCTCCAAAGGAGAATGGACAACCTCACCAACGAAGGACAACAACCAGTTGGCACGATTCTAGTGGTCATCAACAAGAGCAACAAAAAGGAATCAACTTCATAGTAAGTATATATTGACCACATATTTATACTAATCACATATTTCTTTATTTATCAATCCAACTATTCTACCTCTTTAAATATAAATATCTAACCAAATATTGATAACTTCCAATTTCTTCTTTTCAGGTCTTCCTCTCTACCGTCGCGCACTTCTTCTTTATACAGTCCTATTTCTTGTACTTATTTATTTTATGGTTCACGGGAGCTCCAATCCCAGTCTATATGACAAACACATTTAAATTTCCATAAATATGTAATAGATTCCAGAAATATGTAACAGACCTCATCATCTTTTGATAAATTTCAAAGAAAACTAATTCGGGAACAATTTCGACGATGCTTTCGGAATGTTAAATTAGTTCTCTTTATGCATATTGATCATCTTCTTTTATTTTAACGTGCTCATAATTTTTTTTCTTCAACTATGCTAGATGTTAGGAAATTTTGTTTACTATATTTGAATGTTTAATGTGTGTCATTCCTGGTCCTTTTTTCCAGGAACCTTTATTGAAAAAAAAAAAAAAAAACACTACTATCCTTTTTTATTTCTTTAAGTCATTACGATAGAAATTTTTTAAGTCCCATATTTGAACTATACACGCCCTAGGAAAAAAATTAAACAAGAGTATCACATCTATAAAAAATGCAGTAGGATTGACATCATTGTTCACTTATTAACCCCATGTTAATATAATATTATGATTAACTAATTCAGGAGGTTCTTCGGGGCTGCAACCTTACTACTATAGTGACATTCTCCTTGGGTCATCTACCAACCTGATGTCTTATGTCTGGTGTGCGACACACTGGCACAAGTTATCTTCTTCATGAATACCACCTGTACTTCAAGCTGCTTCCCACGTGTCTCTGTTTCTTCGGGCTTCTGTTTCTCCCTCAATCCCTCCATAGTAGTGCATTTATTCCCATTCCAACCTGGCAGGGACTACACTTCCATGTAACACTTGTTAATGATGATGATATGTTAATGTGTTAGCTATAATTTTTAGGTTATTATGTTTTTTCAAGGTATGAAGTTGTGTTAAGGTGAAAACTATTAACTGTGTTAATGTAGATGAACCCTTTGTTGAAATGTTTGATAATACTAAGAGGGAGTGAATTAATATTGTATACTTTTAATAAATTTTATTCTGATATGATTTAAAACACAGTTAAGATTTATACATGCAGTTAATTATACCATAAATGTACTTACCATAATCACAAACAATGTTTAATACATTTATAGATATAGAGGTGGAAACCCAAATTGTGAAGGCCTTACAAATATTTATAATGTAAGAATAACTATCAATGAGGACACCAATCCTCTATAGGCACCAACCTACAAACATGAACCGGCCTATAAATTTATGAGGACACCAATCCTCTATAGGCACCTGTTGGTGTCTAGGTATGAATGATTTATTCACCCTTTTCCTACATTAATTTATCAATCTGGGTGTGTATCCTTTCAAGGCAACGCGCAAGGTATATGCAGGGGCAAGAGTACAATTCGTTCTGGCCAAGGGTTCACGATTAAGATTCAAAACATTACTGTCAACTGGATTAACTACAACTTTCAAAAAGTACTCATAAGAATCACACACTGTAACAACAAGCATAAACTGATAAATAACACACACAGGAAGATGCAACACCTGATCAGAAGAGCGGGCCCATCTCTCTGATCAGGGCTGCGTTGGTCACAACGAAGATGAAGATAGCAAAATAGATAGTGTTTTATAAATCTGAAAAAGGGTATTACAATCTCAATGGGGACATACCCAGTTACAGGAATAAACTGTCTTTTATACATCAAAAGGGAGAACAACCTCTTTCCCCAAAACATGGTAACCGTATCCCCAAAAATATACATTAGTTGGAACAACACCAGTACCAGATGGACAGATTCAACGAAAATGCCCAAGATGGTTTAGGGATCTGTGACTCTAGCTGCGCGGCCTCTTTATGGCTTGGTTGTTGCTATGAAGAGAGGATCTATTGTGGGATGAAGCTCTAGTCATGTTCTCCAGAAGCTGTGGTCAAACATTCATTTTAGTGTCGCGAATAGGCAAAACTCCACGACTTTACTTCATTAATAAAATATTCCAATAGACAAGGTAGGGGTATTTACCTCACAATTTTAGCATAGTAAACATAGATAAATAAGTGCAAAAAGGTCAAAAAGGTAATGGAAATGCAGCAGAAAGATAGCCCGATTTGGTGCCCAACACCTCCCCCCAACTAGCCTTTTGCATGCCCTCATGTAGTTCACCGCCTCCGCAGGTCTGGATTTCGCTGACTGTTGGCTTCCTGAAAATAGGTGAGATCATATTCTTCGGCCATCTCTATCCCTGGAACTTTAAAACCATCTAAAAGGTGGAATTCTTCCCACCAATCTTCCAGGACAATATACACTGGAGTGTAATCTTCTACTGGAAACCAAATAGTGGGAAATTGAAACCAAAGTCCCATCCATCGGACCCCACTTGTTTAGACACATGCCACATATCTTGGCACCCTAGGGAGCACTCATGCAAAATTTGGTGCCCCAAAAGGTTCCCTATTTCAGACAGTTGTAGGTGTCATCATCCACCTTTTCTGACAGCAATCAAGGGCCTCTTCATGAAATGTGACTATTTGCTTAACGCAAAGATCAAGGCACCAATTTTGTTTCCTCAACATTCTGTCTCTATTCACCTCAATTCCCAAAAGGTGTTGTGTTTATTGAACATGGTGACTGACCTCTCAGGTTCTCCTCTTACCATAAACGACTTTGTAACCTGATTAGATTCAAATGTGTTAAAAGCCTTCTGCCAGCTAATCTAGTTGAAAGTGTAAGAGGTGAGGGCCCTTAAATGAATGTCTCCCACATATGGGACTGGAATGAAGTCTCTATCTAGGCACAATAGATATTCATGTAGGTAAAATTCACACATCAAATGTTGAGTTGGCACGTCGTGGTGCATCATTATTCGAAGGAATTGTACACCATTTTCTATTTTATAACTAATCTCATTTTTTATGCTCTCCATGCAGAATAGAAGGAAACGTTCATGTAAGAATAAAGAATAACAAGAAGCAGGGGGGCGACATGCCATCACCTCTTGCACCAAATTAAACATCTTCTCCTTATCCGTTTTCAACTCTGCCACTTGCTTTTCCAGCTGCTCCATCTTGAGCTACCGCTTTGCATGCCTTAATCTCATGATGTCTATATGCTCCACTTATTCAAAAATAGTTGTGGAGGCTCATTCCTGAGTTCTTCTGATCTCGTTTTGATATTGAGCCATAGTAGATTTCCAAGTCTGCACTTCGACCGTTAAGGCATGCTCACGGTCTTCAAACAATCGCTCGACTGGGTCTGTTTGAGTAGCAGCAGATGTTATGGTTGCCTAGTCCGTCTAAGTCTCTGTTTCTACTCCTATGGCCTTGGAATTTCTAGATTGTTTCTTGTATTTCTTCATCCGCTCCTGCATTTTATGTACCTGTTTCCTTAGTTTCCTAATCTCCATCTTAAGTCGCATTATCTCCTTAAATTTTAGCTGGTGTTTTTGTTTGACTGGGAGTCTTACAACCTTCTCGCCTGGCTCTTCCATTGGCTCATTTGTCGGGACCACTTCGCTTGGTCCCTCCTCTTCACCTACAACTATTTCCTCTTGTTGCACGCTCACTGCGATCGGTGGTGCCCTTGCGAGATGCTCTCCTACTAATGTGTCTATTTGAGTATCATCCACCCCACACAGTTGTGGCTTTTGTGATAGAATTGGAGGAATGGCGAGATCTTCTTCTGTACGCCGAAGGGAATGAGTTTGCCTTGATCCTCTTGGAATAAAGGAGAAAAAGGAGAAATGGCAGGGATCTTCAATATTCGGTCTCGAGGTCGACGCTGGTTCTTGTGGTTCGACGCCAACTTCACGCCCTAGTTCTCCCAACACTTCTTTCATGGGCTCTATGGTCAGGGTAGTCACGACCTCTTCTTCATTCTGGTTATCCTCCTCCATCAACTCCATGGTGACACGAGGTCCTTGTGGAGTACCCTCGATCGCAATATCGACCAATTCACCCGCTCCTTTCTGTTGTGACCCCACTTCTGTGGTTTTCATGCTATCAAATTGCTCTGCTAGTTCCACAGGGGAGGCTGGTTCTTGTGGGACAACCTCAGCCATGGTACTAGTGGGCCTTTCTGTGTCAACTTCCACATCTTCCATTGGTTCCATGGTTTCATCTTTCTCTTTGGGAGCAACCTATTCTTCAAATGATTTAGCTTCCATATCCATCTCTTCTGGTTCCTCTTGGTCAACATAGTCATCTTCTCCTGCATTTTCCTCCTCTGTG
>JASDQU010101237.1:96874-110738 GCA_032191745.1 Picea mariana | reverse complement strand
TCAAATTTGACACCCATTCACAAGATTATCATTTACCCAAAATAGATTGCATTGTATCCGACATCATTCTAATAGTATTTAACATTCATTAAATTCACATTCTCACAATATGTCGCATCATATACATCATCATCAATAACATTTAAACATTCGTAAAATTTACATTCACACAATAAGTCGCATTACATACATCATCATCAATAACATTTAAACATTCATAAAAGTTCATAAATTTTAAAGTTTAAGTGTCTCACGTAATAGTTTCACCGTGACTAGAAAATAAAGTATATAGGCCTCAGGTAATCCTGGTTGTCTAAGTCAAAAGGTGGTGTTACATACACCCCACCTTCGAGAAACATGTTCTCGAGGTGGTCAAAATAGTGAGGATAGTCTCACCGTAGTGTCTCGGCGTCCTCCCAAGTAGCAAATCATGGACTATACTTGTCGCACTGGACCTTAACTTGATTTACCAGACGGTTTCTGAGCTGTCGGACTCTACGGTCCAATATGCGTAACGGTTCTACCGTGAGGGTTCCCACGTCCGATACCTGCAATTCCTTCCAATTTAGTTTATGTGATTCATCAACAACATAATGATGTAAAACAGATACATGGAATACATTATGATTTTTATGCAAGTGGGGTGGCAGTACGAGACGATAGGCAACGGGTCCAATTTTCTCTTGGACCCTAAATGGCCCTATAAACCGAGGTGACAACTTTGTCCCCTTCCCGAACCATATGGCACTCTTATTAGGCCTGATACGAATGAAAACTTGGTCTCCCACTTCATAACTTCGGTCGGTCCTGTGTGCATCCACATAACTTTTCTGTCTATCATGTGCTTCCTTTAGTCTCTGCCTGATCTGAATCACCTGTTCTTCCATTTTCTGAATCAATTCTAGCCCAACTGTTACTCGGTCTTCTAGTCTATACCAACTCAATGGCGTTCTGCATGGCCTCCCATACAAAGCTTCGTAGGGTGGCATTCCAATGGAACTATGATAACTGTTATTGTAGACAAAATCTACCAAAGGTAGGTACTTCTCCCACTGGGTTTGATTATCCATTACATACATCCTAAGCATGTCTTCCATAACTTGATTTACTCTCTTAGTTTTCCCATCTGTTTCAGGATGATAAGTTGTGCTTAAGTTCAAGTGAGTCCCCAACACTGATTGCAAACTTGTCCAAAACCTAGAATTGAATCTGGAGTCCCGATCTGAAATGATCTTCTTAGGTATCCCGTGCAAACGGATAACCTCACTTATGAACACTCGTGACACATCAGTAACATCGTAAGTGTCTCTAACCGGAATGAAATGAGCACTCTTGGTTAACTTATCCACTATCACAAGAATGGCATTATGTCTATGAGATGTGAGCAACAAACCTACAACAAAATCCATAGAGATGACTTCTCACTTCAACATAGGGACATCATGTGGTTGTAGGAGGCCTGCCGGGTGATGGTGGTTGGCTTTCACTTGTTGACACTCAAGGCCTTTGGCGACGAAATGGACTACATCGCGCTTCATGCCTACCCAAAAGAAGAGCTTCCTCATATCTGCGTACATCTTCTTCACACCCAGATGCGTACAATAAAGTGCTCTATGGGCTTCCTTCAGTATGATGCTTTGAATATCCCATTTCTCAGGGATGTATATCATTCCTCGATATCTTAACAGTCCGTCTGTTTCCAGACTATATCCTTCATACTTTGGAACTAACTGCCTCCCACTCTGGAGGTTTGAAGTAACCTTAAATACCAATTGTCTCCTGGTAGCTGTGTCAACACATGTTCCCTCAGACTGACCTTTAAGGTTACCAAGGAGAAGATACGTAGTCTCCTACTCAAGGCATCTGCGACCACATTTTACTTTCCCTTTATGTACGAAGTACCAAAATTATACTCACTCATAAACTCACTCCATCACCTTTTCCTGGCATTCAAATCTCTTTGAGTGAAGAGATGTTTTAAACTTTGATGTTCCGTTTTGAGCTCAAAGTTTCACCCCACAAGATAATGCCTCCAAAGTTTCAGAGCTAGCATTACAGCTGCTAACTCTAAATCATGAGTCGCGTATAACTCTTCGTGCTTCTTCAACTTCCTTGACGCATAAGCTATCGCTCCTCCATCCTGCATTAGCACGGCCCCCAACCCTTGTTTCGAGGCATCCGTGTAGACCGTGAAGTCCTTTTCCATATACGGCACTCGTAGAATTGGCACACTAGTTAGTAACCTCTTAAGCTCAATGAATGCACTATCACATTCTTCTGTCCATTCATACCTAACCCCCTTGTGTTGCAAAGTGGTGATGGGTTTCGCTATTCTTGAGAATCCTTCCACAAATCTCCGGTAATAACCCGCCAGCCCCATGAAGCTTCTCACCTCATGGGCATTTTTCGGCACTGGCCATTGCATAATGGCCTTTACCTTTTCTGGGTCCACAGAGATTCCTTTGTCGGAAATGATGTGACCTAAATAGTGGATCTCTCTCTAGAATAAGGAACACTTCGACAACTTCCCATACAATTTGTTCTCTCTAAGGCAAGACAACACTATTCGCAAGTGTTCCTCGTGTTCTCTTTCATTCTTGGAATAGATGAGAATGTCATCTAGAAAAACTTGTACAAATCAATCTAAGTACTTCCGAAATATGCCGTTCATGAGGCTCATGAATACTGCTAGTGCATTAGTCAATATGAAAGGTACCACAACAAACTCGTAATGTCCAAACCGAGTTCGAAAGGCAGTTTTTGGGATATCACCTTCCTTAATCCTTAACTAATAATACCCTGATCGCAAATCGATCTTTGAGAAAACGGTTGCTCCTTTCATCTAATCGAAGAGGTCATATATTCATGGCATTGGGTACCTATTTTTCGCTATAGCATGGTTCAAGTCCCTATAGTTCATACACAGTCGTAAGGATCCATCTTTCTTCTTTACAAAAATTACCGGTGCGCCCCAAGGTGAGACACTGGGCCTTACTAGCCCTAAGTCCAGTAACTCCTTCAACTGCATTTGCAATTCACAAAGTTCCGACGCCGTCATCCGATACGGAGTCTTGGATATTGGTTTTGCACCAGGTTTTAGCTCAATAGTAAAATCAAGCTCCCTCTCAGGAGGTAATCCTGGTAACTCGTTTGGAAAAACATCCTGAAATTCTGACAATACAGGGTACTGATCCAATGAGGGTCCCTTCCTTTCATTCACTGCTTCCACTACATAAATTCGACACCCTTGTCTCAAGCATCGCCTGACCTTCATAGTTGATATAAAGCGTAATGACATTTTTCTCTGTACACCCTGGATCTCTACTGGTTTTCCTTCATCATCGACACAAAGAACCCTCTTTGCTAAACAATCTACCAAAGCTCGATGAGTTGCTAACCAATCCATTCCAATGATTAGGTCATATGCCCCAAGAGCAGTGACGTATACCTTCAACCTGGTAGTACACACTCCCAGGTCTACTATAAAATTATCAACACTAGGTCCTACCGCTTGTTTTTCCCCCGAAGCCATCTCGACTTGTTTAAATTCATCGTGCTCGTGGGCTGCCAACCCACTCTTTTCTAATGCAGATGGTGAAATGAAACTATCTGTCGCACCAAAATCAAACAAAACCTTAACATTGATATCATTTAGCGTACATGATGACTCCACCACCGTGGATTGATGTTCAGCCTGGCAGTTATTAACCGCTGGGTAAATCTGGCGGTTGCTACTTGCTCTCCCCATCGGTGCCTTTCCTTCTCTATGTACGAACCCTGATTGTAACTCTGGGCAGTTGCGCTAGTAATGGGGTCCTTTGCACCTCCAATAGGTAACACGAGATTGAACCTGTGCATTGTTATGTGACTGTCTTTGAAATGAGTTCCTTCCCCTGGAACTCCTGCCCCTACTCGTTGTTCCCTGATATGGTCGTGGTCCTGTCTGCACCGTTGGCGATGAACGAGATGTTGCACTCGCTACCATTGAAATCCCTGCAGCCACTATCCTTGGCGCGACTCTGTTACCATATGGTGGTGGCCTTGAGCCCCCTCCCCTAGGAAATGTCCTCGAGGCCTTCCCTACGAATCCTGGGCGATGCGGAAATGTCGGTCTTGTACCCCCGGTCAAGTTCATGTGTTCTTCCGCGTAACGTGTATTTTCCACCACCTCCGCTACTGAAGACGGTTTCCACATCTGCACCATAGCTCTTATCTTAGGGTTCAATCCATAGACGAAGTGCTCTGCCTGTTGTTGGTCATTGTCTATATACGAAACATATTTGACCAGTTCCATAAACCTGATCTCATATTCTTCTACAGTTCTGTTTCCTTGTACTAAGGCATGAAATGCCCCTACCTGTTGTTCCTCGTAGTATGCTGGTAGATATTTCCTTCGGAACCTCTCCTCGAAAAGTTCCCAAGATACTGTCTGGGGTAAGGTGTATTTGTCTTTCCAAGTTGCCCCACCAGTTCAAGGCATTGTCTCTTAACTGAAAAATTGTGATCTTTGTCTTTGAGTTGGACGCATAGTCCCTTAAGGAAAAACACCTTGTCATGCCTTCCAACCATGCTTCCGCGCATTCACTGGCGGGACCTCCGACAAACTCCGAAAGTTTGATCTTCTGCAATTCTCGCGCGATGTATTCAGGTGGAGGTCCTCCCCCTAAATCCCTTGATGCTTATGGATTACCTGTTCCAGACAGTGTGGGTTCCACTTCAGTCCCTCCCGGTTGGCGCCCCTTTAAAGTCTCGTTAATGGCTTCCAACGAGCACAGTATGAGGGCTAGTTTGGACGATGGTGGTGGTGGCGCTGGTGGTGTTGGCGGTGCCTGTGACAACGCTCCCCTGCCTCGACCCCTCTGAGTCCTGACCATCTTGTATGCCTTAACCTGCATCACCCCAAAGTTATCAGGGTGAGTTCCAGGATGTTTCAAATTGGTGCTACTTAAACTTAGAAACAGGGTTAGGCATAAGTTTTATTTACNTAAACTTAGAAACAGGGTTAGGCGTAAGTTTTCTTTACTTGTCTGTAAACAGACATTACTCCTTTAGGGGATTGGCTAGGTTTGGGTTAGGATTAAGCATCTAAGCTTGGTTTCTTCGCCCTTACGAAAAGAACTAGTGATTCCCTTGCCCTGTAGCTACGTTAGCCTTGTGCCTTACTCGTCACTCCTATGCTTTCTCTCCTAGTGCATATGCCACCTCCTTCCCGCTTGTCCTAGTCTAAGCCCTAACATCATTAATTAACTTTAAGGTAGATTAACCTTACACTTAAATAAAATAATTAATTTAAAATTATTATTACACTAATTTAAACCAAATTAACTTTACTTTGATTTAAACTAACTTGACCTTTATATATATATAAATAAATTATTTATCCTAAATTATTCAATTTACTTTAAATTATTTTTACACTTTAAAATATAAAAAATAAATAAACAAACACACATGGATTCCACGTGCCCGCCTGGCTTCCTCTAGTTCCCTCATATCTAACCCCAAAATTCTACACCTGTCATCTCTTCGAATCCCTACGTGTCCTTCCTCTGCCTCCACTTTCTCATCCGCTGGGACTTTCCTCGCATCATTCTTTCTCCACCACAGATCTGCCTTTGCTCTGTTCAGAGGTTTCCAGAATCTCCCCTGCCATGGCTCACATCCTTGCCATTGTTCTGAGCACCTTGCTAGCACTGGCCATTGCTGTATCTGCTACCCATTCGTTTTGTAGAAACAGATTATATTGATATGGTCACTGACAAGATCTAGGACCTGGAGTCCAGTCTCTTTAAAATATTGGGAACCAATCCCAAGTCTGTACAATTTGTGGAGTTCGCTCTCAGGTATGGTAAGAGGTACGATTCAGTCCGCCAGCTTGTGCACAGTTTCAGTACCTTCATGAAGAACACAGAGTTGATTGAGTCAAGAAATTGCATGAACCTTTCTTATACTTTGGTGATAAATGGTAATTTCCTATTTTGCAGTGCGAAATAAAAATGATTTGCTTGTAATTCCAGCTCTTGACGGATTTTGGTATTTTTCTTTCAATTAATTTCATTTGTATTTATAAATTTATTCATTTGTGTATATGCATGTAGTTAGATGTGTATATATGTATGCATATACATTGTCTTCCCGTATTGCCCACGGCCTTTTTCACCTAACCGATAAATTCCCCGACTCAGTTTTGGGTTTCAGGGTTTTCTTATGCCCGATGCCAAGAGTTCCCTGTCCTCATGGACTCCCGATCTTCGATATGCCTATGCGCTACCCTCTGGATTTAGCCCCTCCCTTGGCTATTCTTTGGTCCATGCGATCCTCTCCTATGTGACCGCAGTCATACTCCCTGTCGGGATTCGGGGTTTCGCGACCCTCGATGTCATGAACCTTAGTCCTCACAATCTCTCGATCACCGATCTACTGATACGGTACTTTGTGCATTAGCCCTCCTTGCTAAGCTCTTGGCCCATATGACCATCATCCCACAAGGCCACAACCTTGTCCCCTTTCGGGGTTTCGGACATCGCAATGCCGAAATGAATGAACCCCGTGTCTACGGGATTTCCGATATCCCGATATGTCTCTTCCTTGTGCGTTAGCCCTTTCCGTCTATACCGAGGTCCATGTGACCTACTCTGGTGTGACCGCTGCCTTATGGCTTCCCTTCGAGGTTTTGGTCCTTCTCGAGCAAGAATTTCGTCACTTCAAAATTCGTGATGCCCTTTTAGCATTTACTTTTGGACAACGAATGGTTTAAAAATTTACAAAATATAAATTTTCCACGCCCCTTTAAAATTTATTTAAAGTGGTTATAACTTTAAATTTGTGAGTTTTTCATTTAAATGTCAAAGAAATCAGGATTCGGGGTTTTCCGTAATAGATGATCGATGCAATTTGAATCACGAAACCATGATATCCGATTTCACGATGTGATTAAGTCTTACTTAAAACATCAGTTAATTAATTCGTTTTAAAGAAGGTTTAAGAGCTAAGTTAATTACGTCGCGGTTTCGGGGTTCGTGGTTCTATAGGAGCGCATCTCTTGTCATCATATTTCCCAAAACTCTGATTTCCTAAATCCCGATAGCTTAAACCAATGATCCATGTGACCTCCTCCCATATGACATCAGTCATGCTCCTCATCAGGATTCGGGGTTTTCTATGCTGAAACGCGCATGTCCTCTGGACTTGCGAAACTCTGAATTCCAATGCATGGTAACTTCGGCTAGCCATCCGAGCTAGGCTCTCGGCCCACGTGACCGTTGCCTCGTGATCATGACCTTCCCTCCTTTCGGGGTTTTGGAGTTCGCAGTTTCGTAGTGCGTGGACACTTTGTCCACGGAACTCGTGATATTCCGATCCGCGATGCAATCTGCCACCTGTCCACCGTTGACCCTTCTGTGGGCCCCGCTGTCCCTTGGCCCATCAGGAAATCGCGTTTTGTGATTTTGCAACTCTCGCTGCTATGTTCTCGGGACTCACGATATCTCGATCCACGATGACAGCTGGCTTCCACCATGGAGATTTCCACTTTTTAGAAAATCGAGCCTCACGTTTCTGAACTGCAAGGACCACTCGTCCGCGGGATGCGCGATTTCCCGACTCCCGATTGCCTGATGGACGACCTCCTGTTGGGACCTTTCCCGATGGCTCCGATCACTGCCACATGTCCCAAGAACGGACGGTCCTGATCGCCTCTTGCTGTTTCGGAGTTTTCGATGCTCCGATGACGGAAATCCTCTGTCAACTCAAAACCTCGGTAGCCGATATACCGATGGGTCGTTCGATCTCCGCCATGTGTCTCCTCAAACGGACGGTCCAGATCGTTCCCGCTATTTCAAGACTTGACATGTCCCGACTTCCTCGACCTCGTGACTCCCGATTTCACGAACGCCGATATCCCGATGCCTTCACACCTCTCATCGGGATTTCTCCTCCTGTCCTCGAGGAATTAACTCCCTCGCAACTCCTTGTAGATCCGACGGCTGTTGGGTATCTACCCGAGATCTGACGGCTCAGATCCGTTCTCCTGCGTAATAGACAACTCTCCTTTGGGATAACGATTAGTTGCATGAAACATTACGTGGTGTTAAAATTTCTTTCTTGGCAAGGTTAAAATTTGTATTGGTCTATTGTTCATGAGATTTTACATTATTTAAAATTTACCGAGGCTAATACAGGCAAGTAGTTTAAACCATTCTCGCGCAGTACAAGTCTTCAAAATTTCCTTTTTCCTGTTGCGCATTGGCAGTTCCTCATTTAGGTAAGTTCGAGATGAAGTAGGCCTTTTCAAGGTTTTGCAAAAGTCCTATTGCATTTTATATAGTATAATTCGTGTAGTTATTGAATCTTGCCAACTTCAAGCCTCTGATAGAAGCTTCCCTCGACGTTTTCATATATTTCAGGTGTCAATTCTACCCGAAACCTCATTGACAATTATTGCTCAAATAAAATTAAGTTATCACCTCTGTTTTTCATGCTTAATAGCTTTATGAGGCTGCTTTAAGGGTAGCCATTTCATGGGAAGTGATCCTTCAAACTATCTGGTTTGCTGCCACTATTTTAAAGGGCATTCCTTTGAATATTCAGACTAATATTGTAGTAGCCATATATGATCTAGTTAAAGGGTATTGCCTAAAGCGGTTGCTTGTGATATATATGAGACCATTTGCTTGGATAATGTAGGGGTACTACCTTGAGTATATTTTCTGATACTGTATCAGTCATATTGGGTCAAGCTGAATGTTGCTTGACACAATCTATTAAGACGCAAACTGACGTGTTTTGCTTGTAGGTTAAGCATGGTTGGAGTTAACGCTTGGGGTTTTGGCCCTCAGGCCCAGATTTCAAACTAAGACGCTCTGATACCAAATGTAACAACCAAATAAATTTAACATCACAGTATTTCACAAGCAATTTATTTCATAAAATGAGACAATAACTTCATAACATAATATTGATTTTCATAACAACAACTTCAATAACTTAGATTTATCAATGATTAATGATTTCATGGCAGAATGAAACAATACATAAATTTAACAATTTACCTGGTTCTGATGCTAATTTTTGTTGCCTGGATGCCTTGTTGTTGCCTTCCTTCTCCCTGATGCACAGACCAACACTGCCGAAACCTACTATCCTCCCTGCCAACTAGGAAAACTACCTAGCTCCAAGATATTTATGGATATCCTGGCCCCCGTGCCCAAAACCTTCAGCAATCTGGTGCCTCAACTGATCAAAATGCCCCTGCCAAAAACTCTTTGTCCCCTCCAAATCCACAGTCCCCCTCACATAAACCTCCCCCTTCCTTGTTCCTCCTCCACCGACTCATGCCTTTTTCTCCCTTACCTGCCCCCCGTTAATGCCCCTTATCCCTTCCTTTAATATTTTATCCTCTCGGGATTAACATGTTATCCCTTGTTGGGTACGTAACCATTTTATAACATATATCATTAATCTCTTAAATTTATTACTCGTGTCATTAAATGTAATTTGTAGTTAAATTATTAATTAATTAATCACTATTATAACCTTTAATTAATCAATAACTTACTTAATTAATATCATTAGATCCATCTTCGTTTAATTAATACCTTGTTAAGACAATTAGTCCCCTAATTAATTTTTACTTTATAATTCATAAACCTTTATACAACCAGGGTTGTTACATATACTTATCCATTTTTCCCTTTTCTTCTTCCCCTCTATTATGCATGTTTGGTTCTATACTTAGTCATGTTTCTGTGCTYGCGGGTTCTCRGGGTGGCGAAATAAAAAATCCTCATCTCCATCTATATATTCATATCACGAGTCTGACCGACCACCGTTCGTTTGCATACTTAGCCAATTTTATGAATGCGAGTTCGYGAATAGGTGCTATCGAACTTTGGTGCCTCATGTTCGGGGTATACATCTTGCACCCAAAACTACGGTGATMTACAATTCGATCCCAGACTCATTGAACTCGACCCTGACTCTACCTATAATGACTCTATTTGACCGACCCACCTTTCCATACTTAGTCGAGTCTTCAAAGTTTTGTGGGTTCATAGACTCCCAGGTTCACAAAAGTTTAAAAGAATTTTTCGCTCCACTCCATCCCCGCCACCTTCCTCCCTTCCCAATGCACATTATTTATTCTTTTACTAGTGACAACTCACCCGACAAGTTCAAAAATATTGGCATTAATAAGTAGAAAGATCGAGGACATCTCCCATTAAAACACAATAACAGAAAAATATTATGGGATCTAATGATTTTTTTGCATCCATATTGAATTGGGAAACAATTGTTGGTTATTTTAGTTTTTTTAAGGAATCATCATAGTAAGAGTGAAATATTTTACTACCCCACTATCATCCACAAACGTGTCATCCACAAAGGTCTTGACATCATGTCCATCTTTAATACTGTGCATATATTACAGGTTGTCATATTTGAGAATATGCTTGCATATGGAAATGTTAACTCATGTTATTAGTGACTATTCAACACACATATTCGAAAATATTGGAATTAATAGGCGAAAAGATCGAGGACATCTGCCATTAAAACAAATTAAACCAAGATTTACAAAATATTATATTATCATCCTCCAGCATTCATTTGAAATACTTATTCCCATTTCCCTCTATCATCGAAAACTTGGGCTTTAAGGTGCCTTCGTTGTAATGTTACTGGTCATCCACATGTGAGACAACTTAGAGATGCCATTCAGGCCCAATTGAAAGACAAGGGAATGGTTTTATGTGACGCCATCTTTGAGTAAAAAAAAATATGTTAGCCAACATAACCTCAGAAACAAAAAATTCAAGTATCTTATGATTGGTATTCTCCCTGTATTCGATGCTTTGGTTGGTTGAAAGGCCCGCCTAAAGATTTGTATGTTGAACTTATTTATTTTGTTACTAGAAATTGGAAGGGACTTTTAAGTCACCTGCAAAATGCTCCTTTGTTGAAGTATATAGCTTCTTCCAACAACATGGATTTGGAAAGTGTAGCAAATCCTGTAGACCACACAAGAATTTATCTTTCATCAGAGGAGTCGCACATATCGTGGCTTGCAAAATGGTTTGGAATATTCATAAATGATGCCAAATATTACTCCATGCGTGAATATACTTAGAAGGAAATTATAAATTTGGATTCTCACGAATGTGAGAAACTATATGGGTGGTTGATCAGCATCCTAAAATTACAGAAGTTTCTATTTCAAAGTTTGTTGAGCGACTTATGGGTGTGGTAACAAATTTGACAGAAAGTCAGATTCTTTGTCAAATTTTGTTCACCGACCTCTGGATGTATGAATCGACTCCACATACAAACAAATTTCTATCGGGACTGCACATTGTTTTCACTATTCCTATGCATATGATTGCATTTGGGTCGAAGAGCTTGTCTCTCTTTGCAAGAATATTCTCCTGGTAGTTGAAGGTGGGTATATAACTAGGGAATGAGGCTCTCAAAATTTTCCGATCCCTGCATCAACATGTAATTGGGAAAATTTAATAGGAAGGAATTCTGGATTATGGAATTTGCAACACTTTATGAAGATAACTTTATACTACCACCTTTTGCAAGAACTTTGGCATGTTCAGGTAATGATTTGGTTTTTGAATATCACCTTTGACTATCACTTTCATGTAATCATTTTGTTTCATTCTTTAGAAGATACCTTGATGTAGTAGGATATTCCATAGATTTTTTCACCGAATATCCATCTTCCTTCTATTTCCCTTGTTTTGAATAAGGACAATGCATTTCTTCTATTGCAGTAGATCCGATATTTGAAAAAAAACAGAAATTTCTCGATGCTTGAAGTATTGCCTTGTATGGATAAAATAAATCTCCATGACCTCGCCACAAGTGCCTCTCGAGTTGTTCATCAAGATCATAAATCGATAAGGACAGAGTGCCTTCCTAGTCATAGAGTGCTTCCATCACCAACTTGCATTTGCACAGGTGCTTTTATTGCTACGTTCTTTCTTCATCTTGGTGGTGGATCCTTTTATCCCAACCAACATAATGGAAATAAAATAGCTCTAGGGAATTTGATCGCTTCCAGGGATATGAGTTGACTATATATTAATTTTGGTTAACTTAAAGAGTTTTATGTATGCAACCTAATGTTAGACATAAAAAATACAATTTCTTATTTCTTAAAATATAAAACAATGTATTTTTTTATCACATGGCTATTTGAAAATTTTCAAGCATTGTTTGGGATTCACATCCTTCAAGGATGTTAATTAATCAAACAATTTATATTGCTTGTGCCAATGCAATTGAGCCATCGTCGACTATGGAAATCACATTAACAATGCAATGTCAGGTAATAGATTTATGACATGTACCTAATGTCGAGGTCATCATCGCACAAGACACCCAACCTCCAAAGATTTCTGGATTCACAACAACATTGTAATGATCGTGACAAAGCAACACTAAAGTCAATACTCTTTGCAGGTCTGACAATCGTGCAGTCTAAGTTCTTTGACAATGACATGCCTGCTTGTTCACCGCATTACTGCCCTGCAGTCAATGGCATTGTTCCCATTTCCACCGCTTGTGTCGATGTCTGAAGATGAAGCTATCTGTAGCCTGGAGTCACCGCCAATGTGGATGCCTGAAGCTGAAGTTACCTGGAACTTGGGGTCATAACTTGTTACACTTGACATTAGTACCAATAGTGATCGAAAGTTTATTTTATGTCAAGTATATTACTACATCTAGAGGTCCCTCAAAAATCTTTGAGATAGAAGTTGGATGTCTATCAAGTCTGTTACAACTTTGTCATAAAAGGTTCTGTAATTTTATAATGTTGATTCAAACACGCATACAGTTTCTCACCTTCGTGAGGATCAAAATTTATAATTTAATTCTGAGTATATTCGGGCATGGAGTAATATTTGGCATCACTTCTGAATATTCCATACCATTTTGTGAGCCACGATGTCTGCCACCCCTATGATGAAAGATATATTCTGGTGTGATCTGCAACATTTGATACACTTGCCAAATCTATGTTGTTGGAAGAAGCTATATACTTCAACAAAGGAGAATTTTGCAGGTGACTTGAACGTCCCTTCTAATTTACAACAATGAAACAAATAAATTCAACATACAAATCTCCAGGTAGGCCTTTCAACCAAACAGATGATCAATTATAGGGAGAATACTAGTCACAACATACTTGAAATTTTTTTGTCTCAGCTTTTGTTGGCTAACCAGATTTTTACCCTAAAGATGATGTCACATAAAACCACTCCCTTGTCTTTGAATTGGGCCTGAATCACATCTCTAAGTTGTCTCAGATCTCGATGACGAGGAATATTGCAAGGAAGGAACCTTAAACCCCAATTTTTTTACGATAGAAGCATATTAACAGTTAGCAAAGTATGGAATGTTGAATAAAAAGCTAATGCAGGAAGGTCATATCTAGAAGAGACAAACTATTCAAGAAGCTGGGATAGATCTAGATGATAACACCAATAAATTCCAAGAACAGAAATTGATACTCAACTCATTTTTTTTAACCAAGCAAGAATTGATGATCAAGTTGAAATCTATAAAAGAATGTCTACAGGCTTGATTCTTGTACATATTTTCCTTTTTCGTCCGCGGGAGCCCCAATCACAGTCATTATGGAAAACGCATTTAAATTTCAGAGAATATCTGCCAAACAATTTCAAGACAACTATTTTGGGAAATAATCTCAGTTGTATTTTGTAACCTAGTTTATCTGAATATAGAATATTTGAGGTTTTTGTATGGTGTTTTCCAATGTCTGATATTGTTTTTTATTTTATTTTGTATATTTTTTTAAATTGACTCATTTGCTTTTACAACTGTTGATAGATGA
>JASDQU010101237.1:76227-87289 GCA_032191745.1 Picea mariana | reverse complement strand
TTTCAATGAATTTTGAGAACCGAAAAACACCCTACAAATTGGAAGATGTTTTACATTTGGACCACAAATAATCTATTAAGATATATTGATATGAATACTATTGGAATAAATATAAACAAATTCTCTTTAAACTTGAAGCTGTCTTTGTCGACCCCCAAGTATATTACATAGTTAAGACTAAATGCTCGTTTCTCCCTTTGTTTCCCCTTCTCTATTCTTACCCATTTTTCCCTTGTCTTCTTCCCCTCTATTATCCCTTTGTGGTTCTATATTTAGTCGCATTTCTATGATCACAACTTCCCAGGTTGGCGGATTGGAAGATGTTCATCTTCATCTATATCTTCACATCATGAGCCTGACCGACAACGGTCCCTTTCACTGCTTAGCCAATTATCTGACCACCGGGTCCTGGGTTAGCGCTATCGAACAATTATGCCCGTTGTTTTTTCATATACATATTGCACCCAAAAAATTCCATTATCCGCAATTTATGCATTTACTAGTGATAACTCACGAGGGGTTTGAAAAGATTGGCATTAATAAATGGACAATAGATGTTGTTCTATAAGATAATTACCCCTTTTTTCCCTTTTCTTCTTCTCGTCTATTATCTCTTTCTGGTTATATACTTAGTCGCCTTTATATGATCACGGGTTTCGAGGTTGGAGGACTGAAATATCTTCATCTCCATCTATATCCTCATATGATGATTCTGACCGACCATCGTTCCTTTCCATACTTAGCCAATTTTATGGGTTAGCGCTATCGAACTTTGCTGCTACTTGTTATGTGATATGCATATTGCACTCAGAACTTCCATGATCTACAATTCCACCCCAGACTCCTCAAACTCGCAAGATTCACTCTACCCGAGTTCACAAAAGTTTCAAAGCATCTATCACTGCCTTCCATCCCTGCTACCTTCATGCTCTTCCCAATGCACATTAATTATGGTTTTACTAGTGATAACTGAACACACTGGTACGAAAGAATTGAAATTGACAAGAAAAAAACCTCGAGGACATCTCCCATTAACATGCATTAAACCACCATTTATAGTACTCAGAATAACCGCCACTCCTTTCCATACTTAGCCAAATTTTTCCACCTGTTTCGTGATATACATCTTGCACCTAAAATTTCCTTGATCTACAATTCCACCTCAGGGTCCTCCAACTTGCAAGCTTCACTTTACCCGGGTTCATAAAAAGTTTCAAACCATTTATGGCTCCCTTCCATCCACACCACATTCACACCCTTCCCAATGAACATTACTTATTCCAGCCTCTAGATTGCACTTCCATTTTCCCCTGACCTACAAACAATGCCCAGACCTTGCGATATACAAATTGACTATCGGAATCCCACATCATCCCCTCTTCCGTGTTACACATTATGCATTCAAATTTTCCGAGCAATACAATTTGACCATCGAGGCCTCACGTCTTCTGGGGAAACCTTGTCACCCTATTTTAGATCCTTGGGTTGGCGGGTTCACGAAATCTCCAATTCCTAGTCATTGTTTCTTGTGTCGGCCACCTTCGTACTTCTTTCCAAATATGCAACAACAAAGGTTTAATGCTAATATTTCATCATGAAACAACCGTAAAGATCGTTATTAATAATAAAAATCCTTGAGGAGATAGTCACAATAACTATCCCTACACAACTTGTCCATAAACATGCAGAAATGATCTTGCCAGGTAATGGGAAAGCTATTACAAATTTCAATATATTAGCGAAAACAAGTCCGGGATACCGTTTACCTATTCTATACTTAGACACTTTTTTGATTGAAAGTTCCTGGACTGACGGGCTCAATTTTTTTTTTTGAATCTTTCTCGACTTGCAAATAATACCCAGAATTTTGCGATATACAATTTTTCCACTGGAATGCCTCATCATGAGCATGACCGTCCTTTGTTCCTTTTGAATACTTAGCCACAAGTTGGTTGTATTTTCATGATGTGGTACATTTCCATGTTTTCACATGTTGCAACCATTGTGTATCGAGTCTGGCCTACCGTTTCCCTGTTCCATACTTAGACACTTTTTCTATTGTGGGTTCCTGGACTGGTGATCTCAAGATTGTGTTTCCAATATTCTGTGACTAGAAAATATTACTCGGAGTTCCGTGATATACAATTTTTCCATAGGAATGCACCATCATGCCCTCTTCTATGTTACACATTCTACGATCAACACTTTCAAGACATACAATTTGACCCTCGGGCCCTCACCTCTGTTGGTTGTATCTTGTAACCCTATTTTGAAGCTCGACCGACTGCTTTCAATAATTAGCCATTCCTTAATTGTTGTTCCCTATCCCCGCCACCTTCGTACTTCTTTCTGGATATGCAATTAGTAATATTTAATGCTAACACTTTTTCATGCAGGAACCTTAAACATTTCCATTAATGAGCGAAAGGCTCGAGGAGATCTCCCACACTTCTGCAATATACAAATTGATCATTGGACTCCCACATCATCCCCTCTTTTGTGTTACACATTTTGCACTAAAAAGTTCCGAGACATACAATTTGACCCTCGGGAAGTCACGTCTCCTGGGGAACCATTGTCACTCTAGTTTGAATCCCGTCCGATCGCTTTCCATACTTTCCCATTTCATGGAATCTATTTCGTGGATCCTCGGGTTGGTGGGTTCACGAACTCTCCAATTCTTAGTCATTGTTTACTGTGCTCGCCACCTTCCCACTTCTTTCAAAGTATGCAACGAACAAGGCCTAATGCTAACACTTCATCATGCAACAACTATATAGACTGTCATTAAAAAGAAAAAGGCTCGACGAGACAATCACATTGACTATCGCTATAGAACTTTCCCAGAAACATGTAGAAAATATCTTTCCAGGTAATGGGATATCTATTACAAATTTCAATATATTAGCGAAAACGAGTCCGGCCTACCATTTCCCTATTTCATACTTAAGCCACTTTTTCGATTGTGGGTTCCCAGACAGGCAGGCTCAAAATTTCACTTCCATTGTTTAGTGGCCTGCAAACAGTACCCAAAGTTCCACGATATACAAATTGACCTCTGGACTGTCCCATCATGCCCTCTTCTGTGTTATGCATTTTTCACTCAAAAAGTCTTGAGACATACAATTTGACCCTCGGGCTCTCACCTCTAATGGTTGTACCTTGTAACCCTATTTTGAATCTCGTCCGACCGCTTTCGATAATTAGCCACTCCTTAATTTCTCTTTCCCGTCCCCACGACCTTCGTACTTGTTTATAAATATGCAATTAGTAACCTTTGATGCTAACATGTCATCATGCAGGAACCGTCAACATTGTCATTAATGAGCGAAATTCTCGAGGAGATATCCCATTAATACGCATTAAACCAAGATATGCAGAGAGTTATATTCTCCCTTTCGATTTTTCATCTCAAGCATCATGGAATGTCTTTTTTGGATCGTTGTGTTGGCGCATTCAAAGAATCTCCAATCCTTAATTTCTTTTCGTCATACCCACCATCTTCACACTTCTAGGTATGCAATTACTAGTCTTTAATGCTAGAAATGCATCATGCAACAACCGTCGAGATTGTCATTAAAGAGAAAAAGGCTCGAGGAGATCTCCCATTCACACACATTGGACCAATATTTGTGGAGGGTTATATTATCCCTTCCAACTCTTCATTTCAAACATTGTCTAGAAAAAATGAACGTTCTCGTAAACTTATGGAAGCAACTCGACAACAGTTCTATGAAGATACAATGAATATCTTCGGACGTGAGGACCAAAACTTCCAATGGTCCAGGGAATACTCTTACTGTTCATCCTGTTCCAACCAAAATGAAGTGATTTGGACCTCTGGAATCGATCGTGTAGGCTACGTCCCTAAGGTTTTTGACTGTAAGGAGGTCGTCTCTTGGTGCACAGGAAAATATATTTCAAGCCAAAGAATTATTCCACTGCGCAACCATTCTCCTATTTATTTGTCACCTCAGGTATTCTACAATATGCTAAGATTGCTGGAGCCAACATTGACCTTTATAGGACAAGACTGCAAGCAGTTCCTAGAAAAACATGACAACAGGTTAGAACTCTTACCCGAGTTCCTCGAAGACCCGACAACAGTTCCTGAAGATATCAAAAAGTTGCAGGTCAGTTCCTTTAGACCATTCCGGGAAATTTCTTTGTTGTTTACAAGAATAAAGGGACATGAATCCACGATAAGCATTTCCTTCATAGTTCTTTATATTTTGTATTTAACAGTCAAGGAAAAATCAATTTTTAATTGGGGGAAGCTAATTTCCATTGAAATATGTTCCCAATTGTCATGATTCAAATAAGAGAATAAATTTTATATGTCATCCTACTTGATTTTCACGATAGCACATTGCTTTTTGTTTCCAAAACTGTCTCTTTCTAAGAAGATAAACTATGAATTCAACCAAGTAACATTCTAGTACCAGGCCTTGTGGAGGCACAAGGCCTCCCATTGTTTTTATGAGGTTTTTAATGACTTTGTCTCAGTTTTCAAAGATTTATTGTTAGGAAAGGATGCTCCATGGATGTTTGGGCAGGCAACCAAGATTTATTGTTAGGAAAGGATGCTACATGGATATTCTCATCTATAGTAAAACTTGGCCATCTCATCTCTCCCATGTGAATCAAGTTCTCCATATACTCTCTAAGCACCAAATTTTCCTCAAACAATATAAATGTTCCTTTGGTGCCTCAGAAGTGGAATACCCAGGTCATATTGTCGGCAAGGATGTTTTCCAAGTGGATCCTAAGAAAATTGAATCTATGCAAGATTGGCTCACCCTAAAACTCTTAAAAGATTGCATTATTTTCTAGGTTTAACAGGATATTATAGGAAGTTTGTTCAGAATTATGGAAAGATTGCATCTCCTCTCACTTTCCTCCTTAAAAATAATGCTTTCACTTGGACTTTAGCTGGAGATCATGCCTTGCAAGCCTTGAAATATGTTATGTGCTCGACCCCTGTCCTAGCCCTCCCAGACTTTACAAATACATTCATATTGGAATGTGATGCCTCCGGGAAAGGAATTAGAGTCGTTCTCAAGAAAGATGGCATGCCCTTGGCCTTCACTAGAAAACAACTTTTAGAGCGACATTTGGGCCAATCCATTTATGAAAAGGAAATGTTAGCTATTCTACATGATGTGGATCTCTAGCGTCCTTATTTATTGGGTCAATGATTCGAAATCAAAACCTATCATTAGAGTCTCAAGTATTTTCTGGAACAACAAATTTCATCCCTAGTGCAACAAAAATGGGTGACCAATATATTTGGCTATGATTATGAGATCATTTACAAGAAGGGAAAGGAAAATGTAGTGGTCGATGCTCTGTCCCAGAAATATGAAGAAGATGAGTCTCTTTTCTCCCTCTCCTTCATTGTACCATATTGGCTCCAAGATGTTCATCAGGAATGGCTACAAGACCCCAAAATTTCTATCTTGCTCCACCAATTACAACACAATTCTTTGGTTTCTCCAGGGTAATCTTGGCATAATGAAGAGCTTCACTACAAAGGTCGTTTGTATTTATGCAAGCAATACCAACTTAAATCCATAGTGCTTTCTGAAATTCATGCCTCGCCCAAAATCGGGTTGATCCATGTGGATATATGTGGCCACCCTCCTATTCCACAAGCTCGAAAAATAGTTTTCCATCTTGGCAGTTTTTCGGGTTCCAAACTTTCAGGGACGTTTTGAGGCCCTAAATGACATTTTTTGGGGATTTGGGGCCCAGGTGACTACCAAAGGTACTAACTTGGGCTAGTCCAAAATTGTTCTTCTCAGTTAGGCCTTTCCAACAGTGCATCGAGCTCCCCAAATGAAGATCGTATGAAAAAGTTATGCCCTCGGGAAGTTGACGTATCAACTACCCCCATCAAGGCCTGCAAACCTCTTGGATTTTCATCTTCCAGCATTAGGGTTTTGGATTTTACTTATGTTAAAAATACCCTTGGAGCCTCATTGTAACAATAATCTTCTTGCAAATGATAGTAGCTATCACATCTCTTCTCAAAGATAAGCTGCCACCATTCTAGCGGGTCTTTCACTCTGTATTTTTACAGTTCTGTACGTTTCACACATTAATAGAAATTGTGTATTATTGTATATCTGTGTTTATATCTATGATATATTTATGTTATATTGTTGGATATCTGATACATCTCTATACATTTCGTTATTATATCTCCACTCTCATTTCATGCCGAAAATAATCTGGATCAGTGGTATCAAAGCACTATGCTCTTGATCGTTTTTCAATGCATGTCCCCACCGAGGTCTGAGTAGAGAAATTTGGGTCTTGAGCTTCTCTCTCTTGAATAAAATATCTCTCACACACCCAAGAAACCCTTCATGGTGGAAGAAAAGAAAACTGGCAGAGCATAAGATTCTATTAATCTATTGCTTGAGCAAGATCTCACGCGACGGAGGGACGAAATGATGGAGAATTTTTCTCACATGCTTCAATGCCTGCCGATAACACAACACACGTCTTCATCAAGCAGCCACTTTGGAGGCACCTCACCTTTCAAGGTATAGGTTAATTTTTATATTCCCGTATTTGAAGGTTAGATAGATGCATATGCCCTAGACAAATGGTTAAATCTGCTAGAAGGTTATTTCTCTATTCACCATTTTTCTAAAAGGGAAAAGATCAACTTTGCACTCCTTAAGGATCTCCCCCATGTCAAACATTGGTGGGAAACTTACTAGGAGCAAAGTTCCATAGAGGAGTCTAGAATATTTGGGGTCGATCCCACTTGGGATTTTTTTGTGGATGCGGTCAAGGAGTAGTATTACCCTATTGGAAACTATGAGGACCAGTACATGAGATGGACTACACTGTGGCAAGAAAGGGGCCAATTAGTTATAGATTTCATAAATACCTTCCATACCTTGTGCACCAAGATGGGTATCAAAGACTTTGAATGACATTTGGTTCTGAAATACCATGGGGCTCTACACAGATACATCCAAACTGAAATGGATTTTATGGATATCTCATCACTCGGTGTTGTGTATCGATATGTTGTTAAAATTGAGTAGATATTTAGGCACCAGAACAAACAAGAGTTCGTATCTACGAATCCGCAACAACCAAAGTTGGAGAAAGACAACCCTAACAAACAAATTTCTGAAAACCAGTCTAAGACACATGAAAAGAAGGGTCACGAGAAGAAGAAGAAGGACACTGGAAAATGGTGCGATTTCCAAAAAATCCCCTGGCACAACACTGGTGAATGTCTCTCAAAAAATTCATTGGTGGCCAAGATCAAAGACAAGGAGTTGAACCTTTATTCATAATATGATTATGAAAATACTGATAAAAGACAGATCATCGACGCATACCTCACTGCTATTGTTGCAACCGCATCAATTCAACTAGAAGAACCAACAGATTCTGAACAGGGGGAGTACTTTTTCATTCACAGATGTAGGTGAAGGGGACCCTGCTACATTTTATTTTTTATAGAGGAATCCAAAAGAACATCATCTCAGCAGAGGTCATCAAAAAGTTGATATTGTTGATGAAACCACACCCACAACCATACAACATCGGGTGGCTTCTCCAGGGACGATATCTTTGTGTCAGCCATCAGTGCCAATTGTAATATGACATCCAACCCTTCAAGGATGAGGTATTATGTGATGTTGCCCTACTGAATGTCTGTGATGTTCTCTTGGGCCAACCATATATGTGGAAACACCATGTTTTTTATGAGTCTCGACCCCACAGTGCCATTGTTTCTCTGGGGGGTCATCTCTACAAAATACCATAGGTAGTTCCGACTATTGTTCCACCTAAATAGTGTCACAAGGTAATATTTCATACTACAAAATTTAGATTCTTCACAATCTGTTCAAAAGGTGAACAGAAGGACACTGCAACCACTACAACCTTTCCCCAAGCACCTTCTATCCAACAAAAGCAGGTTGACAAGGTTGTAGTAAAGTGAAAATATTCCTTCTGCACATATTCCTCTCATGTAGCTCGAATTGTTGAATAGACTTAACCTCGCCAACAATAGGTTCATGACAGCCTTCCAAAAACCAAGCAGCGTGACGTCTCCGATAAGGCAAGCAACTCACCAAGATTCATATTTATCAATCGCTTTCCCCTCTCCCCCAGGAACTCAATGCAATGGAAATGATTTCTTCCTAAGGAGGGAGGATTGATCCAAGTGGATATTGGTGGACACCCACCTATTCCATGGGCTCAAAAAATAGTTTTCCATCTTGGTAGTTTTTCAAGAGTTTTTCAGGTTCCAAACTTCTGGGGCCGTTTTTAGGCCCTAAATGACATTTTTTGGGGATTTTGGGCTCAAGTGACTACGAAAGGAATTGACTTGGTCCAGTCTAAAATCGTTCTTCTTAGTTATACCTTTCTAATGGTGTATTGAGCACCCCAAACAGAGATTGTATGCAAAAGTTACGCCCTCGGGAAGTTGACGTATCAACTACCCCCATCGGGGCCCGCGAACCTTTTGGATTTTCATCATCCGGGGTTAGGGTTTTGGATTTTAATTATGTTAAAAAGGAATTTGGAGCCTCATTGTAAAAATCATCTTCTTTAGAATGAGAATAACCATCACATCTCTTCTCAGAGATAAGCTTCCACCATTCTAGCGAGTCTTTCACTCTGTATTTTTAGAGTTCTATACATTTCGCACATTAATAGAAATTGTGTATTACTGTATCTATGTGTTTGTATATTTGATATATTTCTGTTATATTTTTGGATATTTGATACATATCTATACATTTCTTTATTATATCTTTGCTCTCTTTTCATGCCAAAAATAATCTGGATCAATGGTATCAGAGCAGGTTGGTCTTGATCGTTTTTCAGTGCATGTCCGCGATGAGGTCTGAGTATAGCAAGTTGGGTCTCGAGCTTGTCTCTCTTGAATATAATATCTCTCACATACCCAAGAAACCCTCCATGGAAGAAGAAAAGAAAAATGATAGAGCATACAATTTTATTAATCTGTTCCTTGAGCAAGCTCTCACACGACAGAGGGATGAAATGATGGAGAATTTTTCTCACATCATTCAACACCTACCGATAACAACATGCACATCTTCATCAAGAGACCACTTTGGAGGCAAATTGCCTTTCAAGGTACATGTTAATTTTTATATTCTCGTATTTAAAGGTCAGATAGATGCAAATGCCCTAGACAAATGGTTAAATTTGCTAGAAGGTTATTTCTTTGTTCACCATTTTTCTGATAGGGAAAATATCACCTTGGCACTCCTTAAGGCTCTCCCCTATGTCAAACATTGGTGGGAAACTTACTGGGAGAAAATTGCCACAGAGGAGTCCAGAATATATGGGGTCGAGCCCACTTGGGATTTTTTTTGGATGCGGTCAAGGAACAATATTACCCTGTTGGCAACTATGACGACCAGTACATGAGATGGACCACACTATGACAAGAGAGGGGACAAGAAATAAGGACGAAAAATTCAAATGTAATAATACCTAATAGAATCTTTTGTTTATATAATGATTTTCCTCTAGATTTTTCTTTTGGATAGATAAATTTAGTATAAATAGAAGTAGAGGATATGGGAAATATGGTCTTGGATATTTTTGTAGTAGAGATTTTCTCTGCTAGAGGTTTCCCCCTCGAAGAGGCAAGTGTACATTGCTATCAGTAATCAAAGTTGTCTTTCTGGTGTTATTCTGGTATTGTTATGGTTATATCATTGTTTCTCTGCCATTTCTAGCTATAATATTTCTTTTATGCATATTATTTTATATCTGGAATACTACAAATGAGGAGGAGGGGAAATAATGTCTAACTCCATTCAAGTTTAATCATCACTGGATGTTCGACAAGGGATTTAGTTCCTTAATCCTGAATATTTTAGGTTCACAATGATGAATATTTGGGAGATTCAACTATGAAACAATTTGTTGATAATTTAAAAATAGTAGAGAAGGTTGTTGTTGATTGGTCCATTAAGAAGGAAAAAGAGGATAGATTGGAACTTCTAGCAATAGAGGAGGCCATTTCATGGATTTACAATAACAATCCTAATGTATTTTTATCATATGAGGAGCTTCACTCATTAAAGTTGCTAGAAGGAAAAAAAATTGCTAGAAGGAAAAAAACAAGCATTCTTGGAAGAAGAAGAAGTTGCTTGGAATTTGAAAAGCAACGTGATCTGGTTAGAAAAAGGTGACAATAATACAAAAAATTTCCATAAATATGTACACACAATGAAAAGCTTATTTAAAATTATATGGGTGCACTTGGGTTTCCAAATTCATTTTGGACTAATATGGAAGGCTCATGAGTAATTATTTTACCACAATGTGGGAAATAATGGAAACAAAATTAAACAGAAGGATCTCATTTCATACACGTAATGAATTTGGGTTAACACAAGCTATAATACAAGTTCCACTGTTTGAGACTTGTTTGGAGTATATTTGATCCGGATTTATGTAGGAACACAATGAAATATAGAAATACACATCAACATAGAGATGCAGCGGAAATAAGACTTCATTTCATTAATAACAAATGACTGAATATGCTTACAGACAGAATGGAAATAAACTAGCTAGGGCGCTGGTAGCTTATCTCTGAGAAGATATGTGGCCGCTACTCGCATCCGTGAGAAGATGATTACAATGAGGCTTTGAAGGGCCTTTTACAATAGATCCTGCTAAAAATAGTAAACTGTGCGAAAACTGAAAAAATGAAAGAAGCAATGGTGGGGGTCCAAGTGGAATAGGTGGTTGGCCACCAATATCCACCTAGATCATTCCTCCCCCCTTCGGAAGCAATGGTCCCCATTGCGTTGAGTTCCTCCATGAGATGAGGAAACTTCTGCTGAACTTGGTCCTTGGTGAGCCATTTTCCTTGGTGAAGGAGTTGGCCTACTTTGACAACTCGATATAGTGGTATCCTTTGTTTTCGGGTGTGCTTGATATGTGTATCCATGATCTGATCAGTTCTGGCTTGTTCCATGCAGTCTAGATTTAACTTTGTTGGTTTGAGTTGTTCTGCCATGTCGCATGTGTCTAG
>JASDQU010101237.1:60155-76177 GCA_032191745.1 Picea mariana | reverse complement strand
CTTGGTTATCATCCAAGGCTGCATAAATTTGCGGCACACTCCTGGCCACATCATTGATGGTAATAGCTTCCTGGATGTTATAAATCCTCCGACTATTCTGTTGTTGGTGTGGATAGTATCTCAATAGATGTTCTTCCCTACAACCCCAACATTTCAAAGGTTCTCTCTTTGGGTTATCAGTCTTCACTGATATGGGTCCAAAAGTTTTATTTTCGCTCAAGGAGGGAAAATTCTGCTGGTGTATATTCTGAGCTGGGAAGCTCATTCTTGGGTTCTTCTTATAGTTCTTAAATCCTGGGGATTTAATCCCCTTTTTCTAAAATCTTGAACTATTCTTTTGTTTCCATCCTTCACGAGGTTCTGCTCTATGCCCAAACTGTTCATGACAATAGGTTGCCTTTCGAATAGTGCCTTATAGAGTATTTGGCTCATCAAATTCAATTCTATTATGATAGTCCTTAGGTAGTCCACTGATGAAGCGTTGCACCTTTGCCTTTTCCACATTGATATAGGGTACATACCTCAACAAATCGAGGATTTTGTTGACATATTCTTCTATAGTGAGTTGTCCCAGTTTGAATTCATAAAACTCTTTAGTCTTTTCATTGAAATATTCTTCCGACAAATACTTCTTTCGGAAGTATTTCTCAAACCATTCCCAAGACAGGTCCTCTTCGCGAACTCCTTTCACATTCTTAAGGTCTTCCCACCAAATGGAAGCATTTCCATTCAAGTTGAAGGTGGCCACTCAGGCCTTCATATTTTGTGAAAAGTCATGGACTCTGAAATACTTGTTTAGTCCAAGCAGCCAGGCCTCTACTTCCTCTCCCTTCTTTATTTCACCATCGAAGGAGGGTGGTTTGGATTTTCTGAATTCTTCGAATTTTTGACCTTTGGAAGAATTTTGGTTCTTTTGTTTCCTTCAAAAATAGGAACTGGTTCTGCTGCTAGAAGAGCCCTCTGAATCGCCAGCTTCTTTCTCAGAGGAATCATCCGATGCTTGTCCTTTACCTTTGGGGTGGGCCTTTTTCAAGGTGCTCCTCTCAGTGTGGCCAATGATATGACCATGTTTCTGAGTTTTAGGTTCATGCTACATTTTTCTTTGTAGATCGTATAGACTCTGCAGTAAAACTGTGTTAATTTCTGTTTGCTTTTCTTGTTCTTTCATCATCCTTTCATTGTCAGCCTTGCAACTTTGTAATTCAACCATGAGACTCCTCACAGTCTCGGCTAGATTTGGAGGGGTCCCTATTTCCCTCCTTTCATTAGACTCTTCATCTCTATTGTGGGAGCCCTCTCCCACTTCATGGTGAGTCACCATACTATGCGTTGATAATTTCCCGCGGTCGATCTTCCGCTTGTGTGAAAAAGGAAAAACGTTGGTTGTTAGTCAATATTTATATTTATTTATAACCAGTACATAATTCATATTTTCACATGTACACACACACAATAGGGGTTTTTCATTCTTAACTTCATCTTTTGATTAGGAAGGTTAAGACAGGGGGTTACTCCTTTTAGGAATGTTTCGAATGGAGCTTCTGTGCAACTCATTCATGAGCCCAAGCAAGCCAAGTGTTGTAACCATGCTATGATACCAATTTGTAACACACCCACTACGACATAATAAAATTTTTGCCTTTTCTCGAGGGACAGAATCCTCGAATTCCTACGGGGGCTTAGCACAAGCTAGCTCTTCCCTTTTTTCTGCTTCCATGTGATCGTCGGTTATGACCACTTGTTGTAGGAAAATCCCCCTGCGGACAGGTAGATTGCCTCAAAGAGATAGACCCTAAACTCTAAGACAGAAAGTGCTTAACGTGGACACTGACTTCCTTTCAAATCTATACAAACTAATACATGAGAAGGAAGGAGAATAGAAGTACCTCTTTATCGACGTTTGTCCCTGCATGCTCCGAGTTGAGCTCCAAACTCTCGCTCTTCGATGAGTCCTGTAGACAAACAAAGTACGACCACTTCCTACTCTATTGATATTAGCTCGAAAATAGATCTATCTACTAAAGAGATAAATTCATGTGAGATTGAACACGAATTGGAAAGAAACAGGCCAAGCAAATTTTATTAATGAGCACAAAACATTGCTTATAGCCGTAGATGAATTGCAACAGTTTTGACAAGTCCTCCTTGTCTACCCCTTGCTCAAATGATCCACGATCCGAATGAAGACGGCTTCATCGATTTCTCCCTATGAGATCATAGGTCTCTTGCTTCCAAAATATCTCTGTTCCAACACCACTTATAAGATCATAAGTTTGGTGTGATTCTCTCTTTTCCAGTCCTCACTTATGAGATCATAAGTTTGGTGTCATTCTCCATTTCCATTCCTCTTTCACCATTAGAAAGCTTTCTTATATAGCCTTGGAGAGGCTTTAACCACTTGAGATATCCTTGGGGAAGTTGAGGATTTTCCTCCTTCAGTTGAGGATCTGCCCTAAGATCATGGCTGGACTAGGGATTTGAATCCAACTGCCTTCCAAGAATGAAAGGATCCTTCCCCCATTCATCTCAACAACTTAACTACTGCCCAAAATAGGTAGTGCTCCCTCAAAAGGACCATCAGAGCATTGTAGCGCTCCCTAGTAGGCTTTAGAGGGGTACCATCACTCTCAAAATCCATAGCGCTCCCTCAAAAGGGCCAGAGTAGCTTTATAATGATCCAAGACAGTGTAAGGGGGAGCACCGACGCTCCCAGAAGAGGTATAGGGGAGCGCTCTCCTCCAAAACTCAGGTTTTTTGAGTGTTTTCAGATGGACAAATGTTTGTAAGCCTGCTGACTCATTTCTCCTCTTCCAAATCAAATGTTTGAGGTGTTTCAAGTGTCCTTCTCATGTCATTATAGGCATGACATAGGCATCATGGCAGCATGCTTTCTTTGACACTTGTGACACTTGTGAGCAACCTGTGACACTTGTGACCTTTGTAATGATGACACTTGTGACACTATCAAAGTGAGTATTTTTTATGTGTAACACCACCAGCCAAACAACTAGGCACCTTTTCACATTTCGTGACTCAACGATATAAGCGAGTCGAGTCTTTCGACTCCGCAAACCCCGAAATGCTGAAATGTTGAAAAGGCTTCGATCAACAATTAGCCCCCTGGGCTATGCCTTGTCCCATATGAACACTTCTCATAAGACCACAGTCTTATTCCCTTCAGGACTTATCAATACGAGAGCCCAATCTCTTGTCAATAGGACTCCTGAATTCCCGATTCCCAGTTTCCCGAAATGGCCTTTGTCACATTAGCCCTCTTGGCTATGCCCTGATTCAGGCGACCACTCCTCATAAGACCTCCATCCTATTTCTTTCAGGATTTATCAATATGAGAGCCCAACCTCTTGTCAATGGGACTCCCGAAATCCTGAAGTTTGAAATCTTGAGATGGGTGATCTCGTGACATGTGGCCTTCCTTAATTGGACGGTCCAGATCTATTTCGGGACTTCCACCATGGAGTGTCCTGATCTCTTGTCAACGAGACCTCTGAAATCCCAAAGTATGAAATCCCAAGATGGGTGATCTCACGACACATGGCCTCCCTTAATCGGATGGTCCAGATCTATTTTGGGACTTCCACCATGGAGTGTCCCGATCTCTTGTCAACGAGACCTCCAAAATCCCGAAGTCTGAAATCCTGAGATGGGTGATCTCGTGACACGTGGCCTCCCTTAATTGGACAGTCCAGATCTATTTGGGGACTTCCACCATGGAGTGTCCTGATCTCTTGTCAACGATACCTCTGAAATCCCGAAGTCTGAAATACCGATGGACTCTCGATCTCCGCCACGTGTCCTCCATGGATGGATGGTCCAGATCATTTCGGGACTTCCACCATGGAGTGTCCCGATCTCTTGTCCTTGAGACCTCTAAAATCTCAAAGTCCAAAATACCGATGGACTCTTGATCTCTGCCACGTGTCCTCCATGGATGGATGGTCCAGATCATTTCGAGACTTCCACCATGGAGTGTCCCGATCTCTTGTCCTCGAGACCTCCGAAATCCCGAAGTCCAAAATACCGATGGACTCTCGGTCTCCGGCACGTGTCCTCCACGGATGGATGGTCCAAATCATTTCAAGACTTCCACCATGGAGTGTACTGATCTTTTTTCCTTGAGACCTCCCAAATCCCGAAGTTTGAAATCCCGATGGACTCCTCTTTCGGGACTTTCCCCTCTATTCATGAAGGATTAACCCTCATGCATCTCCTAACAAATCCAACGACTGTCGGGTTTTCTGAATAAGATCTGACAGCTCAGATCTATCCCACGCTGTGCACTCTCCTGCTTCTCCCTAGACATGGAAAACCAATAGTCCAGATACTCCCACAGACCTTGGGGATCTACAGTCTTGATTTCTTAGCTACTCACGAAGATAAAAGAAAAGGGTTGAGGTATTTAACTGCCTCGTTTCTTCCTCTAATCTAACGGTCGTGACTGACCTCAGATCCTCCGACAGGATCTCGTCTGTCAATCAAAACTTATCCATTTGCTGCCATTTCAAGATTTCACAAATCGAGGTTTCGGGACTTGCGAGTATGAGAGGGCTCACACTTGGATACCCTAGGTGTCGAAATGCCAAAATATTAATATTTTAAGAGGATCATTCTTCCTCATGCAATATTACTAAGACTTGCACCTTCAAATCCTTTTTCAGGTTCTTGGTAAGCTTTCCAAGAAGGGTGTCTCTATGGGGAGATCTATCCAGGGTATTACCTGAGACAGATAAGGGTATAGATTTCCTGAGAACAGACTTGAAGTCTGAATTAGATCGGTATACATATATATAGCGATTTATAAAACATAATCCATATGTAGTCTTTCCATTATAAGCATGCAACCACCATTTCTGGTCAAAACACCACACAGATAGTCTTATATTGAAAACATTTATAATTGCACAGACTATGATCATAAATGTCAGAATATACATTTCAAGATGCAAGATGTAAAACACTTATTAGAAATAACACCAGAGGTGATTGAAACTACTGAGAGGGGTGCTCGTTTCCACCCAACTGTAGGCTTAGCAACTCCCAACAGATTTACCACTAGCCACCCTCAAGCTGAGACCAAGATGTTGCGAGACTGAGTCTCTGTTTTCCAGTGATTGAGAATGAAGGTTACTCTCCTTCTTCTCTGCTATCACTCACTCTGTATTTTTCCAGAGTTCTCCTTTTCCTCTTTCCCTCGCGTCCGCCCCCTGATCGCACACTCTTCCTGCCTTTTCTCCTTTTGGCGAGGTTGCATGTGGCATGATCTTCCTCGTGGTGGTCAGATCTGAGGACTCTATGGATGGGCATTTCACCCGCATCCCTCATTACTCATGAGGATCCCTTTACCTACCAACCTGGCAAATCATTTAATTTGGGGCCAGCGAGCCACTCTTGGTTCTCTAGGCCAGTAAAGTCCAACTACGGTATTGGTTTCGGTGGAAGTTAATGCCACCATTCTAGGTGCCTTCCACCACCTTTCTTCAGCCATCATGGTCTCTTTTTCAGCACATCCTCTCTCAGTAGTCCTGCAATATATATATTCATAATATTATTCACATTCATCGACCTTTTTCACAACGTCCATTCACATCACACATTCACATTTCTGAGTTTGCTACAATACTTTGCCAATATAGTTATTTTTACAGACTAGGGGAAACAGTGTGTTACAGTACCCATCGTTTCACTAGATGTTTGTACCTCAAGGTCACCTTGATAACTTCTATGCTCTCATCATCATAAGAACATGACCCCCCTTTAGCAAGAAAAAATTGCATGCGTCTATGGAGTTGTATTTTGATCTTCCAATACCTGTTTGGTTGTACATCCTATAACACTCCATAAAATGAGAGAAACAATTAGTGAGTGTCATAAGGGCTATGATGAAACTTAGTTAGGAAACCACAAGAACATAATAGTACAAGTGACTTTTGTTGTTACAATAAAATTCTCAACCCACTCATTTTTTTGCAATATTAAGAATAGAATAGTACAAGTGAGTTCATGCTTCATGGATTGACATAGACCATAATTAGAAAACATATACCATAGATAGAAAAAATCTAGTTAGATAAAACCCAAGCATGGTTTTTTTTTTATGGTTCCATGGAAGGATTAGGAGTAGGAACCAATAATTATGCTAAATTTATGGTCGTACAATTTCTCTTGAAATATTCTCTAAAGAAAATGTTAATAAAATCTAAATCTTTGAAGACTTCAATTTAGTTATCAATTGGATAAAGACTCAATTCAATTAATTAATATAAATGTCAAGCCTATTGTTAATCAGTGGAAAGTGGTGGCAAGTTCCTTTGAAGATAAACAAGGAAGAGGATGCCTTGTCAAATGGAGATAATTAAAGGTCAAGGCATTTTTAGTGGTGAAAATGTAATACTTGGGGGTGAACTAAATTTTATAGGCATTCCTCAAGAAGTATGGGGAGAAACAACTAGACAAGATTCCTTTATGCATTATTCTCTGCATTTTTTTGAGGATGTGAAATTGGTATATTTGGAGCCTGTCAAGTTGGTCCCATCCCAGAGATGCTGAAGAAGAGGCAGGGATGATATTTCAAAAGGGTTGGATCACTTCTTAGTTTCAGAGGATGTTCTTGGTTTAAATGTAAGTGTAAGTCATCGATGGTGCAGGAAATCCAATATGATCGTCTCCTAATATTACTCTCAAATGATGTTAGGGACCTAACCTCCCCAACCCCTCACATAGGTAGATTAATATAATTCCATGTAATAAAGGAAAATATTAATAAGGCTTAGCAACAAGGAAGAATAACTCAAATGTAAGAAGACCTAATAGAATCTTTCGCTTCTAGAAGGATCTTCCTCTAGATTTTTCTTTTGGATAGATAGATTTAGTATAAATAGAAGTAGAGGGTATGAGAAATCTGGTCTTGGATATTATTGTAATAGAGCTCTGCTTTGCTGGAGGTTTCCCCCTCGAAGAGGAAAGTGAATATTGCTATCAACAATCAAAGTTATCTTTCTAGTGTTATTCTGGTATTATTCTGGTATTGTTGTGGCTATATCATTGTTTCTATGCCATTTTTAGCTAAAATATTTCTGTTTTGCATACTATTTTATATTGGAATACTACAAGTGGTATCAAAGCACCTTCCTCAACAGAAAATTGTGGTTTAATTTTTTTTTCAAGGTAGATACATATTATGGAATATTAAAGCTACATATATCTATCATTACACACATAAACCTGTGGTCAGGGAGTCATACACATAGGAAATACAAGTGGTACTTAAGCACACATCTATTGGCCACCCTTATAACCCCTATTGGTACCCCTTCGATGGGTAGCGCATCAAATAAAACCTGTATACGGATTGGCCTATATCTCCTGAAGACCTCCATAGATAAACTGATCAGTATCCTAACTGCTATAGTTCCACCGAGAACAATACTTGAGAAGATACTCTCTAGTACTTGGGTAGTCAGGTAGTATGGCTAAGGGTATGATCTAGTCTCCTTAGTTGGTGCCCTGAGATATTGGGCTGAGTAATACTGTTGGACCCCACATGTATATCAGAGAGCTATAACATAGCCAATTTCCATTTTTCCTAAAAATGATTCGCCTGAATTCCATAGAATAAAATTATTTTACCTTAAAAATAGCCAAAATGTTATAGAAATTATATAAAATCCTTAGAAATTTGAAATTTTTTACAAATCTATCGCAAAACATTTTACATTTTGCATATTAAGGACTAGTAAGATTATCCCAGCTTTCTACATTTCAATATAAATTTCCATCCTTAAAATCATCCTTGATCAATAATTTTCAAATCATGATTTCCAATGGTGGTTCCATTAAATGTGGGGGACGATGTGAAAATGTGTGACTCCAAATTGGTCAGTATCACCTGAAATCCCATATGTTTGCTATATACATGGGTGGTTGTGACATTGTTCTTAGTGTTGAATGGTTACACACTCTAGGCCCCATTCTTATGGATTTTAAGGACTTAACCATGCAATTCCAATAGGAAGGACAACAATATAAGTTCCAAGGCATCACAACAAGATCCCCTGATATCATTAGTTCCCATCACATGGAAAAGCTCCTCAAAAAAGGTCATTTAGGAATTATATCCCAAATCCACTCCAATCATGCTATTGAGACACCTTCTATGCATCCCGACCTCCAATCTATCCTTTCCCGCTACCAAGTTGTTTTTACCACCCACAAATAAATTCCCCCTTCCCGTGGAGTCCATGATCATTCCATCCCTCTCATCCCAGAGAGTATTCCTCCCAATGTTTGTCCTTATCGTCATCCCCTTGCCTAGAAGAATGAAATTGAGAAAATTGTTCATGAATTACTAGAAGTCAGTGTTATCCGTCCCATTACTAGAAGCTGTTCTTCCTCTCTGGTCATGATACTCAAGAAAGAAGGTACTTGGTGCATGTGTCCTAATTTTTGTGCCCTCAACAAACTCACAATCAGAGACAAATTCCCCAGTACTATCATTGATGACCTCTTGGATGAATTGAGTGGTTCTTAGTACTTCGCCAAATTGGATCTGCGTTCTGGATACCAACATATCCATATGAAAGAAGAATACATTCCCAAGACTGCATTTCACACTCATGAGGGTCATTATGAATTCTTGGTAATTCCCTTTGGATTATGTAATTATCCTTCCACTTTCCAAAGTCTTATGAATCATGTATTCCATCTTTTTCTCCATCATTTTGTCTTAGTTTTCTTTGTTGATATTCTCATCTATAGTAAAACTTGGCCATCTCATCTCTCCCATGTGAATCAAGTTCTCCATATACTCTCTAAGCACCAAATTTTCCTCAAACAATATAAATGTTCCTTTGGTGCCTCAGAAGTGAAATACCCAGGTCATATTGTCGGCAAGGATGTTTTCCAAGTGGATTCTAAGAAAATTGAATCTATGCAAGATTGGCTCACCCTAAAACTCTTAAAAGATTGCATTCTTTTTTGGGTTTAACGAGATATTATAGGAAGTTTGTTCAGAATTATGGAAAGATTGCATCTCCTCTCACTTTCCTCCTTAAAAATAATTATTTCACTTGAACTTTAGCTGGAGATCATGCCTTCCAAGCCTTGAAATATGTTATGTGCTCGACCCCTGTCCTAGCCCTCCCAAACTTTACAAATACATTCATATTGGAATGTGATGCTTCTGGGAAAGGAATTAAAGCCATTCTCAAGAAAGATGGCATGCCCTTGGCCTTCACTAGAAAAAAACTTTTAGAGCGACATTTGGGCCAATCCATTTATAAAAAGGAAATGTCAGCTATTCTGCATGATGTGGATCTCTATAATCCTTATTTATTGGGTCAATGATTCGAAATCAAAACTTATCATTAGAGTCTCAAGTATTTCCTGGAACAACGAATTTCATCCCTAACGCAATAAAAATGGGTGACCAATATATTTGGCTATGATTATGAGATCATTTACAAGAAGGGAAAGGAAAATGTAGTGGTCGAGGCTCTGTCCCAAAAATATGAAGAAGATGAGTCTGTTTTCTCCCTCTCCTTCATTGTACCATATTGGCTCCAATATTTTTATCAAGAATGGCTATAAGACCCCAAAATTTATATCCTGCTCCACCAATTGCAACACAATTCTTTGGTTTCTCCAGGGTAATCTTGACATAATGAAGAGCTTCACTACAAAGGCCGTTTGTATTTATGCAAGCAATACCAACTTAAATCCATAGTGCTTTCTGAAATTTATGCCTCACCCAAAACCGTGTTGATCCATGTGGATATATGTGGACACCCTCCTATTCCATGAGCTCAAAAAATAGTTTTACATCTTGGTAGTTTTTCGGGTTCCAAACTTTCAGGGATGTTTTGAGGCCCTAAATGACATTTTTTGGGGATTTGGGGCCCAGGTGAATACCAAAGGTACTAACCTGGGCTAGTCCAAAATTGTTCTTCTCAGTTAGGCCTTTCCAACGGTGCATCGAGCGCCCCAAATGAAGATCGTATGAAAAAGTTACGCCCTCAGGAAGTTGACATATCAACTACCCCCATCAAGGCCTGCAAACCTCTTGGATTTTCATCTTCCGGCGTTAGGTTTTTGGATTTTAATTATGTTAAAAATGCCTTTGGAGCCTCATTGTAACAATCATCTTCTTGCGAATGATAGTAGCTGTCACATCTCTTCTCAAAGATAAGCTGCCACCATTCTAGTGGGTCTTTCACTTTGTATTTTTACAGTTCTGTACATTTCACACATTAATAGAAATTGTGTATTATTGTATATCTGTGTTTATATCTATGATATATTTATGTTATATTGTTGGATATCTGATACATCTCTATACATTTGGTTATTATATCTCCACTCTCATTTCATGCCGAAAATAATCTGGATCAGTGGTATCAAAGCACTATGATCTTGATCATTTTTCAATGCATGTCCCCATCGAGGTCTGAGTAGAGAAATTTGGGTCTTCAGCTTGTCTCTCTTGAATAAAATATCTCTCGCACACCCAAGAAACCCTCCATAGTGGAAGAAAATAAAAATGACGGAGCATAAGATTCTATTAATCTATTGCTTGAGCAAGCTCTCACGCGACAGAGGGACGAAATGATGGAGAATTTTTCCCACATGCTTCAATTCCTGCCGATAACAACACGCACGTCTTCATCAAGCGACCACTTTGGAGGCACCTCGCCTTTCAAGGTATAGGTTAATTTTTATATTCCCGTATTTGAAGTTTAGATAGATGCATATGCCCTAGACAAATGGTTAAATCTGCTAGAAGGTTATTTCTCTGTTCACCATTTTTCTAAAAGGGAAAAGATCAACTTCGCACTCCTTAAGGATCTCCCCCATGTCAAACATTGGTGGGAAACTTACTAGGAGAAAAGTTCCATAGAGGATTCTGGAATATTTGGGGCCGATCCCACTTGGGATTTTTTTGTGGATGCGGTCAAGGAGTAGTATTACCCTATTGTAAACTATGAGGACCAGTACATGAGATGGACTACACTGTGGCAAGAAAGGGGCCAATTAGTTATAGATTTCACCAATACCTTCCATACCTTGTGCACCAATATGGGTATCAAAGACTTTGAATGACATTTGGTTCTGAAATACCATGGGGCTCTACACAGATACATCCAAACTGAAATGGATTTTATGGATATCTCATCACTCGGTGTTGCGTATCGATATGTTGTTAAAATTGAGTAGATATTTAGGCACCAGAACAAACAAGAGTTCAGATCTGTGAATCCGCAACAACCAAAGTTGGAGAAAGACGACCCTAACAAAAAACTTTCTGAAAACCAGTCTAAGCCACATGAAAAGAAGGGTCACGAGAAGAAGAAGAAGGACACTAGAAAATGGTGCGATTTCCAAAAAATCCCCTGGCACAACACTGATGAATGTCTCTCAAAAAATCCATTGGTGGCCGAGATCAAAGACAAGGAGTTGAACCCTGATTCATAATGTGATTATGAAAATACTGATAAAAGACAGATCATCGACGCATACCCCATTGCTATTGTCGCAACCGCATCAATTCAACTAGAAGAACCAACAGATCCTGAACAGGGGGAGTACTTTTTCATTCACAGATGTGGGTGAAGGGGACCCTGCTACATTTTATTTTTTATAGAGGAAGCCAGAAGAACATCATCTCAGCAGAGGTCGTAAAAAAGTTGGGATTGTCAACGAAACCACACCCACAACCATACAACATCGGGTGGCTTCTCCAGGGACGATATCTTTGTGTCAGCCATCAGTGCCAATTGTAATATGACATCCAACCCTTCAAGGATGAGGTATTATGTGATGTTTCCCTACTGAGTGTCTGTGATGTTCTCTTGGGCCAGCCATATATGTGGAAACACCTTGTTGTTTACGAGTCTCGACCCCACAGTGTCATTGTTTCTCTGGGGGGTCATCTCTACAGAATACCATAGGTAGTTCCGACTACTGTTCCACCTAAATAGTGTCGCAAGGTAATATTTCATACTACAAAATTTAGCTTCTTCACAATCTGTTCAAAAGGTGAACAGAAGGACACTGCAACCACTACAACCTTGCCCCAAGCACCTTCTATCCAACAAAAGCAGGTCGACAAGGTTGCAGTAAAGTGAAAATATTCCTTCTGCACATATTCCTCTCATGTAGCTCAAATTGTTGAATAGACTTAGCCTTGCCAACAACAGGTTCATGACAGCCTTCCAAAAACCAAGTAGCGTGATGTCTCCAACAAGGCAAGCAACTCACCAAGATTTAGATTTATCAATTGCTTTCCCCTCTCCCCCGGGAACTCAATGCAATGGAAACTATTTCTTCCTAAGGAGGGAGGATTGATCCAAGTGGATATTGGTGGAAACCCACATATTCCACGGGCTCAAAAAATAGTTTTCCATCCTGGCAATTTTTCAACAGTTTTTCAGGTTCCAAACTTCTGGGGCCGTTTTTAGGCCCTAAATGATGTTTTTTGGGGATTTTGGGCTCAAGTGACTACCAAAGGAATTGACTTGGGATAGTCTAAAATAGTTCTTCTTAGTTATACCTTTCTAATGGTTTATTGAGCACCCCAAACAGAGATTGTATGCAAAAGTTACGCCCTCGGGAAGTTGACGTATCAACTACCCCCATCAGGGCCCGCGAACCTTTTGGATTTTCATCTTCCGGGGTTAGGGTTTTGGATTTTAATTATGTTAAAAATGAATTTGGACCCTCATTGTAACAATCATCTTCTTTATAATGAGAATAACCATCACATCTCTTCTCAGAGATAAGCTGCCACCATTCTAGCGAATCTTTCACTCTGTATTTTTACAGTTCTGTACATTTCGCACATTAATAGAAATTGTGTATTACAGTATCTATGTGTTTGTATATTTGATATATTTCTGTTATATTTTTGTATATCTGATACATATCTATACATTTCTTTATTATATCTTCGCTCTCATTTCATGCTGAAAATAATCTGGATCAATGGTATCAGAGCAGGCTGGTCTTGATCGTTTTTCAGTGCATGTCTGCGATGAGGTCTGAGTATAGAAAGTTGGGTCTCGAGCTTGTCTCTCTTGAATAAATTATCTCTCACATACCCAAGAAACCCTCCATGGCGGAATAAAAGAAAAATGACAGAGCATATGATTTTATTAATCTGTTCCTTGAGCAAGCTCTCACATGATAGAGGGACGAAATGATGGAGAATTTTTCCCACATCCTTCAACACCTACCAATAACAACATGCACATATTCATCAAGAGACCACTTTGGAGGCACATTGCCTTTCAAGGTACAGGTTAATTTTTATATTCTCGTATTTGAAGGTCAGATAGATGCAAATGCCCTAGACAAATGGTTAAATTTGCTAGAAGGTTATTTCTTTGTTCACCATTTTTCTGATAGGGAAAAGATCACCTTGGCACTCCTTAAGGCTCTCCCCCATGTCAAACATTGGTGGGAAACTTACTGGGAGAAAATTGCCACAGAAGAGTCCAGAATATATGGGGTCGAGCCCACTTGGGATTTTTTTGTGGATGCGGTCAAGGAACAATATTACCCTGTTGGCAACTATGATGACCAGTACATGAGATGGACCACACTATGACAAGAGAGGGGACAAGAAATAAGGATGAATAATTCAAATGTAATAATACCTAATAGAAGCTTCTATTTCTATAATGATCTTCCTCTAGATTGTTCTTTTGGATAGATAAATTTAGTATAAATAGAAGTAGAGTATATGGGAAATATGGTCTCGGATATTTTTGTAGTAGAGATTTGCTCTGCTAGAGGTTTCCCCCTCGAAGAGGCAAGTGAACATTGCTATCAGTAATCAAAGCTCTCTTTCTGGTGTTATTCTGGTATTGTTATGGTTATATCATTTTTTCTCTGCCATTTCTAGCTATAATATTTATTTTCTGCATATTATTTTATATCTGGAATACTACAAATGAGGAGGAGGGGAAATAACGTCTAACTCCATTCAAGTTTAATCATCACTGGATGTTTGACAATGGATTTAGTTCCTTAATCTTGAATATTTTGGGTTCACAATGATGAATATTTGGGAGATTCGACTATGAAACAATTTGTTGATAATTTAAAAATAGTAGAGAAGGTTGTTGTTGATTGGTCCATTAAGAAGGAAAAAGAGGATAGATTGGAACTTCTAGCAATAGAGGAGGCCATTTCATGGATTTACAATAACAATCATAATGTATTTTTATCATATGAGGAGTTTCACTCATTAAAGTTGCTAGAAGGAAAAAAAAATTGCTAGAAGGAAAAAAACAAGCATTCTTGGAAGAAGAAGAAGTTGCTTGGAATTTGGAAAGCAATGTGATCTGGTTAGCAAAAGGTGACAATAATACAAAAAATTTCCAGAAATATGTCCACACAATGAAAAGCTTATTTAAAATAATATGGGTGCACTTGGGTTCCCAAATTCATTTTGGACTAATATGGAAGGTTCATGAGTAATTATTTTACCACGATGTGGGAAATAATGGAAACAAAATTAAACAGAAGGATCTCATTTCATACACGTAATGAATTTGGGTTAACACAAACTATAATACAAGTTCCACTGTTTGAGACTTGTTTGGAGTACATTATACAATTTTTGGTATATTGCAGGTATTTTTAGCCTCATATGAGAGGGAAACAACCCCTAGGTCATGAATACATTTACTCTTTGAAATATTATTGTAGTTCTCAATATTCATGTGCATTTCTGATTGAGGGCAGCCATGGGGAGCAACAAAGTTATAGAAAATTTGTGGAGCCGCCTAAGCCCTTATTTCTTGAGGATGTCAATGATGATATCTCATGGCTAAATGAAGGGTTTTTTTTTGTACATTCCAAATATGGTGATTACATCAGCCCCGTCCACTATTGGATAGAGGGAGCTTGCAAAGGTTCTTTCTATCAATGGAATGATCTTGGTTTTCTTCCCCATATTCAGGAATACACTTCATTTTCCATCCAATCAACAATGGTTTAGATTCCAAAAAATGTCTACCATATGGTTGATGTGTCCTTGTTTTGGGTCATAACCAAGCACAAGGTAATATCTCATGGTGTTTATGAGATGATCTGGTGGCTACATTGGGTTTAAGATTTCACCTAGCATGTTCTTTTACTTATATTAGAGTAGGGTAAGGTGAATAAGCTCAAATTTGTGAGAATTAGGTTATGCTTTCATGTTCCCTTTGAAATTTTTGTCTTATGTCTTCCTTTGTAAAGGCAATTTTGAAGATTCTAAACAAAGACACTTTGCATTGTATGTGGGGTTACAGGATGTGAATGTGGATCCATCCTTCCACACGTTTTTACTTACTTTTATAGTAGTTTCTTAGTAGGTACAATAGAGATTGAGGTTCTATTGCACCCTTCTAGCAGAATACAAGTCCCCTTTTGGATCTAGTTCACATCTACAATTTGCGACATTTATCCTAGCTCTAAAGAGGATATGCATTATGATGTGACTAGACTATTGTTAAAAGAATAGTCAAATATTGAGTGGTTGATTTTATTATTCCAGTACCTTAGTAATATGATCATGAAGGAAAATGTGTTAGAAAAGAGGATACTATGACACCTACTAGTTCCTAAAGAAGCCATTGGTGAGTGGCTTCCAACGACCACTTATTTTAAAGCATCTCTATAACCAACACTTGTAGAAAGAAAAGTAGGTCTTGAGATCAAGTTACACTAGTGGAGACTATGGGAATTTTCCAGGTATGGCACATTTGCTAGATTGTGACAATTCCACTAGATATAGCACACAAAAACCTGTATGAAATTTTAGGATGCTTAGTATTTGTTGTTGAATACTTTATTCTTGTGTTGTAATACCTCTAGGTTACCTAGAAACAATCCTACAAATAGATACCTGAAGATGACATTTTTACTAGTGAACATTCCCTATTGGTTGATGAATTTGAAAGAAAATTTGTTGCTAAAGATAAACAAATCCCCTTATAATGTATGGTTGTAAGATGATATAT
>JASDQU010101237.1:44780-55575 GCA_032191745.1 Picea mariana | reverse complement strand
TCCTCTATCACAGGAATTTCATTTCCACGAACCCGAGAGCTTCCTTCTCTTAGGTTGAGTGCAAACTCTGTCACAATTTCTTCGTTCAACCCTTTCAACCTGTCAAAGTAAACATTCCATCCCACGTTCTCAAAGACCTACCATACTTCCTAGTTGTTTCGAACTCTCATTGTATCTTCAGGTTCATGTCGCACAGAGCATCCACCCTTTGTTACAGAGGCAGAGTCAACACAACGAATGCAATTAGCTGGTAAGGGAAAATGACAGGTCTCCAAACTGTTGGCAATTGAAATAACATCATATCGCTTTTGGGGATGACGGTTGAAACAATACTGGTATGTTTGGAAATGATGACAGATTGTGGTGGTACTATCAGAAATTTAATGTAGTGTGTTGGGGAGGTGATTGATTATGACTCTGCACATACGAGTATGCATTTCAACATATCAAGTTATGATTACAGAGTGCCGAAATCATTGGATTCTGTTTGGTGAGGATCGTGTGTCATAAATGATTTTTCGTGGTATGTCGTCGTTTATTATGACGGTTCCCCCCCCCCCCCCAACTTAATTACGGCCGTCCACAACACGTTTTGATGTCTTTTTGGAATATTTTAATTAAATCCATAAAAGTCGGCAGAGATGTACCTGGGGACCTACCTTATGGTGGAGTAGCAGCAAAAGGTATGAAAGAGTAATGACAACAGGGCGTAATGGCAACAAGGAGTAACAACAATGGCAGAGTAACGATGACAATGGAGTAGCAGCAGTTGTGGACTAACAGCACTGGCAGAGAACCAGCAGTTGGGGAGTAACGACACCGACGGAGTAACGACAGTTGTGGAGTAATGGCACCGGTGGAATAACGACACCGACATAGTAATGACAGTTGCGGAGTAACAACATCAACGAAGTAATGGTAGTTGTGGATTAATGACACCGACGGAGTAACGACAGTTGCGGAGTAACAACACTTAGTGAAGTAATTAATACACACCAGTGGAGTAACAACGTCTTTATAGCAGCACTAGTGGAGTAACAACGACGAGTGTTACATTTCTCCTGGCTATATTCCTTTGTTATTCCTGCAAAATACAAACAAGTAAGAAATAACATTTTTTTTTTTTTTAATATATATATTTTTTTAAGGCAGAGTGAGAGTGTCCTTCATCCCAACAACCATTAAATCAGATGAGTCAGAAAGGTGTTTTAAAAAGGCATTTCTAGAGGCTAGACGATGGTATATTTTTAGACGGTGTCCGTTTACTAAGAACGAGGTATGATTCTCATCTATTGTAACTAATCTAACCATTTCATTGTCGAACACTTTGTCTACTTGATATGGCCCCATCCATCGAGTGAAAATCTTTCCTTTGAAATCCTTAAACTGAGAATCGTACAGTAATGCCCAATCTCCCACATGAAACACCTTACTTTTGATAAATTTATCATGCCACTTCATTCTTTTTCGTTGAACAATAGTGATCTTCTGGACAACTACTAACCGAATCTCATCCAACTCATTCAGCTGTTCCAGTCGGTGTTTCTGTGCTTCTGATGGGTCTAGGCCTACTTCTAGAGCTGTCTTGAGTGTACTGATCTCAAATTCCACTGGAAACAAGGGGACTTTCCCATAGACTAATTCAAATGGAGAAAACCCAGTTGTGTTTCTCCATGTTGTTCTATATGCCCATAAAGCTTCTAGAAGTTTCTGTGCTCAGTCTCGACGATGACTTGCTACTGTCTTTGTCAAGATATTTTCCAATACCTTGTTTATGCTTTCTACTTGCCCGTTCATCTAGGGGTGATAGGGGGTTGTCACTCTATGTTTTACTCCATATTTCTACATCAACTTTCCTTTCATGTGAGATGTGAATTGTGATCCTCCATTCGACACAATTTCCCTTGGAGTACCGTATCGGGCAAAGATTTCTTCAAAAAGAAAGTCTGCCACTACTTGTTATGTTGCTCTTGTGACTGCTCTGGATTCCACCCATTTAGTTACATAATCAGTGCAGACCAGGATGTAATATTTCTGATGAGAAGGTGGGTTGAAGGGTCCAACAAAATAAATGGCCCATTTCTCCAATAGTTCAAGGACTATCTGAGGCTGTAGAGGCATTTCATCTGTTTTCCCAGGTTGTCCCATCCGTTGGCAGCTATCACACCTTCAAACATAATCCCGAGCATCATGAAAGATGGAGGGCCAGTAATATCCCATTTGCAGCACTTTGTGACCTGTTCTTTTATTTGCAAAATGTCCTCCACAAGGTCCATCATGTGCAACCTTCAGTATCTCATAGATATTATCTTCTGCCACACAACACCGAATCTGTTGGTCAACCCCTATATGAAAGAGATATCTTTCCATCCATGAATATCGGGTACTCTGGTGAATAATCTTCCTTTGCTCTTTATATGAAAGATGATGAGGCACCTTCCCTGAAGCAAGATAATTAGTAATATCTGCATACCACAGAGTGTTAGTAGATACTGCAAAAAGATGTTCATCTGGGAAATTATCTTCAATTGGTGTATCCTTACCCTCATGTTCTATCCTAAATAAGAAATCTGCAACCACATTGTCCTTCCCTGGTTTATCTACTACAGTAATATCAAATTCCTGTAGTAGAAAGAGCCATCTTGTGATATGACCAGGGGTAACAGGTTTATTCATTAAATACCTAATAGTTGCATGATCAATATGCACAAAGGTAGGATATCTGGTAATGTAGTGTCAGAATTTATTGATGGCGTAAATGATAGCAAGGAACTCTTTCTTGGTCACCGTGTATTTTAATTCAGCAGGAGCCAAATTATTACTAACATAGTAAACTGCGTATGGTATTTTGTCCTCTTTCTATCCTAATACTGCACCAACCACTGTTTGGGAAGCATCCATATGAATATGGAAAGGTAATGCCCAATCTGGCCCTCTAAGGATTGGAGCGTTACAGATCAATTCCTTAATTTGCATAAAGGTTGCATCACAGTCCTCTGTCCACACAAAATATGAATCTTTTGTTAGTAATTGAAAAAGTGGATGTGCTACTTTAGCAAAATTTTCTATAAAATGCCTGTAATAAACAACACAACCAATAAAGTTGCATACCTGCGTGGGCGTTTTGGGTGTCGGGAAATGCTGAATTACCTTTGTCTTTGCTGGGTCCATCCGCATTCCTTCAGCTGAGAGAAAATGTCCTAGAACAATTCCCTCTTCCATCATCATATGGAATTTTTCCGTACTCAGCGAGACACACACTTGTATACACCTTTCGAGAACTTTTTCTAAATTTTTCAGCCCTTCAAGAAATGAATCCCCATATGGGGTAAAGTCATCCATGTAGATTTCAACACTGACATCTATCAAATTAGAGAAGATTCCCAAAATTTCCCTCTGGAATGTTGCAGGAGCATTACACAAGCCAAAAGGAAGGACCTGGTATGTGAATGTTCCCCAGGGGCATGTGAAAGTGGTTTTATCCTGATCTTCAGGAGCTATCTGGATCTGGTTATACCCACTAAACCCATCTAGAAAAGAAAAAAACTTTTTTCCAGCCAATGTGTCCAGAACTTGATCAATAAATGGCAAAGGAAAATGATCTTTCTGCGTTGCCTTATTTAATTCTCGATAATCCACGTATATTCGCCATTTACCATTTTTCTTAGGGACCATTACTAATGGGGAGACCCATTGGCTATCTGAGATGGGGTAAATAAAACCTATGTCTAGTAATTTCTAAAGTTCTTCATTCACAACGTTTTTCAATGCAAGATTCATCCTTCTCTGAGGTTGTCTCATAGGATGACAATCCTCCTTAATTTATATATGATGGGTACATGAATTAGCAGGGATCCCTTTCATATCTATATAATCCCAGGTGAAGGCCTCTTTGTGTTTCTAAAGGACATCCACGAGTTTCTTCTTCTGGGATTCTGACAGGGTTGGATTAATATTCAGGATTTTTCCTGGTTCTATTTCTACTGGGACACTTTCACTGGGTGCATCAACAGGTAGCTCCTCTGATTCCTCTGTTGTTTCAATTGTTTCCTGAGTCTCACAACTTAGGATAGATTCTAGGAATTTTTTATTTGTTTCGAAAACGGAGAAAGGATCATCCATAAAAGAGGTGATTACATAATCTTCCGATTCTATTTTCAACTGAAGGGCTTGTCCAATAGTGAGAACTGGCCTCAATTCCTCATTTTCTATTTCAGACTCTTTCCTAGATAAAATTTTCTTACTTTCTGCTGGTTTTATGGATGGGTTTGGTTCTGCAGGTGGGTATAACACTAAGTTCTTAATGTTGTTCCCATTGGAAATAACCATGTGCCCTGATTGGCACCCAATGTAAGCATCTGTAGTAGCCAACCATGGTCTACCCAAGATCAAAGGATGGCCACCCACCGAAGATTGTGTCTATAAGACCAGGAAATCTATGGGATAGTGCCATGAATCTACTGAAATTGTTACATCTTCCAACTTTCCTACAGGTTTGACTGTGGATCGGTCTGCCAATTCCAATACTGTAGGTGTATGTTTCAAGTAACGAAGACCTAATGCATGCATGGTTTCAGTGGTGATAACGTTGATGGCAGCACCCGAGTCTACCAACACATTTGGAATCTGTACCCCATTAATTTGTATTGTCGGAATTGGGTTCCCTGGATCTCCATGTTTTTCAGGCATTGACTTTCCCGTCATGAAATCTAATAATTTTCCCATAACATGAATGGTAAGGGGGTCTTTGGATTTCTTTATAGATTTCTTTGAACAATATTCCCTAAGAGTCTTTGCATATATTGGCACATCCTTCATAGCTTGTAACAAGGGAATTTTAACAAATAAGTTCTGCATTTCTCCTAATAAATCAAATTCAGCTTGAGGGCTTGATTTACTCAAAGTTTGTCTCTCTGGGTAAGGTGGTTCAGATTGATGTTGTTTTATAGGAGATGCCTGGTTTCTATCAGTTTGTTTTGGCTCTTTACTAAATGGTTCTGATTCCTTAGCTTCACTATCAAGTTGTTCAATGGTAACTGGAGGAGGCTGAGCATCAACTTTCCGCCCTGATCGTAGATTCATTTCATACAACTCTACAGTGGAAATGCTATATGAAGGTAGGTTAAGAATGTCAGTTTGATGAACTCCCCTGCTATTAGGATTCGGATCAGGTTGGATTGGGAGCTGAGGACGGGCAGGTTGGTTACCCAGAGGCACATTAGAGGGTAGTTGGAGTTGTTGTTGTGGCATTGATTGAGGAAACTACCCAGGAGGGGATCCTCGCCAAGTTGGAGCCCATGGGGAGCTTGAACTAGCTTGAGGGTTCCACTACTTCCATGGTGGAAATTGGTATTGTGGCCACATGGAAGGATAGGGCATGGACTGAGGATTCATATTAGAATTATTGAAATACTGAGATGGATCTGAGTACATACCTTGATTTCCCATTGGTGGTCGAGGTTGCCATGGCTTTCTAGATCCCATGAGGTAGAGTTTTTCCATGTCTTTCCCCATTCCTTGAAATACTTCTTTCAGGACTGGAAGGGAGGGGCATGAGCTTGTTGCATGATTTAGCTCGCAGATTGCACATTCCTCTATGGAGTTTAGTGGACATTCCCTCTTTGGATGCTTCTTTCTACATGTCGGGTAGAATATCGCCATAGTCCTGTCCAATTCTAGATGCTTCTATTTTACTTGCAACATATCCATCTATGTTGACAGGGTGCTGAGGATATCGATCCTCAGATTGTCTAGTAGGTTTCTGATTTCTTCTTTCGTAACACCTCCGCCAGACCCTTTTACTGAGCAAATTCCTTGTTTGTTTCTTGCAAGTCCTCTTGAGCATTGAATGCATAATTCGAAGATACCTTCGAAGCTTTCCTTAGAGATGTCTGTGTTTCCCACAATGTTCAATAGTTCCATTGAGTCCTCACGGAAAGATTGGAGGAGGATAATTTTTAGAATTTCCTTATCCAGGTCAGAGTGACCTGACCTCTGTAAGGTGTACTTGAATCGTTCCACGCAATCTTCCAAACTCTCTTCTACTTTTTGTGTGAACTTGAAAAGTTCCTCCTCAATGTTTTAGAATTTACAGTAGTCCTGGTATTTTTCCAGAAATGTTGTCCACATATCATCCCATGTGGAAATAATGCTTCCTCCAAGGCCCATGAACCATCGTAGAGCCATCCCTTTTAATGTAGAAGGAATTTTTTTTAACTTTTGGGCCTCCATCGTGTAGTCATACCCTCGACACACTATGTCAAATTCAAATAGAAATGTGTCAGGATCTTTTGAAGCAAGCCCATGAAAGTTTGGTAAGGCTGCTAATGGAATAGGCTTAGTGGGAACACCAACTCCCAGGTTTCTGATTGGAAACTCGATAGTGGAGGTTGTGGGAGCCATAAATATCTTCCAATAACCGCTGGGTATTTCACTAGACTCTATAGAATATGGATGAGGATTCCTTACCCCTTGGATCTGAGTTGCTTTAGCAGCACTTCCCCGGTCCCTTGGTGATGCAAATACTCCTTTGATTCCTTCTCCTGGATTCTGATGACTTGATCCCTCAGCTACAACCTTCTCTCTCTTGCTGGAGTGGTCTAACTTTACCGAGGTTCTGCTTGCAATATCTTCCCCCTCTGTTGCCAACATAATATTTCTTTGGTCAGGTATGCCACTAGATGTTTCTTCAACTTCTGGAGGGACCTGTTGTGTCGTATCACCCAAGAATGTTGTAGACAACACTGGTTGATCTACTGATTGTCCCTCATACTTCACTCTTCATGCCCTTAGTCTTACGGTTGTGCGAGATGATGTTTATTATTCAACCTTTTCTATAATCTGCTTGATGTAGGTCTTTCTTCCCAAATCTGGTCCTCCCTTCTTTGGGGCTTTCCCTCTGCCCCCGTTATTCGGTTCTTTGTTCATACAAGTGTTGGTATGATGGAGGGTCTTAGCATGAACCTACAATGCTTTAGTATTGAAGTAAGCTGTCAAAATACCATTCCTTCCCCAAGACAAAAGATCTTACGAAAAAGAAAGGCAGCTAAAAAAAACAAGAATCTAAGGTTTAGGTCCCGGAGCAGGGTGTCAAAGGACTCTTCCCTCCCCTGGAAAAGAATAAAACACACCACAGAAAAGACCTGATACTTTTCAAATCTAAAGCAGGGTGTCAAAAGACTCCTCCCTCCCTAGGGTAGAAGCTAGTGTTTCCAAAAAAACACAAGGGTATGAAAGAAATAAATCTAACTCAAGATCTAGAGCAGGGCGCCAAAAGACTCCTCCCTCCCTAGGACAAGAGATTGACAAAAATGGAAAAGAAAAAATAAAAACAAGTAGAAAGATCACTTACACTTAGGACCTGAAGCAGAGTGAGAAAATTCATTCTCTCCCCAGGACGAGAGATTGACCCTCTGGTTGGTCCGGATCATTGTCTTACACCTTGTTAGCCTCCCCAACAATGATGCCAAAATGTTGGTGTCCAGGTATGAATGATTTATTCACCCTTTTGCTACATTAATTTATTAATCTGGGTGTGTATCCTTTCAAGGAAATGCACAAGGTATATGCAGGGGCAAGAGTACAATTCGTTCTGGCCAAGGGTTCATGATTAAGATTCAAAACATTACTGTCAACTGGATTAACTACAACTTTCGAAAAGTACTCATAAGAATCACACACTGTAACAACAAGCATAAACTGATAAATAACACTGTAACAACAAGCATAAACTGATAAATAACACACTGTAATGACAAGCATAAACTGATAAATAACACACACAGGAAGATATAACACCTGATCAGAAGAGCGGGCCCAACTCTCTGATCAGGGCTGCATTGGTCACAACAAAGATAAAGATAGAAAAATAGATAGTGTTTTATAAATCTGAAAAAGGGTATTACAATCTCAAGGGGACATCCCCAGTTACAGGAATAAATTGTCTTTTATACATCAGAAGGGAGAAGAACCTCTTTCCCCAAAACATGGTAACCGTATCCCCAAAAATATACATTAGTTGGAACGACACCAGTACCAGATGGACAAGATCAGCGAAATGCCCAAGATGGTTCAGGGATCTGCGACTCCAGCTGTGCAGCCTCTTTATGGCTTGGTTTTTGCTGTGAAGAGCAGATCTACTACAGGATGAAGCTTTGGTCCTGTTCTCCAAAAGCTGTGGTCAAACATTCATTTTAGTGCTGCGAATAGGAAAAACTCCGCAACTTTACTTCATTAATAAAATATTCCAATAGACAAGGTAGGGGTATTTACCTCAGAGTTTTAGCATAGTAAACATAGGTAAATAAGTGCAAAAAGTTCAAAAAGGTAATGGAAATGCAGTAGAAAGATATCCCAATTTGGTGCCCAACATCTCCCCCCAACTAGCCTTCTACATGCCCTCATGCAGTTCACCGCCTCTGCAGGTCTGGATTTCGCTGACTGTTGGCTTCCTAAAAATGGGCAAGATCATATTCTTCGGCCATCTCTGTCCCTGGAACTTTAAAACCATCTAAAAGTTGGACTTCCTCCCACCAATCTTCCAGGACGATATACGCTAGAGTGTAATCTTCTACTGGCACCCAAATAATGGGAAACTGAAATCGGAGTCCCATCCATCAGACCCCTCTTGTTCAGACACATGCCACATATTTGGGCACCCTGGGGAGCACTCGTGCAAAATTTGGTGCCCCAAAAGGTTCCCTGTTCCGGACAACTGTAGGTGTCATCATCCACCTTTTCTAACAACAATCAAGGGCCACTTCATGAAATGTGACTATTTGCTTAACACAAAGATCAAGGCACCAATTTTGTGTCCTTAGCATTCTGTCTCTATTCGCCTCAATTCCCCAAAAGGTGTTGTGTTTATTGAACATGGTGACTGACCTCTCAGGTTCTCCTCTTACCATAAACAAATTTGTAACCTGATTAGATTCAAATGTGTTAAAATCCTTCTGCCAGCTAATTTGGTTGAAAGTGTAAGAGGCGAGGGCCCTTAAATGAATGTCTCCCACAGACGGGACCAGATTGAAGTCTCTGTCCAGGCACAACAGATATCCATGCAGGTAAAATTCACACATCAAATGTTGAGTTGGCACGTCGTGGTGCCTCATTATTCAGAGGAATTGTACACCATTTTCTATTTTATAACTAATCTTGTTTTTGATTCTCTCCATGTAGAATAGAAGGAAATGTTCATGTAAGAATAAAGAATAACAAGAAGCAGGGGGGAAACATGCCATCACCTCTTGTGCCAAATGAAACATCTTCTCCTTATCCATTTTCAGCTCTGCCACTTGCTTTTCCAGCTGCTCCATCTTGAGTTGCTGCTTCGCATGCCTTAATCTCATTATGTCTATACGCTCCACATATTCAATAATAGTTGTGGAGGCTCGTTCCTGAGTTCTTCTGATCTCATTTTGATACTGAGCCTTAGTAGATTTCCAAGTCTGCACTTTGACCGTTAAGGCATGCTCACGGCCTTTAAACAATCACTCAACCGGGTCTTAAAGCACCATCATGAAGTTGTGTTAAGGTGAAAAATATTAATTGTGTTAATGTAGATGAACCCTTTGTTGAAATGTTTGATAATACTGAGAGGGGGTGAGTTAATACTGTATACTTTTAATAAATTTTATTCTGATATGATTTAAAACACAGTTAAGATTTATACTTGCAGTTAATTATACTAGAAATGTACTTACCATAATCATAGATAATGTTCAATACATTTACACATATAGAGGTGGAAACCCAAATTTTGAAGGCCTTACAAATATTTATAATGTATGAATAACTATCAACGAGAACACCAATATTATATAAGAACCAACCTACAAACATGAACTAGCCTATAAATTTATGAGGACACCAATCCTCTATAGGCACCAATCTGTAAATAGATGAGAACACCAATCCTTTATAGGAACCAACCTACAAATATGCACCAACTTGCAAATGGACGAGGACACCAATCCTCCGTAGGATCTAACCTACAAACATGAACCAACCTGGAAATGGATGAGGACACCAATATTCTGTAGGTACCAACCTACAAATAGGAACCAAGCTGCAAATTGAGCTTCAACTCAATATTTCCTTACTCCACCCCACCACCCTTAATTTTGCATTTGTTCACATGAAATTGTTGTGTTGCATTTATATTATTCTTATTTATATAAAACAATCTTTCAAAATCTTCCAGAATAGAGATATATCTGTACTTAACTCTCATAACTGCACCATATCTTATTAAATTTTGATTATTCTTATTGCAATCCTTATACCTTAATTAATCTCGTGTTCATCGAGATTACTCCTCTAAAGTTTATGTCACCATACCTTTCAATCATTTCCCTGAAATTTCAATGCACATAATAGGTCTTCAGTCCCTTAGAATGTCAAGAATTTCATCTTCCTTCTTTCTTTGTTTTTTCATTAGCCTGAAATCACCATATTTATGCTCCTCAACTATTACTTCATCTTCATAGTCGTGATCCTCTATGTTCACTATTGAACAAGTTATCTCAGAGCTCCCTTTTCTTCACCTCATACATCTTTTCTTCATCTTCCTTATACACATATATAGTTTAAATTTAATTTTGTGGATTTATTTTACGATGAATGTGAACACAATTCATTCTTCGAGCCAACCATAGCGCCAAACATTTCATTGAAAGGTTCACACAGAGTGTAATCCCCCATAGATTATTTTCCTTCATTACATGAGTTATCCCAATGGGCATAGAACTAAGTGCATGGGACCATGAGATTTATTACAGGGGGATAGACCCTTGAA
>JASDQU010101237.1:24102-44748 GCA_032191745.1 Picea mariana | reverse complement strand
GGGGGGGGGGGGAATATACAATGTGCCAACACATGTATTTTCTTTTGAACACATGTTAAAATTGCGAGGGGTTTCCTTTCTATTAACCTGTGTGCTACTTAGTCACCAACAATTTGATGAGAGTCGTTTATTTCCTCTCCCAATGGATGATAATATCTCCATCATCTGATCTTCTTTAATGAGATTTCCAAGGTACTTGTTGTTGGCCACACTATATTTTATGGATCACCATTGATCCATTATGTGATCAACGGTCAATATTCCTCCTCATTGATCTGATTAGCAGTTCTTCTATAGATAGTGGTTCTGTCATATTAGAGGCTTTATACAATTAGTGGCTCTGCCATCCACACCTTCTATTTATCTATAATGGTCAATGATCCTGGTTCTACCACATATCCACACCATTATCCTTCCATGTGGCTTTATTACCACCACGAATATTTTTTCCATCAATTTATTTCTATCATTCAATTCATTAATTTTTACCATTGATTTTTTATGTGGATATGTTATGGACATCAAATTTCCTTGTTGGTCATAGGTTTTAACATGATTGTGTATGCATGTAAAGTCTTGTTCTACTCCTCACATAGGCATCGTCTTGGTGGATTATAGGAGAACTTCAATTTGGGTTACACTTTGTTAGTCCCCCTGTAGTGTTGACATCAATGACACAAGATTATCCAACAATATCCCCTTACAGTGTTGACACCAATGACACAAACTATCCAATAATCTTCCCCTTGTCATTGATGGAAACGATTGAGTAAAAAATCTCTTACTCCCCCCATGGGGTATTATTCATGGGTCACTATTCATTTATTTCTATATTTTCTCCCCATGTGTCACTCCATTGCACAGTTCTATTGACTGATGTTTTACTTCTTTTTCTCCCCCTTTGACAACAATGACAAGGATGTTGATAAAGGTTGGTTGTCATTGATGTCAACCCTTGAAGAAAGCCCCACAACACAAAGGTTTGGGTAATGGACCCAATATTGTTTGATGTAAATATGACTCATTATTGTCTTGTCATGGTTGATAAGAAGTAAAGATGGATGAACTCCAAAGTGGTCCCCTTATGGTGAAAGCCTTCACAGGAAGACGCTTTGCGGTGTAAGAGAACCCATGATTAATTGTGGAATAATGAGATGAAGGACAATGAATTTGTCAGGTAAAATATCCTAGATGGATAGTCATTGTCATTCCATTTCTGGTGGTATGTGGAACGTCACATAACTCCTCACGGTTAGAGAGTTATGGTCATGAGAAGTTGGAGACCCCAGGTTTGGGTAATGGACCCAAGTTTGCTTGATGTATAATAGTATGAGTTATGATATATTTTCTGATAATACTATTCTATATGGATAGTAAATTTCATTCCATTTCTGGTAGTATGTGTAACATCACATAACTCCTCACGGTTTGAGAGTTATGGCCTTACGAAGTTGGAGGACCCTCATATGTCATCTAGAAGCCCCAAAAGGTCAAAGTAGTCAAAGTGGTTTAAATGATTTTAAAAGGTAAATAATAAAGTGAAGTAATGAGTGTATTATAATTCAAAGTGAATACAAAATAAATTATTTCAATAATAAATTTAATGGAGAAATTAGAAGTGGGTTAACCCTAAAATAAGGAAAGTGGGGTCAAGTGACCTAGAAGATGTTTTTAAGGAAGCTACTTGGAGAGTATAAATAAGAGGCAAGGCTCTCTCATTTTAAACACACTTGAGCATATTGAATATCTATAGGTGTCTAAGGTAAACAAGGATATCTAATCTGAAATTCTAAGGGAAGGTGAAGAAAAGAAGTCTGAAATGCAAGGAAGGATAAATTCTTTTCATGGTGCTTTCTAAGGTATGTTATTTACAGGTCATCTCACCATTTTCTCTATAATTGTTTTTCTATAATGATTTAGACCCTGAAATTTCTATGCCATTGAGAAAAAATATCCAAGTATCTGTGGTAAAAAATTCGTCTTGTGATTCATTTTATTTTTGGAGTTACACTCTGTGGAAAATAGGGTTTGTGGCTAGTCCTGACACTAGTCAAAAAAAGGTGTTTCGGGTAAAAACATCATAACTTCTTCATAAAAGATCCCAATTCAGTGAAACTAAATGTGTTGGTTAGGGTACAATCTTTAGTATGCTGTGTAATATTTTCATATCAATTATAAAAATATTCCATGCGAGGCATTCTCTACAAGGCCGCTCTCTAGAATAAGACATAATTCAGCAAGGTATGCCATTTTTGCTATAACTCCTTTTTTGAGAGGTTCCAAGTAGTGACACCTAGAGGAATTGCATAAAAAACAATGAAGAAAATTGTATATTAGTTTCAAATATTTATACATTACATGTACAAAGTTATGATTAGTTCAAGTTAGGGTTGTTGACTAATCCAAAACTAGGCATGTGAGACTAAAGAAAAGTTTGATGAAAATGCTAGTCTCTTGTTGTTGAAGTTAAGAAAGGTTTGCAGGAATGTGATAATATAAAACAAGTCTATTACAGAGCTACAAATCAGATTTGGATGATGAAATTGATGAGGGCTTTTAGTTGAGGTACATGTTGAGTACATGGTTGAGACAAGTAGTTGATGAGTTGGCACATACATGAGGTTTATAGTTGATGATGTTGGTAGATATTGATGAATCATAGTTGATGAGTAGTTGACACATGATTGGTACATACTAGGTACATGGTTGGATGCACTTGTTTATGGTACAGGTTTATTACAGGTTGAGGTACAGGTCGATGCATGGTTAAGATTTATTGGTATAGGTTTACAATGATATATCTCATAATGACAGATTGACAGTGGTTCCATCATTCTACTTCTACTTCAGGGTGGCAGGACATGGCAAGGATAGGTGGTTGTAGCCACCTTCCGGTTGTAGCCAGTGAACATTGGGGGTTGTAGCCTCCTTCTGGTTGTAGCCAGAGAAATGGAGAGTTGGAGCTTCCCTCAGGTTGTAGCCTAAGAAACTAGGGGGTTGGAGCCTCCTTCCAGTTTCAGCTGGAAAACAAAGGAAGTTGGTGCTTCCAATGAATGTAATTCTTCAAGACATATAATAAAAATCATTTTTTGGTTTTCTCTCGATTTGGGTTTCTACGTAAAACACTGGTGTACTATGTATGTGTATGTTTGTTCATTTGTTCATTTCTTATTTACTCTGCAACTATTGGATGATAATGCTTCATTGATATAACACTTGGATTATATGGTTAAAAAGGATTAAATTGCTCTATTACCGATTCACCCCCCCTCTTAGTAATCCAACAAAGGAGCCCTTTAATATTCTCTACCTTTCTGGAATTCATCCTATCAATGACTCTCCCCTTGAGGATTATAAATATTTTCGTGTATATTTTAGGGGCTACTTCAGAATTGTTTACCTTTCTCCTATCTCCATGCAGAATTTCCTCATCAAAGATGTTGTTGTCTTTGTAAGTGGTGTACTATAGGTGCTACTAAAAACCCCTTTTGGCATGATTCTGAATACACTCTATTTGCATTGAATTTTCCTTGGGTTGTACTAACTCCCCCTGGGATAGTGCTTATCAATATTGATCTTCGAATATTTCTGTTTTTGCAACATGAAATCATATGCACTCTCCCCATAAGATTTTTGTTCTACCTATCTCCCAACAAATTTTAGATGAACTCTTTACTGAGAATTTGGAATGACTCCCATATTCCATCGAAGATACTCAAATGTATCTCTAGGTAGGGGTTTGGTAAACATATCTTCAATTTATTCCTTAGTAGGAACATACTCCAACTTGACAGTCTTATCATTCACTTGTTCCCTCAAAAAGTGATAATTGATTGGGATATGTTTTTTGTTTTAGTGCATCACTGGGTTATGGGAAATACTTATGGCATTGGTGTTGTCACATAGTGTAGAAATTGGATACTTGTATTCTACCTTAATGTCTTTCAAGCCTTATTTCATCAAGAGGATTTGTGTACAATAGGATGGTGTTGCAATGTACTTTGATTCTGCTGTGGATAAAGAAATTGAGGATTGTTTCTTGCTTAACCAAGATACTAAACCACTGACCAAGAAGAATTCTCCACCACTTGTGTTTTTCCTGTCATCAACACCGCCTACCCAATTTGCATCAGTGTATGCTATTAGAATAAAATTTTATCCTTTTGGATACCACAGTCCAAAATCCATTGTGCCCTTCAATTATCTGAGAATTATTTTGACTTCCTTCACATGTGATTCTTTTGGTGTAGATTTAAATCTTGCAACCAATCCAAAAACTTGCATAACATCATGAATTGATGTAGTTACATATAAAAGGATACTAGTCCTTGATCTATACATTGTTGGATATGCCTTTGGTGATTCATCATTCTAACTTAGTTTGCAACCTGTTATCATGGGAGTACTGACAAGATTGCAATCTTCCATTTTGAACATCTTTAACATCTCCTCAATGTATTTTTTCTAAGAAATAAATATGCCTTTATTTGACTGAGAGATTTGCAGACCTAGAAAGAAGGACAACTCACCCAACATGGACATCTCAAATTATTTTTGCATGTTCTTTGAGAACCTTTGACTCAGATCATCAGAGTTTCTTCCAAAGATGATATCATCCACATAGACCACAATGATAATCATATTTCCATTTTATTATTTTATGTAAATATTTCTTTCTGCAATTCCTCTCTTGATTCCTTGTTGTTTTAAGTACTTATAAAGCCTCGAGTACCAAGCTCTAGGTGATTTCTTTAGACCACAGAGGGATTTCTTCAGTTTTCACACATAGCCTTGATTTTCTAACAACTAAAATCCTTCAGTCTGTTCAATGAATACTTCCTCTTCCAAATTTCCATTTAGAAATGTAGATTTAACATCCATTTAATAGACTTTGATACTCTTGTAGCTTGCAAATGCTAGGAAGATTCTAATGGCTTATAGTCTGGCTACTGGATAAAAATTTTCATCAAAGTCTACCCCTTCAACTTGAACATATCCTTTACATACAAGCCTTGCATTATTTCTCACTACTTGTCCATCTTCACTTAGTTTGTTCCTAAAAAACCACTTGGCACCAATTACATTTTTGTCTTTTGTTCTAGGAACTAGCTCCCAAGTTTTGTTTTTCTCAATTTGATCTAAGTCTTCATTCATAACATTAACCTAGTTTTTATGTCTACTAGCTTCCTGGAAGTTATTGGGTTCTATTTTAGATATTAAAGATAGAATTACATGTTTTGGTGAACTTATAAATTGTCTTCTTGTTTGGAAACCTTTGTTGTTCTCTCCAAGAATCAGTTCTTCAGGGTGGTTCTTTTGAACATATCTCGAGGGGGTCTTTGAGTCTTGTCCAGGAGCTTCATATTCTTCTTCCAACAACCCAATTTGATTAATTATTTATTGTAGTTTTTAATTTGAATTTATTTAATTATTAAAATAAATTAAATGAGTCTTTTTATTATTTTATTATTAAAAGGTAGGTGAAGTAATTAATGGGGGGATAAGGCTGTTAGGGAATTAATGGGGGGATAAGGTTGTTGGGGAATTAATGAGGGGGATTTGAGAGATGAGGATAAGGAAGAGGGGGAGGACTCGAAAGAGGGGTCTTGGTTTTTGGGGGAAACATTTGAGAAGCAGGAGGAGGAAGAAGAAATTATGAAGGAGATAGGAAAGAAGGAGCAAATTGGAAGAACAATTGTTTTGGGGAACTCTCATAGGGCACTGTTGTTGATGGAAACTTTGGGCTTGAGGGCCAGGAAACCGAAAGGATTCTTAGAGCTAGGGAGCCAAAGAGGTTGTTCCTAGTTGGATGGGAGGTTAATATTCAGTTGGACAGTTTGGGAAAGAACAAGAAGAAGTGAACCATGGGCTTAATCAACCAACCTATAGGTTGAGGTATGTATTTTACCAGTTGAACTGTTATCATTATGTTATTTTTATTATGTTATTGCTTTTGTTGTTATTATGTTGTTGTTTTTTATTCATGGTATAAGAAAATCATGAAAGAAATTCTAAACTAAATTCTAGTCATTTCAGTAGGAGATTATAAAAAATATTTATTTATTTGAGTCCTGAAAATTAGGTAGGATTTACAAATGGTATCAGAGCTAGGTTTTGATCCTGGGACCTATGGGTTATGGTCCAGCATGCTTCTGTTGTGTCACTCTGAAGGAATCTTAATATTTAGGTCATATAATTTTCTGTGAAGGAATCTATGTGGACCCAGAAAAGGTAAAGGCCATTATGGAATGGCCAGTGCCGAAAAATGCTCATGAAGTGAGAAGATTCAAGGGGTTAGATAGTTATTATCGGAGGTTTCTAGAAGGGTTCTCTAAGATAGCGAAACCCATCACCATCTTGCAGTGCAAGGGGGTCAGGTATGAATGGACAAAGGAATGTGATACTACATTCATCGAGCTTAAGAGGTTACTAACCAGTGCACCAATTCTACGAGTGCCAGATATGGAAAAATACTTCATAGTTTGCACAGATGCCTTTAAGAAACAATTGGGGGTAGTGCTAATGTAGGATGGGGGAGTGATAACATATGTGTCCAGAAATTTGAAGCAAGATGGGGATATTTATGCTACTCATGATTTAGAGTTGACAGTTTTAATGCTAGCTCTAAAACTTTGGAGGCATTATCTAGTGGGGTGAATCTTTGATCTAAAAAAAACCATGAAATCTTAAAGCATCTCTTCACTCAGAGGGATCTCAATGCTAGGCAGAGGTGATGGAGTGAGTTTATGAGTAAGTACGGTTTTGGAATTTTGTATGTCAAGGGAAAGGAGAATGTGGCCACAAACGCCTTGAGAAGGTGACCACGTGTCTTCTCCTTGGTACCCTTAAAATTTAATCTGAGGGAGCGTTTGTTGGAGAAACTTCTTGGAGATATTTGGTATTTAAAGCTTAATTCAACCTCCCAGAGTGGGAGGCAAGTAGATCAAAACCATGAAGGATATATCTTGGAAGAAGATGGATTATTAAGATATCATGGAAGGATGTACATCCATGAAGGAGGGGATATTCGAAGAATCATACTCAAGGAAGCCTATAGAAAAATTTATTGTGCACATAAGGGTATGAAGAAAATGTACACGGACATGAAGAATCTTTTCTTCTGGGTATGCATGAAGCATAATGTAGTCCATTTCGTCGCCAAGTGCCTATAGTTTCAACAAGTGAAGGCTGACCACCACCACCCGTCAGGTCTCCTATAACCACATGATGTTCCTATGTCCAAGTGGGAAGTCATTTATATGGATTTTTTTGTGGTATTTCCGCTCACATCTCATAGACACAATGCCATTCTTGTGATAGTTGATAAGTTGACCAAGAGTTCTCATTTTATTTCGGTTAGAGACACTTATGATGTCACTGATGTGGCATGTGTGTTTATAAGTGAGGTCATCCATTTTCATGGATTACCCAAGAAGATCATTTCAGATAGGGACTCCTGATCCATATCTAGGTTTTGGACAAGTTTGCAGTCAGCATTGGGAACTCAGTTGAACTTAAGTACAACATATCATCTCAAAACATATGGGAAAACTAAGAGAGTAAATCAGGTTATGGAAGACATGCTTAGGATGTATGTTATGGATAATCAAACCCATTGGGAGAAGTACCTACCTTTGGTAGAGTTCGCCTACAATAATAATTTTCATAGCTCTATTGGAATTCCACCCTATGAAGCTCTATATGGAAGTCCATGTAGGACACCATTGAGTTGGGAAAGGTTATAAGATCGAGTGGAAGTTGGGCTAGAATTGATTCAAGAGATGGAGGAACAAATGATTTAGATTAGGCAATGACAAAAGGAAGCACATGATAGACAAAAACGTTATGTTTATGCACATAGGAATGATCGAAGTTATAAAGTGGGAGATCAAGTTTTCATTCGTATTAGGCCTAATAAGAGTACCATTCGGTTCGGGAAGGGGACAAAGTTTTCGCCTCAATTTATAGGACCGTTCAAAATCCAAGAGAAAATTGGATTCATTGCCTATCGTCTCGTACTTCCACCCCACTTGCATAAAGCTCATAATGTTTTTCATATGTTTGTTCTACATCATTATGTTGCTGACGAATCTCATAAACTGAATTGGAAGGAATTGCAGGTATCGGATGCGAGAACCCTCACGGTTGAACCATTACACATATTGGTCCATAGGGTCTGACAACTCATGAATCGTCTAGTAGACCAAGTTAAGGTCCATTGGAACAAGTATAGCCTAGGACATTCTACTTGGGAGAATGAAGAGACCTTACGACGAGATCATCCCTCACTTTTTGACCACCTCGGGAATATGTTTTCCCGAAGGTTGGGTGTATGTAATGCCACCTTTTGACTTAGAAAACAAGAATTACTTAATGCCTAATCATCTTTATTTTATATTCATTGTGAAACTATTAATGATACACTTGATATTTTAAGACATATTAACCTATGTGAATGTGAATTCTATGAATGTTTAATGTTATTTGAATTATGATGGACATTATGCAATCTATTTCTAACTTGAAAATTTTGACATTTAAAGTTGTTGGTATGCGGATACCGAATTGACATTATGATTAAATGAATTTACATGATGATAATGCATGGATATGTATAGGTTTTTTTTATAGACTAATCTGTAGGTCAATAGGCAATGAAATAACCAAAGTATAATGATGATAAAAGGGTGATGTTGTGAACACCAACCAAGAAACAATATGATATGAATCTTGTATGTGAAATTATATTGGTTCAAATGCATTTCTATGATGTGTGGACAAGTGTAGGTTTATCAGGTGGTGAGACTGCCTAAAATTAAATATACGATGATAAAATTCCTAGCAACACATTACCACTATATAGTCCATGGTAGAGTGTTGACCCTAGTTCTATTAGGAGGGGTGGATGAATTTTCCACCATGTATCCTATGAAACATGGAGTCATGGGAGGACAGTGTTAGCTCACGCTCCCCTAGACGTGTGATGATTCCTGCTAGATGCGTGTTGGGGAAGCTTGGTCAAGAGAGTTGACACTTTCGCTTATGGGTTCTATCTGGAGTTAGGTCAATATAGTTGATGCTCCAAGATAGTCTAGCAGAGGAAGGATAGGGATGGAAGATGGAAGTTGGTTAGGGAGGAAGGATGACTAGAAGTAGTTGAGAGTGTGTGGGGCTTTCAACTTATGGTAGAATTTATTTATTTCCTCATTTTGAAAAATATGTATATATGTATCTTTATATTTTCTTAACTGAACTAAAATTATCTAAGTAAATGTTGCTTGTGCTAAATTATTATAATTGAGGGATTTCGCAAGAATTTTGAATGGTCTACTATATTTTATGAAATGAATGGTTTTGTTGATTGGATTGGATACATGAAAGAATTACTTTAGGAGTGATAAGTATTGTCATTAGTGCATGTACGAGTATTGTGTGTGATAACTACACATGCATGCCTTGCACATGTACACTAGTATGTATAAGTGTTTTAAATTGATGATGTTGTTTATTTGATGTGGATGTATGAATCATGTGTCATTACCCTTGTATTGTAAATTACTCTAACTTTAGGATGAAGTTTCTTGAAGGGTGGGTGTATGTAACAACCCAATTTGATTAATTATTTTTCATAGTTTTTAATTTAAATTTAAATAATTATTAAAAAAAATTAAATGAGTCTTTTTATTAATTTATTATTAAGAGGTAGGTGAAGTAATTAATGGGGGGATAAGATTGTTGTGGAATTAATGAGGGGGATTTGAGAGAGGAGGATAAGGAAGAGGGGGAGGACTGGGAAGAGGGGCTAGGTTTTTTGGGGGGGAATTTGAGAAGAAGGAGGAAGAAATTCTGAAGGATATAGGAAAGGAGGAAATTGGAAGAACAATTGTTTTGGAGAACTCTCACAGGGCACTATTGTTGCTAGGAACTTTGGGCTTGGGGTCAAAGAAACCACAAGGATTCCTGGAGCTAGGGAGCTAGAGAAGTTGTTCCTAGTTGGCTGGGAGGTTAATATTTAGTTGGGTAGTTTGGGCAAGCACAAGAACAAGTGAACCAGGGACTGAATCAACCAACCTGCAGTTTGAGGTATGTATTTTACCAGTTGAACTGCTATCATTATATTTTTGTTGTTGTTGTTATTATGTTGTTTTTTTTTTTATTGTTGGTATAAGAAAATAATGAAAGAAATTCTAAACTAAATTTCAATCGTTTCAGTAGGAGACTATAAAAAACATTTATTTATTTGAGTCCTGAAAATTAGGTAGGATTTACACTTCTTCTTCTTCATTATCTTCCTCACAATATTTCTCTTCTTCTTCTTCCTATGAATTATCTTCCTCACAATATTTCTCTTCTTCTTCTTCCTTTGCATTATCTTCCTCATTGTCTTTCTCTTCGTCACTATATCTTGTTATTGATGGTTGGTTGTTTTTTGCATCCTGATCCTTCCAGGATTTTCATCATCCACTCTTACATTTTCACTTTTAACAATTTTGTCTGATCTTAGATTTTAACATCTGTAACATTTTCTTCGAGAGTAGTACCCAAGGAAAATACCTTCATCACATTTGGATTCAAGCTTTCCAAGGTTGTCACCACATCTTTTTATGTAGCATTTGCTTCCAAAAACCTTAAGGTGTTTGACATTTGTTGGACCTCCTTTCCAAAATTCATATGGATTTTTGTCACTATTAGCTCGAAGTTGTGCTATATTCAGAATATAGACAATTGTGTAAACTACATCCCTCCAAAATATATCTGTCAATTTAACTTGATTTAGCATAGTTCAGGCCATTTCTTGTACAATCCTGTTTTTCCTTTTAGCCACTCCATTTTGTTGAGGATTTATTGTAGCTGAGAAGTGTATTCTTATTCCACGATATTCATGTTATTCATTAAACTCATTTGAGGTGAATTCTCCTCCATTATATGAGCTTAGACATTTGATCTTCAAATCTGTTTCATTTTCAACTAATGCTTTGAATGCTTTAAACTTCCCAAAGGCTTTTGATTTATGCTCGAGAAAGGATACCTAAGTCATTCTTCTGTAATTATCAATGGACAATATGAATAAATGGTTACCTTGTAGACTTTGTGATTTGGTTGTCCTACAAAGATCAATGTGGATGAGTTCAAATGGTATTGATGTTGAATTTTCCTTGGTTTTGAATCTCACTCTTGTTTGTTTCCCATGTTGACAATGTTTACAAATTGGGTTTGAGGGCCTGATGATTTTTTTTATGCCTCTTACTTCTTGGTTGTTAATGACCTTACTAAGTTGTCAAAGATTAAATGTCCCATTCTCTTATTCCATAACCAACTTTCATCTATCTATCCCATACAACATACTTATCTTCCAATTATATTTAGAATATATGCATTGTTTGGAGTTCTGATTGTTGTTGCTACCAATCTGTTAGTGCCTTCTTTTCATATTTTTAATTCTTGGGAATTAAACATGAGTGTGTGTCCCTGGACACACAACTGGATGACACTTATAAGGGCATGTTTTAAATCTTCAACTAGCAGAACATTTTCTATTGTAGCCTTCTGACTTCCAAGGATGAATTTACCTTTCCCAATTATCCCGGAAGATTTATTATCTCCAAATGAAACACTTCCTCCCTTCTCTCTCTTTATCATATTAATTCTTTTTTTATCACTAGTAATATTCCTTGAGCATCCACTATCTATGTACCAATAGATTTCTTTGTTTTGAGAATTCATTGCTAAATAACATTCTTCTTGAGAATTCTTGTCTTGTTTCTTTCTCTATACTTTGATGGTATTTTTGGAAACAATTTTTTGGTCAATAGAGGTCTGTATCCAACTTTTTCCATCCTGATCTTTGTGGCCAAAATTATGAAATTATAACATTCAATATCATAGTTAAACAATGGAGCAAATGAATTCATGTTTCTATTGTCAACATGATTTTTGACTTTGTGTTCACATAATGATTTCTTGGAGCATTGTACATGCCTCCATTTCTTATTTGGTCATTTCTTGGATATGCTCTATAGTTTATTTCCTTATGTCCAAAATTGTAACATGAAATTTTTTTCCAAGAAAGAAATATTCATACATGTTCATAGTAGGTCTTCTTGTTATCATCACCTTTTTGGATTCATTCTTCCTGTGAAGGACAATGGCTTCTATTGATTAGGGTTTGCTTCATTAGTGTTCTCATTTCATTCAGTGGGATTGTTTAGTTCCATAGCATAGCTCTTGGTTTATTCCTTGGTTATCTGTAGTGTGGGGTTGGAATTGTAACCAAGTCTAGTTCTATCGAATGGTGATCTTTGATTACTAAGCATATTGAATAACATCATGAAACTTTGTTCAAATATTTTCTCATTTTTTATCTCAACTATAAGTACATCGATTTCCTTCATTAGGGAAACATTTTATTTTTCAAGTTTCTCACAATATTCTTGTTTGTTTTGCAGTTGACTCATTATTTCCTCTTCAACTTTTTTCTATTTTTCTAGTTGAGAAGCCAAATCAAAATTATATGAAATTTTTTCTTTCAATTGTCTATTATTTCTTCTGAACCTTTATATTTCATCTAGGGAACAAAGTGATTCTCCTTCAAGATCAACATCCACATAATCATTTTCTCCAATATCTATGATGATGTTATTGTCTTCATCTTCATTAGACTCTGTTTCTTGGACCATGAAGAGAACATTATCATCACTTTTGGAAGATGAGTAGTAATCCTATTTGGAATAAAGGTTATTCTTTTTCTTATGGAGGTATTTTTTCCTTTGAATGCTACCCTTCCTTCTTTCATTAGGGTTAAATTTTTCTCGATATTTTTTATCCATCTTCTTATTATGAGGAAATTTGGTAGAAAAGAGTCCAACTCAACCACAATTAAAACATTTGAAAGGAATCATACCTTTGTATTTTCCAGTTCCTTTCTGAAGCCTTCTTACAAAGTTGGTTTTGATACTAAGAGGGGGTTGAATCAGTATCAAGAACAATTTCAAACACTTTTTTAATTTATACCTCAACCAGATTATAGATTCAATTTATATCCAATTATCAATGAACAATATCCAATGAACAATAAGAATAGTAGAAGATATACACTAATACACCATGCACCATATATGAGAAGTAATCATAAGTTATTGTTCAAGGGAAGTAATGAATTCCAAGGGAAGATAACTCTTCCAAGTTCAAAGGAGGGTTGACCTCCAATTAAGGGAAGCTACAAATTCCAAATTCAAGGGAGGATCATACCTCCAATCACAGGAAGATACAAATTCCAAGAGAGGGTTAAAACATATTTCCTTGCCCCTTCCTTCCACCCAAGAATAAAAAAAAGATAATTAACCTTTACATCACCATATCATTGATAATGTCATCATCAAACTGGGTCCACTTAGAAATTGGTGTTAGAAAAATAGGATCACAGAGCAATAAAATAAAACAAATGCGGAAATAAAACACATAAGATACATAATACAATAGAGACATGGATATACGTGGTTCGCCTAGTGTGGGCTATGTCCACCAAAGAAATTGCCAGGTCCTTCCTTTATTATTATCCAACAAATGAAGGGATACAACCTACAACACACCCATTGTAAGTTCCTCTTCTTCTCTCATAGTCTCCTCACTCAAAATACAATATTCACAATGATACATAGACGCAATACATTTCCCTCATAAAAGAGCATTTGCTTCTAGGGAAAAAACCCTAACATAATTTCTATCGTCAGATTTGCAACCTTATAATTAATGGTCCAAATTTATAATGAAATTACAATATATATTTACAAGGAAATTTTTCCTTCAGGGGCCTGCTTGCCCCTGAACCCCATAGAGGGAGTAAACCCCCTCTGCACTCCCTTGTGTGGAGGAGTGTACATTATTTCGGGGTGTAAATTCTTCATGGGGTATAAACATGGCTGAAAAAAAGACCTCTGAATTAGGAAGATAATTAGGCTCCACAACCAACAATTAGGTCCACATAGACTGTCACTACCACTATCATTGTCTTTGTAAATATCGTTGATACATCATCATTATTAAACTGGGTCCACTTAGAAACTGGGCCCACATATAAATCCTAGGTCCACATGGGTCTAGATATAAACTCCAACAAACACATAGAACCTTGTGCAAATAATCAACCTTCCATACTATAGAGAACCCATAACAATGATCAAAACATCACCATAAGACTAGAAAATATCCTTCATAAGAGATGCTTATCCTCCCAGTTGCTTCACTCCAAACTTGTGCTAAGATATAACTAGCTTGTTTGCTCTAAAAATGAGAAAATCCATCCTATATTTATAGTAGTTATGTCCTTAGTTTTAGTTTCTTGGCCGATGTGGTTGAACTTTCCTTAATTTTCTGGCTGGGTTGTCAGATAAAAAAATTCATATCTCATCATTCCTTGGGAGTTAGAGGGACTTCCATATATTGTTGGAAAGGTATCAAAATAATGTTTCAAACACTATAACTTGTTATTCCATTTGAGTTATTTATGTATGTTAAAAATTACCTCAAATATAGGGTATATGAATTGACCACAAATAATGATTTCAACAATATCCATCTTTTGTACTCTTCTTATTCAAGAAAATGTGATATTCCTAAATTCTTCTAGGGTTGAAATCAATGAAAAATAAAAATATTCCAACAATACCCCCCTTTGTAATTGATGGAAAAACTCATTCCCCCCCCTGTCATCATGCTTTTGATTTCTCCGCCCCTTTGAAATCAATAGCAAAGGGTGGGGCTACTCCCCCCGAGCTCAATGGTGAAAGGTAACTCTCTTCTTTGGGGATACTCCCTCTAAATATATGGCACTTAGTAATACTTCATTTTTCTAGTCTCTTCCTTCATTGGAGCTCTTTCGTGTGTCTTCAAACTTCTCTCTCTTCTCCTTGTCTAGGATGTATATGTTACTTTGTCTTCTTGTAGGGGTTGCAACCAATCTTCCTAAATCTTCTTCTTTGATTTTGCATATTTGGGAGTCAACCGTGAGAGTGTATCCTTGATTATACATTTTACTAAAATTGAGAAGATTATGCTTCAGATCTTCAACCAATATGACAAATTTTTCTTTTACATGTTCACTTCCAATCTCTAATACACCTTTTCTGAGTATTTTGGCATTTGAGTCATCTCCAAATGCAACATTTCCACCCTTTTTATTCAAGATGATGGATTTGTTTTGATCCTCAGTCATGTGTGATGAACACCCATAATTTTTCTATGTACCATTCATCTTCTTCTTTACATTCTTCAGTGATCTATGCTATTCGACAGTATTCATTGTTTGGAATATATTTCCTTCTCCATACTATGGTTGTCATAGGGACATCTGACATAGGAGTATCTTCATTCATATATATGTAGTATCTTTCTTTGTGACCAATATTATTACATTTGTATCATATGATATTTTGGTCCATCAATGGATCAAATGGATTACAACTTTTGTTGACAAATCCACGAACATTTCCATATATAGTATTTACACCATTCATGTTTCTTGCATAGTTGTTCCTTTCATTGATTCTTCAATTAATTTTATTGTGTCCAAAGTTTATGCAAGTATTAAAATAACCAAGAAATAAATTTTGATACTTGGGAGTAAGTGATATTATTTGTGATGTAGTCCATCTGGGTTCATGTCTTGATTGATCATGATCCACTCTTATGTAGTTTCCTTCATATTGATTGAAGCTTGTTTGATTCTTGAATGTGGGAGGTCTTCTTCGATATTCATCTCTTATGTAATCATTCCTCCTTTTTGGAAATATGATCCACTTCTCATCAACCGTCTATGTGGATCTTTCATTTTCTTCAACCTTCTTGCTGGCATTTTCATTTCCTTTGTATGAAGTTTCACCCTTGCATCCAAGGCATGTTATGTCTTTTGGCACTTTATAGTTCTTGAAGTTATTCCTTAATGAGACAACTTCTTGTTCAATTTTCTCACAATATTCGTCTTTATTCATCATGTGGACATTCATTACTTCTTCCATTCTTCTTTCTTCTTCGAGTTGAATTTTCAAGGAGATGATTTCTTCTCTTATTTTCTCACAGTCTACTAATTTTTTCTTTACGTTGTTGATTTATTCTTTAAATATTATTTCTTGTTGATATATTTCTTCTTCAAGATTCTCATTCATCTTTTCAAGAATTATATTATATTCTACTACACTTAAATTGACCTTTTCAAATTATTTTCTATGTCTTTCTAGAGAACACAATAGTTCTACTTCATGATTTTCTTCTTTTTCTATTTTAGGATTGTAACTAGCTTCAACTTCTCCTGCTTCTAGATTTTCATAAATATCTTGTAGCTTGTACATAATCTCTTTTTTTGATGCACATGATCCCAACTTAAATTTTACTAAATCATCTAGTCCATCTAGGATGTCATCCATTGCCATTTTTTTGTTCCTTCTTTCTTCCTTATGGGTTGCATTCTTTGGCTTCCTCAAAGTTGTGTATCCTAAAACAATTGAGAGACAAACATCCACACCTAAGTATTTCAAGTAAGTTTTCATTCTATTACTCCAATATTCATAATTGTTTCCATCAAATGGTGGAATACCATTTGGAATGTTCCCTTTCCCTTCCATCATTGTTCAAGATATTCCTTCTAGTGGTTAAACTATACTAAAGGTAACTTGCTCTGATACCAATTGTTGATACTGAGAGAGGGGTGAATCAGTATCAAGTACAATATAAAACACTTATGAACTTATACTTCAACCATATTATAGATTCAATTTATATTGAATGAGAAATAAGAATAGTAGAAGAGATACAACAATACACCATGCACCATATATGAGAAGTAATCATAAGTTATTTTTCAAGGGAAGTAATCACTTCCAAGGGAAGATAACTCATGTGAGTTCAAAGGAGCGTCAACCTCCAATTAAGGGAAGCTACTACTTCCAAAGTCAAGGGAGGATCAGACCTGCAATCAAGGGAATATAAAACCTCCAAGAAAGGGTTAAACCCTGTATCCTTATCCCTTCCTTCCACCTAATAATAAAAAAAATATAATTGACCTTTACATCACCATATCAATGATAATATCATCATCAAACTGGGTTCACTTAGAAACTGGGTCCACATAGAAACTGGGTCCACATAGACTGTCACTACCATTATCACTATCTTTGTGAATAACGTTGATACATCATCATCATCAAACTGATTCCACTTAGAAATTGGGTCCACATATAAATCCTAGGTCCACATAGGTCTAGATATAAACCCTAAGAACCACATAGAACCTTGTGCAAATAATCAACCTTCCATGCTATAGTGAACCCATAACAATGATCAAAACATCACCATAAGACTAGAAAATATCCTTCATAAGATCTCCTCATCCTCCCAGTTGCTTCAATCCAAACTTGTGTTGAGATATTAGTAGCTTTTTTTCTATGAAAATGTGAAAATCCACCCTACATTTATAGTATTTGTGTCCTTATTTTTATTTTCTGGGTTGACCTAGTTGAACTGTCCTTAATTTCTTGGTTGGGTTGTCAGACAAAAAAATTCATATCTCCTCATTCCTTGGGATTTAGAGGGAATTCCATATACCATTGGAAAGGTATCCGAATAATATTTACAACCATGTAAATTTTTCTTCCATTTGAGTTATTTATTTATGGTAAAAAGTACCTCAAAGATGGTGTATCTGAATTGACCACAAATAATTCTTTCAACAATCTCCATCTTGTGTACTCTTCTTCTTAAAGAAAATGTGGGATTCTTAACTTATTCTAGAGTTGAAATAAATGACAACAACCAATATTCAAATAGTTGGCTTCTTCTGTATCAGAATCATCATTTGATCTATCACATGATTTTTCTTTTCTTCTATTAGCCTTATTTAAGGCTTTGAATGTTACTTCCTTTTTAAGTACTTTTTCTTGTCATATTCACATCTCATAGGATACAAGAATTCCATGCAATTCATCCATTGTTAATTTTTCCAATTCTATCTTCAAGAGGTGATATCTTAGGACTAAATCTCATAGGAAGTGACCTGAGTAGTTTTTTCACAACAAAATTTTCATCAATTGTTTCACCCAAGCCTCTGATGATGCTTACAATTCCATCCACATCAAGAAGATATGCCACAATGTTTTCTTCTTCATTCATATTCAGGATTTCAAATTGACTCCTATGAGTTTGTAGTTTTGATTTCTTGACTTTATCATCTCCTTCATAAGTGTTATTCAATTTATCCCACATATCTTTTACATATTTGCAGTGCATAACTTTGGTGAATTCTGATTTTGATAATCCTTCCAGAATTGCATTCATGGATTTTGAGTTATTGTCATTGAGATTATTTTCACCTATTTCAAAAAGTGAATTTGTTGGAGTTTCATAAACATTCTTGATTGATTTCCATACATCATGTCCTAATGATTGCATATATACTCTCATTTTGATGCTCCAAAAGGAATAATCGGTTCCATCAAAGTATGGAGATTTTCTTAAGGACAATCTCTCATGTTTATCCATGTGATTTGCTGGGACCTGACTTCCATTGGTAAGACTGTTGTTGAAGGAACTTGCTCTGAAACCAATTGTTGAAATGTTTGATAGTATTGAGAGGGGGGTAAATCAATATTGTATACTTTTAATAAATTTTATTCTAATACGATTTTAAAACACAATTAGGATTTATACTTGCATTCAATTATACAATAAATGTACTCATCATAATAACGGAGAATTTTTAACACATTTACACATATAGAGGTGGAAACCCAAATTTTGAAGACCTTACAAATATATATAAATGAGTATCAATTCATGTAAGAATCACTGTCAATGAGGACACCAATCCTCTATAGGCACCAACCTACAAATAAGCACCAACCTATAAATTGATGAGGACACCAATCCTATGTAGGAACCAACCTACAAACAAGAACCATACTATAAATATATGAGGACACCAATCCTCTATAGGAACCAACCTACAAACATGCACCAACCTACAAACAAGCACCAACCTACAAATGGATGAGGACACCAATCCTTTGTAGGCACCAACCTACAAACATGCACCAACTTGCAAATGGATGAGGACACCAATCCTCTATGGGCACCAACCTACAAATTGAGATTGAACTCAATATTTCCTTACTCCACCTTTCCACCCTTAATTTTTCATTTGTTCACATGAAATTGTTGTGCTGCATCTATTTTATTCTTCTTGATATAAGATAGTCTTTCAAAAGATTCCAAAACAGAGTTACATCTGTACATAACTATCATAACTCCACTAGATATTCTTATTAAATTTTGGTTATTATTATTGCAATCCTTATACCTTAATTAATCTCTCGTTCATCGATATTACTCCTCTAAATTTTATTTCACCATACCTTTCAATCATTTCCCTAAAATTTCAATGCACAAAATAGGTCTTTGGTCCCTTAGAATGTCCATAATTCTATCTTGCTTGTCTCTATGTTTAGTCATTAGCTTGAAATAACCATATTGACACTCCATGATTGTTTCTTCATCTTCACACCTCTTCATTCATTATTGAACATGTTATCTCAGAGCTCCCTTTTATTCACCTCACACATATTTTCTTCATCTTCATTATAGATATATATGGTTTCAATTTAATTTTGTGGATTTATTTTACAATGAATGTGGACCTGATTCATTATTCAATCTGACAAGAGTGCCAAAAATGTCATTGAAAGTTTCACATAGACTGCAAGCCCCCGAGGATTATTTTCCTTCATTACATGAATTATCCCAATGGGCATAGAACCAAGAGTGTGGGACCACGAGCTTTATTTTTGGGGCTAGAACCTTGACTCAGATCTCAAGGAAATAGGGGGGTGTAATATACAATGCACCAACATGTGTATTTTATTTTGAATACATGTTGAAATTGCAGGGGGTTTCCTTTCACCACATGCTAGTTAGTCTCCTGCAATTTGACGAGAGTCATTGTTCTTCTCTCCTGATGGATGACAAGATATCCATCTTCCCATATTCTTTAATGCGATTTCCAGGTTACTTGTTGTGGTCCAAACGATATTTGATGGATCACCGTTGATCCATTCTATGATCAATGGTCGATATTCCTCCTCGCTGATCTGATTAGAAGTTATGATATAGATAGTGGTTCTGTCATATTAGAGGCTTGCTACAATTAATGGCTCTGTCATTCATGTCTTCCATTGCTATATAATGATCAACCATCATGGTTCTGCTATGTTTCCACACTGTCATCTTTCCACATGGATTTATTACCACCATGTATCTTCTTTCCATCAATTTATTTCCATTGTTCGATTCATTAATTTTTACCATTGATTGTTTACATGGATATGTTATGGACATCGAATTTTCTTACTGGTCACAAGTTTGAACATGATTGTGAATGCATGTAAACTCTTGATATGTTCCTCACATAGGCATCGAATTAGTGTATTAATGGAGACCTTTAGTGTGGATTGCACTTTGTTAGTACCCCTACAATATTGACATCAATAATACAAGATTATCCAACAATCTTCCCTTATTGTGTTGACATCAATGACATAAACACTAGCATATTTGGGTAATTTTGTGATGGATATTTCGATACTCTTGTGAAGTTATGTTGTG
>JASDQU010101237.1:12009-22912 GCA_032191745.1 Picea mariana | reverse complement strand
AAGAGTGGGACCGTGTAGAGTAATCCTTTGGAGAAGAAAGGAACTTGTAGAACCCGACCTTCCACAAGGTGCGTAACAATATACAACTGTGTACAAACGAGGCGGGCATGCCCCATGCTCGTATTATGTAACTATGAAAAAAAAGATGATGGAAATGTTGGTGTAGACAATTGTAGTGCCCTCGGGGGTGGTAATGATAAAGGCAGAAGACAATTTTGCAAAGGAACATACTCTGAACAATAGGCAATGATCGCAGTAACAAGCAACGACGATGATGTAGGCAGTGATGGCCCTGCCAAGTTCAGAGGTCTTCAACAACTGAAAATAATAACTGCAATAGTCGCAAAGTAAGACCCATCACAACATGAGAAAGTGTTGGCGTCGAATGTTATGGGGGTCAACGACATCAGGGAGCAATGGTGTTTCCCCCTATGCCATCCGAGATCTCTCATTGAATGGTAAATGAGAATCAAGATACTGTCGCCCTTTTGGAAAATTGTGCTGATGTCGACAAAAGGGGGACGCGACTCCCAGAAGCAAAGGGCTTCGCGGAATCTACTATGGTGAAGAAGTGGCAGAGGTACATGGACGAAGTCAAGAAGTGGGAAGACTCGAGACTGCCCTTGGTTGGAGGGTATATGATATAATGAATGGCCGCAACCGTGTGACAAGATCGAGTGTTAGGGGGACGACAAGATCAGTGATAAGTTGTGCCAGAGGTGGGACAAGGTGAACAAATTCAGAGGGTAAAGGTAAGTGACCTGGGTAGTACTCTGAAGATATAGACGATGCCGGCGAGGGTAAATGAGAAGTAATTCTCCAACCAAGGGTGACATGGTTTGCGTGTGGCCAAAAGGAAAGTAGGTCGCCAACAGTTACGACAAAAGCAAATAACTGGAAATAAAGGCGTTTGTACAATAAATAATGAATAATTTGGGAAAAATGTACAAATATAGAAACATGTGCCCCAGTGTGAAATGAGTGCCCCAGGGAGGGAAGAGATTTCTTGGAAAACTGATGAAGGGTGGGGGCCCCATTGGTGAGTTTCTGTATGAGGTAGGTGAAATGAAGATAGGTTCACAGATGGGCAAACTGATGGTGGATGAAATGGTGGGTTCGCGATCCTGCGGAGGTGCAGGTAAAAAGAACATAACCATAAAGAGATGATCTGGGAGTCCATTTGGGAAGCTAGAAAAATGAGGAGAAGAAGTATGTGGTTGATCTGCAACATGATGAAAGACTATCAGGACTCCCATCCCTAAAGGATAATGAAGAACAACATGAGTGTCAAAAGTGTCAAAAGGTGCTATGAATGGGACGACTCATGTGGGTGAGAATGCTACCGGGTTACAGTACTGAAGATGCAAATGGAGGTGTGAGTACTGCAGAGCTGGGAATGGGTATCCTAAAGGCCAATATCAGAGGGTGTGACTGGAAATGTAAATGCAATATAGTGGGAGAGACTACATGCCAGTCCTGAGTATATACCTAAAGGAATGATGTTGAGGGATGATGATCAAGTACTTGCACACAGAACAACCAAATACCCAAAGTGAACAATATCTGAAGAGAATCTAAGATATGAGCATGTATGAGATAAATGTGATAATGTGCATGCGTACTTGACCATGATATGAAAAAAGGTGCCCCGGGGACTTAGGATGAAAAGTGGCCCAGGGATAGCTGTGATGTAGGCGGCGGGATGCTGATCCCATAGCTGAAGATGGTTTGAAAAATGGACACCCTGTGCTCCCGGAATGTTGAGTGGAAGTTTGGAAAAAGGCCTATATATAGCTGTAGGGCCCACATTGCCACCTCATTTGTACCTGCTGCTACAGTGACTGGACGAGCAGATTGCAGAGGAGATTTGGAGTTTCAGAGAGCAAGAGGTATCTGATCGACGGTGTGCGAGCATCAGGTTGGTGGTTTGATCATCCTGCATAGAAATAGGTTTCTAATTTTTGGGCAGGGTAGGTACGGGGGGCCGTACCAGGGGTTTTAGGGGATTTTAACTAGGGTGTGGGCCCACGTGTGCGGGCGATTCAGTGGAAGGTGTGCATACATGCGTGCCTGTCGACCGAATATGCATGCATACGGGCGCTTCTGTGGGGTGAATAGGCGTGCACCAGAGCGCGCCTATGGGGTGAACAGGCGCACACCAAAGCGCGCCTGCGGGTTGCACAGGCGCACTCAGGTGCGCACCTGTATGATGAATAGGTGCGCTTCTGAGCGCGCCTGTGAGAAAAATAGGCACACATACGTGCACGCCTGTACAGTGAACAGGTGCGCACGTATGTGCGCCTGTGGGTGGTAAAACCGCGCCTAGGAGGCAAGGTGGAAGGGTGAAAAAAAATGAGTCTTTTTGATGCATTTGGTGGTTGCATACGCTGAAATAGGACTCGGTGTTGTGTGCAGGTGGCTAGCAGTGACGATGTATGTTCGGTGGTGTGAGCGAGATTGGTCGCAGTTGCGAGATGCTGTGGCCAATGCAGGGCCTGCGGTTCAAGCGGCTTTAGCAACCAGTGGGTTGCTAAAGTTTTTTGAGTGCCCGTTGATATGGGCACAGGAGTACTTACTCCAGTTCCTGCTCCAGATGTGGAGCCCAGATCTGCACTGCTTCCTCGTGCGAGGAGAACAGATCCCCTTCACTTCAGTGGAGGATATATATTTCTTGACTGGGCTCCCCTTTCGGGGAACACCGTTGCCGGTAGAGCCTGTGCTGCCGAGGGATACACACCTGTCAGAGGTCGCCGAGCGATATTTCTCAGATGAGAACTACATGTCTGGGACTGTAGTGAGTATTAGTGGTCTGGATTCCCTGTTGCATCGTTGCATAGCGACGATGATTTTTCAAGTGTATGGGTCACTGGCGACCCAACGGATCAATGGTGGCCAGTTGCTGGTGATGGAGAGGGTGGTGGTGGGTTGTGAGCGGTTCGCCTGGGGTTTGACACTGCACGAGCGGATGATCGCGCATTTGGACCGTTGTCAGTCCACAGGTACCGGGGAGTTTGAGTTCGGCTCTATCCTGGTAGCCTGGTTTCTGGAGAGGGTGCCGATGCTGCGCCTGAGGGTTCTTCTAGAGGTGCCAGGGGAACGAGAGCCGTGTTTGAGGTGGTGGTCATCCATTTTGGTTCGCCACGGTGGTGGTGAAGGTGGGCATTACTTCACGGTGCAGGCGGCGTAGATATGGCAGCAGATGCCGCAGGTCATACTTCAGTACCCGTATGCTGGGGTGGACTTCCGGGGGGACCCGGACATGGTGTTGCCTCCGGGGGAGGTTTTTTACCATCTAGGTATGCTGAGTGTTGTATCTGTTGTTGATTTATGTTATGTTTTTTGAGATATCAGTCCATATGTATGATTTATAGACACTGATATGATCTGTTGTTTGTTGTTTGGTGCATGTGCAGATGTGGCACCTCGCGGGCGCGAGGTGGAGTTGCATAGAGATCCGGTTCAGCAAGAGCCGGAGAGACTGCCGCGCCATGAGAGACGTCGACGAGATGAGGCCACGGGGCCCCTAGCAGAGCCCGAGAGGGTAGCGAGGAGGCGCCGATTCGATGACCCTAGTGCGGGGCCATCTCATGCTCCTCTGGCGGCAGCCGGAGTAGATGTTGATGATATACGCCGTCGTCTAGAGACGGTGTTGCAGGACGTGCCCGAGGGCATGTGGATCTGCATCCAGGATGAGGGGTTTTTGGAGCAGTGCATAGGATTACCTCCACCATGTTGGGGGATAGTGCGACGAGCAGCTGTGCTCACCGCGATGACTAGTGGACGCCTGTCGCCGGGGCAGGAGGGTCCTGCGGGTGTTCCACCACCACCGCCTAGGGCAGGTGGGGGTGGGCCACCACCTCCTCCTGAGGGAGGAGCAGCTGGGGGTGCCATAGAGGCACCCTGATGGATGTCTATTGTATACCATTTTGATAGGCTGGTGAGTCGATTTTTTGTACCGAGATGTGGCACGGGCCTGTGGGCCGATGTATTTTTGTATGTAAACATTCGGATGGCCTGAGGGGCCCATATATATATATGAGTATACATATTTTGAGATCCAAATGTTGTTTACATTTGTTTTTTGTGTTGATGATGATGATGTTGATTCTATCTATATGCTGTGACAGGATGTATGAGAGGTTTATGTATGTGTAGCTTGATGTGATATATGCCAATCTAACACCATGTTAGATATTTCATCAGTTGTTTGATTCAATTGTCTTGGAATATGTGTAAATGTAATGGAATCAAAATGTCGAGATAATAATCTAACCTGCAGGTATTTGCGAAAGAGGCACGGATCGCGTACACGGTAAACATTGTTGAGCTGGAGAACGACGAGTTGAGAGTTGAGGAACACGCTAAGGTGACGAATATGATGATGTTGGGCATCGGTCAGGAGGCCAATGACAGCAGTGTATTCGGCTTGGTTGTTGGTTGCTGGTCCTAAACATATGCCGCTGGAATGTAGCATTTCATGTGAAGGGGTGTAGAGAGCCCAAGCAGCTGAAGCGAGATTTTGCATCCAATGGCTGGCACCGTCGAAATAACCGATGTGGTAAGCTAGTGAAGGAGGCATCTGTCAATAGAACAAAGGATAGTTTAGATGAGAGGGAAGGAGAAAAAAGATTAAAAAACGCTAGAAAAGAAAATAACCTAAAGTAGCATGACTACGTTTAAGCATAAAATTTCTTGAGGTATAACCCATTGATAGGTTCTTTGAGTGAGAGGCCTTCGAGGGAGGCTAGGATGTATGCGCCTTTGGTGAGGAAATGTTGGATGATGTAAGGGCCATGCCAAAGTGATTCGAATTTGCTGTGGCCAAAGGTATCATGAGCGATATCATAGACCAGGACAAGGTCACCTTTGCGAAATGATCGAAGGTTGACATGGTGATCGAAGGTAGCCTTGGATCATTTTTTAGCTGCCTCGTTGTTCTGTAATGAGGATCAATGATCTTCATCCAGAGACTCCAAGTTCAGCAAGCGCTGCTCCATTGGAGCAGTGTCAGGTAAAAGCTCAATTGCAGTGCGTAGGGTGGGAATTTCGCACTCGATGGGAAGAGTTGCCTCAACCCCATGGACTAAATGAAATGGTGTGAAACCCGTAGCGGTCTTTACTGCCATTCAATAAGCCCATAGTGTAGAAAATAACATATGATTCCAATTGGTCTTATGTTTATTAACCGTGCGCTGTAACATGGTCTTGAGGACTTTGTTCACTGCCTCGACCTGTCCATTTGACTGAGGGTAATATGGTGAGGCAAACTCATGAGAGAAGCCTAACCGAGATGAGAGTTTGACGAAGATATCATTCTTGAAGTGTTTCTCCTGGTCGGAAACAAGTTGGAGTGGTACTCCAAACCGGGATATGACGTGGTTAAAGAAAAAACGCGCTGCAATGTTAGTGGTGTTGTTGAAGGTGGGCATAGCTTCGGCCCATTTGGTGAAGTAATCGACGACGACAACAATGTATTTGTGACCATTGCTGGAGGGGGGATTACAAGTCATAAAGTCAATGCCCCATTTGCAAAAGGGGCCTGCAGTAATGACAGGGTGAAGAAGAGCAGGGGGAGCATGGGCTTTGTTGGCATAGAGCTGACATTGCTCACATCATTTCACGGCATGAATGCAATCATGAAATAGGGTAGGCCAAAAGTAACCAGCCCGGATAACATTTTGAGCCGTGGCGATGCCCGAAAGATGGCCCCCATAGGCACCGCTATGGCAGTCGTTTAAGACTCTGTCGGCCTCGTCAATAGTCAGGCAGCGACGAAGAATGGTGTTGATGCCCCGCCGATATAGGATGTCCCCGATGAGGAGATAACGGGGAGCCTGATGGTAAATGCACCGATGATCATCTCGTGATAGGTGGTTACCAAACTTTTGATTTTGTAGGTAGACGAGAAGGTCTCCATACCAAGGATCATCTGAAGCGATGTAAAAGAGATGCTCGTCAGGGAAATCAGTGTTGATGGGGGCGCTGGGTGTGTCAGAGGGGAGGGCCNGATGCCCCGCCGATATAGGATGTCCCCGATGAGGAGATAACGGGGGGCCTGATGGCAAATGCGCCGATGATCATCTCGTGATAGGTGGTTACCAAACTTTTGATTTTGTAGGTAGACGAGAAGGTCTCCATACCAAGGATCATCTGAAGCGATGTAAAAGAGATGCTCGTCAGGGAAATCAGTGTTGATGGGGGCGCTGGGTGTGTCAGAGGGGAGGGCCCTGACAAGTTCAGTGAGAACGAGGGCCTTCTTACTCTTAGGTGTTGAGAACTCGAGTTCGTATTCCTGAAGGATAACTATCCATCGAGCGAATTTTCCGTTAACTTGATGACGACTGAGCAAATATTGCATAGGGTTGGAATCTGCGACGACCTTGGTGGTGCGAAGCAGAATGTAATGGCGCAGTTTCTGAACTGCAAGGACAACTGCGAGAGCAAGTTTCTCTTCATGTTTGTACTTCAAGGGTGGTCCTGAGAGGTTCTTACTGACATAGTAAATGACGTGTTCACGATTGTCATCTCCGAGATGGACGAGGACGCCGGCTACTGATATAGTTGATGTTGATACGTAGAGGATGTAGTTGCGATTGTAGTCAGGTGCACTAATGAAAGGTGCATTTGAAAGCGCTGCTTTAATATCATAAAACGACTGTTGGGCATAGTCGTCCCAGTGAAAGGGGATGTTGTGACGTAGTAAGCAAAGGAAACCATGTGCGCGTATAGCGTAATCAGGAACAAAGCGTCTAAGAAAGTTGGCTTTGCCCTGTAGACTCTGAAGTTGTCGTAAATTCCAAGGAGGTGGAATTTCGGTGATGGCTTTGACTTTGAGGGGGTCCACGGTGATACCTCTTTGTGAAACAATGAAACCGAGGAGGCGCCTTGTGGTGACGCAGAACACACACTTGAGAGGGTTCAAGCGAATGTTGTACTGACGACACCATTGAAAGATGATGCGTAAATCATCGAGGTGTTGGGTGCGTTTCTTAGAGTGAGTGGTTAGGTCGTCTAAGTAGGCGAGGATGATTGCAGCCAAATCGTGAAAGATGTACGTCATGGCCCAGTGAAAAGTTGCGCCAGCATTTTTTAAGCCGAAAGGCATGACACAATATGCAAACGTACCCCATGGGGTGATGAATGCGGTTTTGTATTGATCGGCTGGGTGGATTTGAATTTGGTTATAGCCAGAGAAATCGTCCATAAAGGAGAGAGCCTCATGGCTGGCATAGTCATCGATAATTTGATCGATGAAAGGCGTTGGGAAGTTGTCTTTTGGACATGCGTTATTGAGATCGCGAAAGTCGGTGCAAACGTGGATAGATCCCTGTTTTTTGTAGACGGGTACAGGGTTGGAAACCCATAAAGTATAAGTGATGGGGTAAATGAATCCGGCCGTATGCAATTTGTCAATTTTGGCTTTGATAGCCATGGCCTTGGATGGGTGTAGCGGTCGCTGTTTCTGGCGAACTGGTGTGATGTCGGGCCAGGTGTCAATGCGATGTTTGACGATAGAGGGGTCGAGGCCAGGCATATTCGTGTATGACCAGGCGAAGATATCCCTATATTCCTGGAAGAGGGCTTTATATGCGGTGATTTCCTGAGGAGTGCAAGCAGCTTCAATGATGATTTCTTCGACGATGCCCGGTTTAATGGAAATGTCAATTTTGATGGTGGGGGAAATGTTGGCTAAATTACCTTCTTCAAAAGTGTTGGGTACAGGAATGGGATTGTTGAACCAATCGATAGGCCCTGATGGGATAAAGTCTTTGGTTTCGACCACGTAAATGGGATTGTGGCTAGTAGGCATGAGGGCTTCCTRCRGAAGGAAGAGAGAACGATGATGTAGTGCGTCCCAGGGAGAGTCCGGGCGTTGTAGTTCTTCCAGTATTTCTTCGTCGCATTGGAAATGATGGGAATATAATGGATCGAGAGGAATGATCTCATTGATAGTGTGATTGCCCCCTGCTGAAGAAACAGAGGGGGTATCGCTAGGAGAGGGTGAGGGTTCACTCGACATAAACCATATATTGAGGTATTGAGGGGTACCCGTAGTGGTGGGATGTAGAGTCTCCGTAGGGGGATGAGTGGGAGAGTTGGGTGGGTTACGGGGTAAATCCTCAGATATGTCATCTACGAACCAAGGAGGCATTGGGAGTGCCTCGGGTTCGGGTGAAATGACATGAAAATCCTCGAATGGTGAAGCGATGTCAATGATTGCCTCTGCGGGTTGGTGGTGCAGAGCTAATTGGCGTCGTCGATATTCCAGGATCATAGGACACTGGTATGTAAAATGTTCTAATGAATCGCAAAGAGAGCAAGGGCATCTCATGCGTTCATTGACTGAAGTAGTGACACAGTGAATGTCGGTGATATTTGTTGTGGAGGACGTGGCAGGGCATGGGTTGTTCTGAAAGTCCTGGCATATGATAGCTAATGCCTGCCAGAAATGAGGTAGTGCTGGACAATGATGGGTGTAGTGGCCATACTCGGAATAGATAACACACATAAATTTGGTCCTCAACCCTTTACTACTGGAAGGTTGAGTGGTAGCAGTAGTAATGGGTGGTGTGGGGGTTGGATTGGGGGGAATCAAATTCCGTAATTCCGGTAGTGATGGGCAGTTGTTGGTTTGGTGACCCTCTTTGTCACACAATGCTCAAGGTGGTGGGATGCGCAGAGGAAGTGAAGCTGTGGGCTCTTTCTTCTTTCTCCTACCCCCAGCGGTAGCAAGGGGGTAGGGAGTATGGGGGTAGTGGGGGTAGTGGGAGTGAGGATAGGAATCGTCATGGGGAGTCCTTCCTGTGGGCAAGGGACCATCTCAGGTGGATGTAAGTACCACACTGGGATTGCTAGTATCATATTGGGTAGTGTGAGTGTTGCGGCTACCTAGAAAGCTTCTATACCGGGTGGGGGGTAAAAGAAGGGAATTTGAGTGAGGGGTCGAGGAACTGTCTCCCAAATGGGACTAGGCCCTTGAGGGGATGTGGATTCATGGACCATAGTGGTTGACGAGTGCACGGGAGGCCCCTGTGGGAGTGGTGTTGCGACTGTTGAGACGTCAGGAATGACTGAAGCCTCCTGAGGATGATGAGCATCCTCTTGGTGAGTTTCATTAGAGGAGATGACGCATACTTGACTAGGGGGAAGGAGTGGTGGTGCTCCATGATACGTCCCTAACAAGGATGGATCTTTGAAAATCCCAGGACCCATCTCGACGAGTGGATATACATCTTTGTTGGTGTGAATGAGAGGAAGAATGTTATCAAGACTGGTAGATGGGTTTGGCTCGTAATGTGAGACTTGGTCAATGGTCATAATATTCCCATTGTGGGGGAACATGATTGTCCGAAATACGGAAGATGCCACTGACTTCATAGCATACATGTAGCTACGTCCAAGCAAGATATTGTAATCAAGCTGAGCATCGCTAACTTCGATGTCAATGAGAATAGTTTTTCCCCCGAGTTCGACGGGGACATTTTGGAAGAGCCCTTCAGGGGATGATGGTCGTCCGTCATAAGCTCGTAATGTGATGGCAGAAGGTATGAGTTCTGGGGAACCAAGTTTTTTCCATACTGTCTTGGACATGATGCATGTAGATGCCCCCTCATCGATGATACACCGATGGATGGTGATGTTCCGTATCCTTACTGGTATTTGAATAGCAACCACAGCGGGAAGATGCGGTTCGCAGCTATCAAGGTCAAAGGTGATGAGTCGAGTGTCAGTAGGGTCGACTGCCCCCAAGGAAGAAAGTAGTGATTTCCGCTATGTAGGACAAGTCTGGAGGACTTCCAAAACTGACATGGTAGCCGATGATTATTCTAAGTCATCTACCAAGTTGTAGTTATGAGATGCCCTAGCCTGTGGGTTGTGGACATTCCTGTGCAATGGGATGTGAGGGATGTGTAATTGTGGTTCAGCGGAAGGGCGAGGGATCACCAATGGAGGTCCCATCGGTGTATGGTTTGTCTCTGGAGATATAGGAGTAGACTCAGCTGTTGTAGGATACTGACGATTGCGTGTTTGTAGAAGGATGTCTTCCTATGTGGTGAGGAGAATCATTCGATCTGCTGGATTGTTGGGGTTGTGGTATTGGCCCACCTGAGGTGGGGGATGCTGTGTGTCTTTTTGGGTGTTTATCACACCTTGATGTGGGATAGGATTTTGTAGCACGACAGGAGGGGGTTGTTGCGCGTATTGTTGTTGTGCCTGTTGCGGGGCAGGTTGCGCAGGAGAAGGGGGAAGACTCTCAGAGTCTTTCAACCTTTTGAAATCAGTGATCTATGGGCAATGGTGAGTGTAATGACCATATATGCCACAAAGAGCACAAGGGTGGATAGTTTTAACATTATTCCACCCTGGGCGTTTGTTGTTATTGTCCCCTTGGGGGTTTTGGTTCCCTTGGTTCTGGTTTCCCCCAGTGGGCTGATGCTGTGGGGGTTGATTCCCACCTTGACCAGGATTGTTGTTTTTATTCCTCTTCCTTCCTTTCCTCTTGGTGTTGTTTGATGGATGAGTTGGATTGGCTGTGTTCAACTGTTCAAAATTTTGGTATTGTTGAGCAGCAGAGGGTTGAACAAAATTTACCCCCGTATGAGGATGTGGGGGAGCCATGGGTTGGGGAGGACTAGGAAAGGGAAAGTAGGGATTCTATGGTGGTACCACTCCATAAGGTACATAGGAAGGCACAGTGATTTCACTAGTACTATAAGTTGATGTGGAGGGAGTACTACTGGTGGTTGGAGTAGGTGGATGTATGGGGGGTGTCGGTGGTGGTCCACTGATGGTGGAGGTATAGCAACAGGATACGGCTGTTGATAAGGGGGTGGGGAGTAATAAGATGTGCCCCCATATGCTGGTGGGTATTGAGGCGTTCCATACATCGGTGGTGATTGGG
>JASDQU010101236.1:292425-400272 GCA_032191745.1 Picea mariana | reverse complement strand
ACGTCGTAACTTTTATTGTTTACTTAGCACATAAATCTTTTCACCATTACCAGCGGTTTCATTTTACCCTCCGTAACTTATTTTCTCCCTTGACTTGATTGGCACTCCATCTGGGCAGTCTTCAAGACTCTGAAGAAATTTCATTTTGTCGAAAGAAATCCCTAGAATTTGAAGAAAGATATGAACATTCTGGAAGTTAAGCAGTGAATAAAATGGTGGAAACCTTTCCCTGGTGGAAACGGAAACGTTCACCCTTTCCATGCTCAGTCAGGATCGGACGGTGGCTGGTTGTCTTAAACGGTTTTCCGTATTAAAAGTTACTGGAGTTATCTCCTTACAATCTATCCTTTTTACCGTTACAACAACAACTTTTCTTGTCAGGCCCGAAGGAAGTACATTCAAAATCTTGCCTTCTTACGCTCTGTCTTGATAATAGACATTCACGGTTGAACAATCCTTATTGAAATTTTAAGAGTTACTAGTATATAGTGGCTTATTAACGTTAAATGTCCCTTATCACGTTAAATGTGGCTTATTAACGTTAAATGTCCCTTGGCCATGTGTTGTATGATGTGGAATTGGTGTTGTGAACTCCAATGGTGTCAAGTCCATGGTGGTATACCGCCATGGCGAAGTGACAGGTTGTGTTGGCGGATCGATACCATAAGCGGTATATGAGCTTTTGTGAATGGTTTTGCAATGTTTCAAAATGCTCTGAAATGAATGTGGGAGCGACACGTACCCACAAGGTAGTATGATGGTATCAAACATTTTTTCTCCATTAACCTCCCTCTTCTTTGGACTCCAATATTGTTGTCAGCTATTAATCGTCCCACGATCTCCACCGTCTGATCTGGGTATCGTGTGGGTTATGTGCGGAGGGTAAAGGAGTGGAATGGGACCCATCCATTGCCACGGTCAATGGATGGAAATGAAATGAAATGAAAGTATTTTTAACGTCCACGAGGCTAAAAATAGCCTATGGGACAGATTGCTTTTCCATCTTGCTTTTGCATTCGGCCCTTTTCTTGTGAAGTTTTACAATAATCGCTCCCAGCTTCTCAACAAACTCTTCGCTGAATAGCTTATCCCAGGAATTAGCTGCCAGAATACCTGCATAATTTTCCCTGCTGTCTTTGAGAGCCTCACATTCTAAAATGAAATGTTTTTCTGTTTCCACTTTTCCGGATGAGCACAAAATACATACTCTTTCTTCCCACCTTTCTTTTGGCCTTTTCCAACGCCCTGTTTCACAACGGAGTTGATGGGAATTGGTCCTTAATTGAGCAATAAGAGTTTTAGATCTCCAAGAAATATTGGCCCCTATGTACGCCTTTTGTTGATGGTTATGATGGAAAAGGTGGTGGATGTTAATGGAGGTGGGATCCTCCTATCCCATCAAGGGTCTAGTCATGCCAGGTGGGGCTCAAATGTAATTATTATTATTATTTTTATTATTTTGTATTGAAACATAAAGGTAAAAGAAAAGAAAAGGGGAAAGGAAGAGAGAGAAAGAGGGGAAGTGGTGATGGAGGATGTTGAGGCAGGGCTAGGGTGGTTGGAGGGGTGACATGGCATCCCCTCAGGATTCCATGTGGACCTGTGGTGCTACAAAAACATCCACATTAGCAGATGCCACAAATGCAAAGAATATCATATGTTTCAAAAAAAAACATGGATCCAAAATCATATTTTGTCCATAACAAGAGCACAATGCTCTATTAGAATTTTTACTATTATTCACAAGTATATTAGCAAGATGATATTTTAAAGTCATAGAAACTATTCTATGATGTCAACATGATGTATTCAATTGTTTATTATTGCACACACTCCCACACACAACATGTCTCCTATAGAAGAGGACGCAAACGACAAACAAACACACATATCAACAAAAAAAATTAAGAAGGTTATGAACATTAAGTATTAAAAATAAAATTTTAAAAGAAGAACAAGAACTTCAAACTCATTTAAGGGGATAATGATAGAAAAAAATGTTCTTTATTAATCTCTCCATTGAAATTAATTTATTTTTTTTAAATTATAGACATGCATTTATCAACATAATTAATTAAGAACTAATTATTTTAATAAATTTCATGTAATGAGCCATAGAAACAACAATTTTACAATCATGATTACAACATGGATTATATCTCATCGATGGTATTAATTATGCATTCATTGATGTGATTAGGATGTTGTATAATATTCCATATAATTCATTTTCATCAAGTCGTGTCTATAACAATTTTTGGGGGGGAAGGGATGATAAAGTACATTTTAACCTACAAGCCAATTAATTTGGTCAACTAAAAAATTATATCTTTCACATTATTTGTATTCAACATATAGATGATTTGGTGTAGGTAGTTAGTTGGACCAATTTTTGTGAATAATCTAGTTTGGGGTGCAAGATATTTGTGAAAAAATTGTAAGATATTCAACATTTTGACAATTGATGTTGACTTCAATATTTTATTCATTTAATTGATATATTTATAAGCATTATACAATATATACATTTCACCCATATTGTGTTGTAGAGTGTAACTGAATTCCCTCATTGCAATAAAACATTTAGCACAAAATGTCTTTATTGTATCTTGTTAAGTATGTATCAAACACATTTTGATTATTTTATATGTGTATGCACATAAAATATGTGTGTACTTAGTCCACTATTTAGTAGATGATATTGCAAAAAAAAAAGATGTTTGTACACATAAAACCCTTTTATTGGTTTAATGTATGACAATAAATATATATCAAAAACACATTGTATGCAATGCACCAAAGGAACAACATGCAAACCTCACAAGTGAAAATGAATTATAATTCATTAAAGATCTTGAAGTTCCAAAACAAATTATTTTATTTTCATCATATAGTTGTAAATTATTGTTAACTTTTCATATCCAACATCATAAAATGAAGAAAAAACACGATTGGTCAATTATAGATAACCATAATAAAATGACACATCCACAATATAAATATTAAAATAAAGCACATACATATCGCTCTTTGTTTCAATCACCATGATTATCTTCCCTACTTGGCATTATAACATTATTGTTCTCGAAAATATGTTTTGATATTGGATCGCGTCTTAGTATGAATAGACAATCCCTATCTAACACATTCAAGTAAAAAAACACTTGGTTGCAATGTTTTATAAAAACATAAGGCTCCTTATTTTCTTCTCATATATGTTTATAATTGATTCATGTAATGCCCCATATTTTCAAATTAAGTAATAAATAATAAATTAATAGCCTTATAATAATAAATTAAAGTAAAAATAATAATAAATAAATAAAAAGAAGATAAAATAACTAAGAAATTATAATAAAAGAAAAAGAGAAATTACCAAAAATGAATCAAAGAAAAGTTAAATCAAGAAAAAGTTAAAAATTGCATGATTGTTTACTTAATGACAAGTGGAATCTATGCATAGAACTTCTTGCATGGATGGGAAAGAATAAATCTATATAATGAAGGTGGAGAAATAAGTGTGGTATCATTCTCTTGTGCAATTTGATGGAAGTCTTGGAAGTTGGCATAGATAGTTGAATGAGGGCTCGGGGGCTCTCAGTTGTGTTAACTGAGGGGTTAGTTGGGTGGAGAGGCATCCCCCACACTCAGTTGCAACCAGTTGGATCAAATCTTGGAGTGCAATGGTTCAACATTCATAACGTTGTAAGTAAGTTCATTTATGTAGCTCTCTCAAGTAAGATTCTCACCACTCACTTCCCATGTGGATTATGCAATCAATAATGGAACTATATTTTTTTTATCAGTTAATAGTTGAAAAATTGTTGTGTTTATTTATTCATTTAGATTTATTGAAATTTGATCCATTACATATGGTATCAGAGTGTACCTTTCAACTCTATTAGACCTTTGGGTTGCCATATTCTTGACAACTAATGGTTATAAGTAATTTTATCATATTTATTGAGAAAATACCAATGAAAAATAAATATTGAAGTGTTATACACACATTGAATTAGGACTTTTGAAGTAAAAAATAGTAAAACTTGTTATATAATAATCCAAAAAATGGGAACTTATATAGAAATAGGAAAACTTTCCACATATAAAATTATTTCTAATTCAATAATCCAATAAATTGAGAGTTGTATTTATATTTTATTTTATAATTCTATATTTTATTTTATTCCCTACTTTTTATAACCATTAATATATATGGAAAATGTCCATTGATTGAATTGTGTTTTAAGAAATTCCAACCCTTGCCTACTAAAAAAACTATCACCATTTAAGTTTGGGGAAGGATGTAGGATTTTGCCTCTTAAAGCACTAAGTTGACTAAACAAATTCTATAAGCTCATATTGGGAAACCATTATACAATAAATTAGATGATTACAAGTTGTCATAGAAGTTATTGTGGTTTTATTCTTGTAACGTACCCAGCTACACATATGGGTCCCATTACTACTAAAAATGACTAATACTAATTTAAATGTGGAATAATACACAACATTTCATACAAGCTCATGCAATTGTCCATAATAATTTAAAACTTGAATGCAATCGATTTGAACATGTAAATTAACAATTAAAATTATACATTAGCATCTGGTCACATAAAACATAGATTCAAATGCAGCCTTTACCCACAGTGAGTAACAGTAAATAAGATAAAACTTCAAAGTGAAATTCGTAGCAATTAAACTCAACATTCCAAAAAATTAAACACAGTGAGTATGAGCACTTATCTTATCAAATATTCAACCCGCTGTAAAGAACAGACATTCTTCCCAACCATATACTTGTTGCTTCAATTCTCAATAGAAAGTCACCTTCGAATTGGGGCGGCTAGGTATCCACAAGAGATGGTGGTTCCTAAGCTAGATATTGTCCCCTCATAGCAAGTTGGAACCTACAACCATTCCAATCAACTAGCTCTCTTCCCCCTCAACCCACACAACCCAAGGAATGGGATCCCCTTCTCTACCACACAGTCCCTCAAGCTATCCCACTCCCCTCTAGGGCTCCAACATGGGTTGGAAAATAAATATCTTCATTGGGGACTCCAGGAATGATCTAGGTGGACATCGATGGCCACCCACCTATTCCACTAGCTCAAAATACAGCTTCCATCTTGGCAGTTTTTCTATAGTTTTTTGGGTCCCAAACTTTCGAGGTCATTTTGAGGCCCTAAATGACATTTTTTGACATAGTAACACCCAATAGATTACGAAGGATTTCATTTAGTCATTCAAAATGTGTACTCCTTGGCTAGACCTTTCCGACGGGGTAGAAAGCGCCCCAAACGGAGATCATATGAAAAAGTTACACCCTCGGTAAGTTGACGTATCAACTACCCCCATCGAGGCCCATAAAGCTTTTGGCATTTCATCTTTCGGGGTTGGGGTTTTCGTGCTTATGATTTATGTTAAAAAGGCCTTTAGAGCCTCATTGTAATCATATTCTTGTGAATGTGTGTAGCTGTCAAATCTCTTCTCAGAGATAAACTACCATCATTCTAGCAAGTTCATTTCACTTTGTATTTTCTTTTACAGTCTCTGCATATTTCATTATTTAATAGAAATCGAGTATTATTGTATCTTTATGTTTCTGTCTTATTTATATGTTTCATTTTGTTCCCTCATAAATACGGATCAATGGTATTAGAGTGGGTTGCTCTTTATTTGTTTCTCTGTGCATGTCCCCGACGAGGTCAGGGTATAACGCATTGGGACTCGGAGTAGTTGAGCCCTTGGAATACTATCCTCGCTAACCCCAACGGTTGCCCATGGCGGAGGAAAAGAGAGAAGAGGGAGCATGAGATCCTATTAAGTTGTTGCTCATGGAAGTCCTCGTGCAACAGAGGAACGAAATGATGGATCATTTTTCCCAAATCCTTCTACAGCTACCAACAACAAGAGATGCATCTTCGTCAAGCGACCACTTTGGAGGTGTAGCCCCTTTAAGGTACAAGTTAATTTTGATATTCTTGTATTTGAAGGTCAGATAGATGAAGATGCTTTGGATAAGTAGTTAAATCTACTAGAAGCTTATTTCTTGGTCTAGAATTTTTCCATTAGGGAAAAGATCACCTTTGTGCTCCTTAAGGTGATCCCCCATGTCAAACATTGGTGGGAGACTTATTGTGAGTAGAAATCCATAGAGGAGTCTGGAATATTTTGGGTCGAGCCCACTTGGGACTCTTTTATGGATGTCATCAAGGAACAATATTAACTTGTTGGAAACTACGACGACCAGTACATGAGATGGACCACAATGCATCAAGAGAGTGACTAAATGGTGTCAGAGTTCACAAATGCCTTCCATACCTTGTCTACCAAGCTGGGTATCAGAGACTCTGAGAAGCATATGGTTCTAAAATATTGTGGGGCTCGACAAAGGTACATCCAAATAGAAATTGAGTTTCTGGACATCTCATCACTGGGACCAACGTATCAATATGTTTTCAAAATTGAGTGAAATTTAAGCAGAGGAACAAGTGGGAGTTTGGATATATGAATTCATTACAATAGAAGAAAGGAAAAGGAGGCCCCAACACACCAAACAAAGAACAAATCAAGGACAGACAACCTTAGGACAACCAATTTAAGGCGTAAACAAAGAAAGGTAATGGAAAGATGAAGAAAGGCATTAGGGAGTGGTGTGAGTTCCATAAAATCCCTTGGAACAACACCTATGAATGTCACTCAAAGTAGTCATTATTGGCCAAGATAAAAGCCTCAAGGTTAGATCTAGGCACTGATTCTAATTGATCCGAAAAGATCTTTTAAACGAAAATGGTTGAGTTATTATGCATGTGTTTATTAACCATTTAGGAAGCTGAATGAAAGAGGAAGAATTATAGAAGAAACATCATAGCCATATGCACATATACATATCTAAAATAAATCAAGAAGAACAACAAACCATAGAACACCAAAGTAATAACGGATTTCGGCAATCTCGCCTACGTCTTCGGGCCTTTGTCTTAGTGGGTGAGGCTTTATTATTTCTATTCAAAGCTTTAAAAGTACATCACAACAGTGCAAAAAGGTTACAAAACTAATCTGGTCTTTTTCTACCAGATCTCTGGAACCCAACAAAATAGACGGCACTGAAATCGGATGACTGGAGCTCCCATAAATGGACCGCAAAGGTGCACTCCTCAATAGCTTCCCTGCATAAAAATGGCTTTGGCTTGGAAAATATTCAACATAAACCTACTCTAAATGTCCTCTTATGGCTTCAACAAGCCCTAGTTTATATAGATTTGAAGTTGGTAACCATCTCCCAACTTCCCCCCAAGATCTGGCCTCAAATAAAAGGCCCAATATCCCCCAATATTAGCCAAAAATCTCCAAAACTGCTTATAAAATCAATACAAAATCACTATTATATAGTGAAAAACCCAAAAATGCACATAAATTGGGAATAGCCCTTTTAGAGTGGGCTCCTGCTCATATGGAGAGTGGCCATGTGGCCTCGAGCTTATCCCTGGCGCATTGGCCCCCTACTATTTCAGCTCCTGGATGCATCAAATACCATGTGGCCCTGTCCTTCATGCTTAGTTAGGCCCCTGATATAATAGTCCATGGTTTAGCCCTTGGTCGATGGGCTAGCCCAATCGACCGGACTAAACCCTTAACCACCGCACCATACACTAGCCCCATGGGCATATAATGCAGCCACATGGTAATGCTCCCCAGGCTAACCGCGATGTAACAGATCCCGCGCCAATTGTGTAGACATGTGATTATATGGCGAGGCTATATGGGACCGCGCCAGGGGCTAGGGCTAGGCCCCATCCCTTTTCCACCCAAACTACACAACTAAGTAAACTCAAATAAAATTTTAACGCTATAGTTAACAAGGAACATGTGTGGGCGAGCTGGCTAGCCGGACCCTGCCAAGAGATTGCCCGGTGGGAGGTCATGCGATCGAACCTCATGGAGTCCAATATTTTTCCATAACCATTAACCAACCAATGGGTGCCACGTGGCAGCCCATGTCTGGGCCATGTGGCACCTTCTAATTCACCGAATACAATGTCATGTGTCATTCGCCTATTGGTCTGGTTGTCTACCCAATCACCACACTTTCCCAGTCAATGTCTGCCAGGTGTCGTACGTACACTGTACGGGTATCCCATGTGTCACCCTTGCAGAGGTGACACCTGTCACTCCTGGATTGGTCCACTTGTACCTGCCATGTCAACATATTGTCCACGTCATCAGTCTGTATGCCCAGTCACACTGCCACGTGTCACCTCCATATGTTGCCACGTCAGCACCAATTGTGCCTACCATGTCAGTTGTACGGCCATACGACTTGTATAGTCAGCTTCCACGTGGCACTATATGGACTGTACAGTCATCATTTTTTGCATGTTTGGCAAAACGAACAAATTGTCATATCGGGAGCATACGATGTCCGTTTGAGCCCGTTCAAGTTGTGTTGGGTTCGTATCGATGAGGCATATGCACACATCCATTTTGAAGCCATTCTGAGAACTTTTGTTTTTAGGCCTTTCTGAGCCCCATCAAGCTCCTGGATCCAATTCTAGATCACACCTCCCCACTAAGGACCTTTTGGTCTCCAAAAGGTTATTGACTAGTCATCAAGTTTAGGATAGGCCACCTGTCTTGCTCTCTGTCTTTGAACTCTGTCTTGTGCACCTGTCTCATCAAGATCAACTGTAAAACAATCATGATAACTAACAACATATTGTTAGCCACTTGTACTCTGTCACATCTTACTAAAGCCACTATCATCCATGTAGACAACATTACTAATGATATCATCAAAAATATGACTGCAAATGAGCTGATATGTTTGTAATATTTGCACGACATTAGCTTATCTTTAAGCAAAGTGTGATTGATTTTCCATTCTACAATCATCTCTTGTTCTTGTTTAAGATCGGTTACTTGATTTGAAACAATTATAGGTGTGTTTCTTGCTTGAGATTCCTTTCTTAATTGTTCCATTGTTTGAAGAGTTTTATTTTCCTTTAAATGATGAGCATAAACCACATATTCCTGACCTACTTTGGTTAAATGATATTGATTATTTTCCCTGTAGAAGATTGCTTTACGATCATACAAGTATGCACTTCCTAAGACCATTCCACATTCACTTAGTGGCACCACATCACATGTTACCTCATCCACAAACTTAGACAAAATTGCAAATTTTAATGTGCATTGCTTTGTTATGTGCACTTGATGATTGTTGCTTATCCATTTAAGTGTGTAGGACTTATGATGCATCTGAGTGTTTAATCCCAATTTCTTAACCAATTCCTCTGAAATTAAGTTATATTGAGATCCACTATCTATCAATGTGTCGACCTTAGTGTGCCTCATGATGACCCTTATGTGAAACAAGTTACTTCTACAATCAAATCCTTCACCAATTTTACCTGTCATACCAACCAATGAGACTTTAGATTCATCACCCGAATCTGATCCCAAGTCTATGGGTCGTGTTGTTTCCGCAACTGTTTTCCTCCCTTCCTTTTCCTTAAACCACTTTGATCTCTTCTCGGGATGCAATTGCCAACAACGGTCCTCATTATGCCCCTCTTTCTTGCAATGCTTGCAAGAGGACTTCTCTTCCTTTCTCGTCACTGAATTTTCCTTCTTGCCATGCCACTTCCTTTTGTCCTCTTTCCTTGAAGATGATTCCCCTGATACACTAACACTTGTTTTCCCTGCTTCAATGTATGTCGCTTGAACATAAACCTCATCAAGATTAGTTGGTCCAAACATGAATACAGTATTTTGAATGTGTGAAGGTAAACCTCCTATATACTTCATAAAATTTTCTTGGGTATGTCAAGGAAAATCTAACATCAATGCCATTTTACGAAATCCATCGGTGTATTCTTGCATTGTTTGTCCTTTTCTTAGTTTTAAAGCTTGCCATTCAATTAACGCTTTCTCTTTATAACCCAAAGGATATAATTGCTTTCTAAGTGAAGAAATAAAAATTTTCCATGATGGAAATACATTACCCACTTGTTGTGTGCCATTTTGCAACTTGATTTTCCACCAGATGAGTGTTGTGTTTGCAAGTCTAAGTGATGCCAACTTGATCTGAGTTGCCTCATCCTTGATTTTTTGCACACTGCAATAAACCTCCATCTATCTAACCCAATTATCAAGTCTCTCTTCATTGACTTCACCATCATACATAGGTAATTTGAATTTCACATCAAGTTTTAATAAAGGCATTTCATTCTTATGTTTATGAACATATTTCTTTGTGGTGCTTTTAGAACTTGAACTTGAAGAAGAAGGAGAAAAAGAAGGTGAAGATGGAGGTGAAGGAGGAATTTGATGAGGATCCTCTCCTTCTTCACTTTTGACCTTTTAATATTCACCCAGATTCGGTCTCTTCCATTCCAAGTAATCCTCATACAAAACCTTCATCATCTTCAACATGGCGAAGAAAGTTTTTCGAAACTCTTTCTCATCCTGAGAAATTTCCTCTTCCGATGCCATCTTCTCTCTTTGAGAAGTTATCTTTCTCAATCCAATCAATGGATTCTCTTCAACAATCTCTCCTTCAACACGATGTATCTTTTCCCTGGTAATCATGAAAAACTCAAATCCAAATGTCAACTAGCTCTGATACCACTTGGTCCGAAAAGATCTTTTAAATGACAATAGTTGAGTTATTATGCATGTGTTTATTAACCATTTAGGAAGCTAAATGAAAGAGGAATAATTATAGAAGAAACATCACAGCCATATGCACATATACAAATCTGAAATAAAGAAAGAAGAATAGCAAACCATAGAACACCAAAGTGATAACAGAGTTCGACAATCTCGCCTACATCTCTGGGCCTTTGTCTCAGTGGGTGAGGATTTCTTATTTCTGTTAAAATAATTAAAAGTAAATAGAAAAAGTTCCAAAAGGTTACAAAACTAATATGGTCTTGTTCTACTAGATCTCTAGAACCCAACAAAACAGACGACACTAAAATCGGATGAGCGGAACTCCCAGAAATGGCCCGCAAAGGTGCGCTCCTCAATAGCTTCCCTGCATAAAAATGGCTTTGGCTTGGAAAATATTCAGCATAAACCTGCTCTGAATGTCCTCCTATGGATTCAAGAAGCCCTGGTTTACATAGATCTGAATTTGGTAACCATCTCCCAGCTTCCCCCCAAGATATGGCCTCAAAAAAGGGCCCAATATCCCCCAATATTGGCCAAAAATATCCAAAACTGCTTATAAAATCAATACAAAATCACTATTATGTAGTGAAAAACCCAAAAATGCACATAAATTGGGCACAACCCCTTTAGATTGAGCTCTTGGTCATATGAAGAGTGGCCATGTGGCCTCGGGCTTATCCCCGGTGCGATGCCCCCCTGCTATTTCGACTCCTAGACGCATCGAATACCATGTGGCCCTATCCTTCGCGCTTAGTTAGGCCCCTGATATAATAGTCCATGGTTTATCCCTTGGTTGGTGGGCTAGCCTAACCGACCAGGATAAAACCTTAACCACCGTGCCATACACTAGCCTTGTGGGCATATAATGCAGCCACATGGTAACGCTCCCCGGGCTAACTGCGATGTAATGGATCTCGTGCTAACTTTGTAGACATGTGGTTATATGACAAGGCTATATGAGACCCCAGCCCTTTTCCACCCAAACTACACCACCAAATAAACTCAAATAAAAGTTTAACTCTATAGTTAACAAGGAACATGTGCGGGCGGGCTGGCTAGCCCGGTCCTGCCAAGATGTTGCCCTGTGGGAGGTCGCGCGATCGAACCTCATGGAGTCCAATATTTTTCCATAACCATTAACCAACCAATGGGTGCCACGTGGCAGCCCATGTCTCAGCCATATGGCACCTTCGCATTCGTCGAATACAATCCCACATGTCATTCGCCTATTGGTCTGGTTTTCTGCCCAGACACCACACTTTCACAGTCACTATCTACCAGGTGTCATACGTACACCATACGGGTGTTCCACGTGTCACCCTTGCAGTGGTGACATGTGTCACTCATGGATTGGTCCACCTGTACCTGCCACGTCGGCATCTTGTCCACATCATCAGTCTGTATGCCCAGTCACCCTTCCATGTGTCACCTCTAGATGTTGCCATGTCAGCACCAACTGTACCTGCCACGTTATTTGTACGGCCTGTACAGTTAGCTTCCAAGTGGCACTGTACAGACTATACATTCATCATTTTTTGCCTGTTTGGAAAAATGAATAGATCGCCATATCTAGAGCATACGACATCTGTTTGAGCATGTTCAAGTTGTGTTGGGTTCATATCGATGAGGGCTATGCACACATACATTTTGAATCTATTCTAAGAACTTTGATTTTTAGGCCTTTCTTAGCCCCATCAAGTTCCTGGATCCAATTCTGGATCACTAATTCAGATCCAAACAAGGGGAAGTGGATCATTGATGAAAAACCCAGTGCCACAGTTGCTACCACCAATATCTAACTAAATGAACTAGAAGAGTTGGAGGAAGGTGAATGCCTTTTTCACTCGCAAATGTGGGTGAAGGGTGCTCCGCTACATTTCATTGTTCATAGTAGAATCCAAAAGAACCTCATCTCAACAAAGGTCATCAAACGGTTAGAGCTATCTACAAAACCACATCCACAGTAGTACAACATCGGTTGGCTCAGCCAATTATAAGATCTTCGGGTCAACCAACAATTTGTGTTGCCCTGTGACATTAATCCATTCAAGGATGAGGTATTGTGTGATGTTTCCCCACTCGAAGTTTGTGATGTTCTTTTAGGCCATCCATATATGTGGAAACATCATGTTTTATATGATTCTAGACCTCATAGTGTCATTGTTACTGTGGGAAGACAACGGTATAGGATACTAGAGATAGCTCCACCTACCGCAATTTCTTTGGTCTCTGCTAAGTAGTGCAAGAAGGTCATCTCCCAAACTAGGAAATTTTTCCTCTTCGTGATTTTCTCTCAAAGTGAGCGTAAGGTTGTGACCACATCCATGGCCTCCACATAGGGCTCCTCTACACAGTACAAGCAAATGGACAAAGTCATGGAAGAATACTGAGACATATTCACCTCACCTACTGGGGTGCCTCTACACTGTCAGGTCAAGCATTCAATTGACTTGACCCCTATAATGTCTTTGTCTAATGGGATAGTGTATCAGTGTTCTCTCCTAGAAAATTGGGAAATCAAGCGCCAGATTCAAGAGCTGATAAAAAAAGGGAACATTTGACCAATCTCCTCACCCTATGGGAGCCCAATCATGCTCCTGCAAAAGAAATACGAGACATGGAAACTTTATATTGATTACAAAGATCTAAACAAAATCATAGACAGGAACCGGTACCCAATTCCTCGAATTGATGACCTTCTTGACCAGCTCAAGGGGGGAAAGTACTTTCACAAATTGATTTGAATTTTGGCTACCACCAGGTCCCCATAGAACAAGTTTATGTATGGAAGATTACTTTAAAGTCTAAAGAAGGTATTTTCGAGTGGTTGGTCATGCCCTTCATCTTGATGAATGCTCCAACAAATTTCATGAGGTTGTTGGACGAAATCTTGTGACCCTTCACCAATTATTTTGTGGTTGTATATATGGATGAAATCCTCATCTTCAGAAAGAGTTGGGTATCACACTTGTAGCACATTCAGTAGAACCTCCACACTCTACAAAAACACATGCTATATTCTACCCTAGAGAAATGATCCTTTATCATGAACAAGGTCCAATACCTTAGATACATTGTAGATGAGAATGGGATGCATGTCGATCTAGCTAAGATCCAATTCATTCGTGACTGGCCAGCCCCAACAACACTCACTAAGCTTTAGATATTTTTAGGCCCTGACAACTTCTATCACAGATTTGTATTGGGGTTCTCCCATATCACATGGGATCTGAGCCAAGTGACCAATGGTGGTTGTAAAGCCAAATTTGTGGGGTGGGTCCCAACTTAAAGCCTTTGATGGTCTGAAACATCGCTTATGCTCAACCTCGGTCCTCGCCTTACCTAATCTACAACAACCATTTGAGATTGAGACAAATGCTTATGATTATGATATTTGTGTTGTTCTCACTCAAGATGGTCATCCAATGTCCTATCATAGTGAGACACTCACAAATGTCATTTGTAAGTACCCGACCTATGAAAAAGAAATGTATTCCATAGTACAAGATTGTCTCCAATGGAAGCATTACATTCTAGGGAAGGATACAATCATCCATACAGAGCATGAGCCTCTGCAGTTCATGCAGACACAAGGAAAATTGTAGAATGATCGTCATCAAAATTGGTCCCCATACTTGCAATAGTTTCACCTGAACATGAAGTATAAGAAAGGGAGCACCAATCACGTCATTGACTACCTTAGTTGACCTCCATTTGCATCATTAACTATAGTGCTCGACTCTTATGGGAATGAGACCTCCAGGTGGTCCCAACTCTATGGCAGTGATCATGACTTCGCTACAAACTACTAGATGTTGGGAAAAGGCATGGTCATTACCAATTTTCATCTTCAATATGGACTGTTATGCCATTTCGGTCATCTTTTTGTTCCTTCGAGCAAGTGTGCGAAGATAATTTGGGAAATCCACTACATTCGGGAGGAAGGATACTTTGGCATGGAGAAGATAGTAGTGGTACTACATAAGTATTTCTATTGGATGAAGCTTCGACAGTATGTTAGTAAGTATATTAGATCCTACACTTCATGCTCCATTTCCAAGCCAACCATTGAAAAAAAAGGACTGTACACCCCTCTACCTACTCTTGGCGGGCCCTAGGAATCCATCTCAATGGACTACATGTCAGGTCACCCCTCCACCAAGCATGGCAATGACTGTGTATTCATGGTTTTTGAATAATTCTCTAATATGGCCATTCTAACCACCTACAAGAAGAATATCATATTCGAGGTCACTCCCAATCTCTTCTTCGAGTTTGTATGGGCACACTTCAGACTACCATAGACCATCATATCATATCAGGACATCGTATTCTTGAGCACATTTTGGTCGAGCCTCTGGTTGATGCTAGACACCAAGCTCACCAAATACACTACCTTCCACCCTTAGATTGATGGACAAATAAAGGTCATTAATAGGATGATTTTGCATATATTGTGCATCTACAACTCCAAGCATCCATGCACATGGTATGGGAACCTTCCTTATGTCCAGCACAACTACAACAAAGCCCTCCATCACTCGACCGACCACATCCCTTTTCAGGTGGTCCTGGGATTTCAAAAATTGGGCCCCATTGATGTAGCACTGCCCCTTACATCCACACAAGAAGAATATTTCCATGCTCAATATGAGGCCAACAAGGCCACCAAATTCATTGAATGGATTCAACACATCTGCCAATAGGTCCATGATATTTTTCAAAAATACAATGCTAAGTACAAGCAGCACCATGATCAACATCGGGTTCCCCAAACGTTTCAGGTAGGTGACAAGGATTGGTTGCATTTGTTGATCTATAAGTTGTCGTGGATATTCCATTGCAACAGTTCATCACAAGAGATCTGATAAATAACTAAAATCTTTATTATTAAGGTTATTTTTCCTTTAGATCTCAGACTCTTGATTACTATTTTTCTTCTTAAAAAAAACATATGAAATAGTTCAAATGCGAAAAATAGAGAAAAAAAATAAATACACACACCATCCACAAATAAACACAAGATATGACCTGGGAAACCCAATACAAGAGAAATCTAGCTAGAAGGTGAGGCTACTATGATCTATTTTCTCTGGTATAGAAATGATGCAATTACAAAGAAAGAGGCACTCTCTATGGAGTTACCTTTGACTTGTTCCCTGCATGGATGCTATATAATCTATCCTCCTCTATTATTCTCACAGAATACCACTCTCATATGTTTTTCTCAGCTATGTAACAAGATACAATTCAAAATAATGGAACCCCTTCTCCTCCTAGTGGCCTGGTATTAACATATCCTGATAGCCATCTAAGGGTAGGTTTTTTACTTCCATAAACCTCAATTGTGATAGGGTTTTGGAAATTCTACTATCTTCTTGAGATTACATATGTGGCTAGTCAAATATGCATGAGTAATGGAGGCTAATGTGTCATCCTCTCGTACCATGGTGGTAAACACCATAGGTCAACTTGCGGGAGGCATAACTTTTGCATACAGACTTCAATTGACGCATGGTCTGCACCATTGGAAATCTCTTGGAGTGTATAACATATTCAAGGGGGTGTGCACATGTTCTGGAAACCATAACACTGAACCATGCCATTTAATTTCTCAAAATGGTTTCGAAAGGTTTCAGACCCCAATTTTCCAAACTAGGACATGCCACTAAAATGGCCCTACCAGCTGAATCCTTCAATTTTTTCCACTCTAAAAGGATATAAATAGATAACAAACATTGTAATGATCCAATACAGATCATACCTCCCCATTTAGGGATGATTTTGGTCCCCAAAAGTTGTATTGAATGAGGTGAGGAAATTTTTCCTCTACCTTCTCTCTGGAGTACCACTTTCCTTTGCATGGAAGTTGTCCTTCCAACCCAATCTGCCAAAGGTCATGTTGCCCTTGTATTGTAGTTCTAGACCACTTCTGCAAAAAAGTGTCCTCTGCCAACTCTGCCTGAGCATCTGGTGATAAGTCCTCTATGAAAGGTAGTACCTGCTCCTCCTCCTAATCCAACATGGAAGGCTCATATAGTTTGAGATTATCCACATTCACTACTAAGTAAATGCGCATGTATGGGGGTAGACTAAGTTTGTAGGAATTATATCCCACCTTTACCAATACCTCAAAAGGACCATACCACAAAGCCTTGATATTCCTACCAGGATCTTGTAGCCCTTCCTTATTCAGTTGTATCCATACTCTATCTCCCACTTTGAATGTTCTATATGTTCTGTGTTGGTCATGTCTAACCTTGTGATTTTCTTGTGACTTTTTCAATGTCTCTTGTACTTGCAAATGGATCTGCCTGGTCTTCTCAACAAAAAAAATATTTCTTTAATGCATCTTCTATGAGGTCCTCCCTCACTCCTCCTTATTGTCCATATACAACATATAAGGTTGAAGGTGGAAAATATCTAAAGCAAGTTTCAAAAGGTGACTTACCAGTAGAAGTGTGGTTGCTTTGTTATAATAGTGTTGTATATAGATCATATTTTCATCCCAATTCTTTGGATGCTTCTGATTGTAACCCCTCAAAAGTTGCACCAAAGTCCTGTTGACTACTTATGTTTTTCCATATGTCTATGGATGGAATGTTGTATACCTCTTCAACTTAGTGACCATATTCTCCCACAATAGTCCAAAATGAACTAATAAATCTAGTATCCTTGTCTAAGATGATGCTCCTTGGTATCCCAAAGTGCACCTAAACCTGTTCAAAGAAATTATTTGTTGATTCTTGTATGTTGATGATATTTTTATAAGGTATGAGAATGCATATTTTTTTGAAACTTTCAACTACAAAAAATAGATAGTCATGTCCCTTCTTGGTTGTTGGTAAACCTCCCACAAAATCCATGGAAATAATTTCCCAAGGTTGAGTGGGTACAAGTAAGGGATGGTATAGACCTTGATTCATGTTATTGGGTTTGTTGGTACAACAAAGTATGCATCCTATGATATATTGTGCTACATATTCTAGCATTATGGGCTACTACACATACCTATGTAAGTTGGAAATTGTGTTCTCGCACCAAAATGTCTTGCAACCATAAAGGTGTGAGCCTCTCTGATAAGATACAATCGTTCACCTTTAGGAACATAGATCTTGTAAAGATTTTAGAGTAAACCATTCTAGAAATGATAGTCAACCTTGTCATCACCTTATTCTATATGAATTTTTCCATGTAGATGTTGAAACACCTCCTTGAAGTCCTCATCTTTTGCGTATGCCTATTTGTATGCATCATGGGTAAAAGGCTCCATGTGCATCAGAGTTCCCAAAGATGTAATCTTGGATGAGGGCAATCGTGAAAGCATGTATTCCAAATTATTTGTGCTACACTTATTATACTTGATGACTAGATGAAATTATTGTAAAAACCCCATCCACTTGTAATGCCTATTTTTTTGTAGCATACTCTCAGCTTGAAAATATTGTAATGGTTGGTTATGTGTGTGGATGATGGTCTCCTTACCCATCAAATATTTCTTCCACTTTTTGACAACTTGTACCAAGGTATAGAGATCATTTTAGTAGGTATGGTAGTTGATAACCACCCCATGAAATACTTAAGAATGATAGTAGATGGGCCTTCATCCATGCATCAGTACTTCTCCCATGGCATACCCACTTACATATGTCCCCACTTTGAAGGGATTTTGCAAGTTTGGTAGTGCGAGAACTAGTGCTTGACTGATCTTTCTTTTCATCTCATCAAAGCCCTTCTATTGATTCTTCCCCCACTGGAAACTCTTACCATTGGTTCTTATGGTGTGGAGTAGTGCAGCTACCACTGAAAATGAATCTATGAACTTCCGCAAGTATTGTGTTTCCCCAAAAAAAATCCTAACTTCAATGACATTTTTAGGAACTGGCCATTTCATGATGGCCTCCACCTTCGTGCAATATAGCTTGAGCTCCTCTCCACCGATCACATAACCAAAATACAGCAAATACTGTTGAGAAAACGTGCATTTCTTGAAGTTGGAAATTGTGTTCTCTCACCAAAATGTCTTGCAACCGTAAAGGTGTGAGCCTTTCTGATAAGTTGCAATCGTTCACCTTTAGGAACATAGATCTTGTCGAGCTTTTAGAGTAAACCATTCTAGAAATTATAGTCAGCCTTATCATCACCTTCTTCTATATTAATTTGGCCATGTAGATGTTGAAACACCTCCTTGAAGTCCTCAGCTTTTGTGTATGCCTCTTTGTATGCATCATGGGTAAAAGCCTCCATGTGCATCAGAGTTCCCAAAGATGTAATCTTGGATGAGGGAAGTCATGAAAGCATGTGTGCCAACTTATTTGTGCTACACTTATTATACTTGATGACTATATGAAATTGTTGTAAAAACCCCATCCACTTGTAATGCCTATTTTTTTGTACCATACTCTCAGCCTAAAAATATTGTAATGGTTGGTGATGTGTGTGGATGATGGTCTCCTTACCCATCAAATAGTGCTTCCACCTTTTTACAACTTGTACCATGGTATAAAGATCATTTTTGTAGGTACGGTAGTTGAGAACCACCCCATGAAATACTTAAGACTGATAGTAGAGGTTCCTTCCTCCATGCATCAGTACTTCTCCCATGGCATTCCCGCTTACATATGTCCCCACTTTGAAGGGATTTTGCAATTTTGGTAGTGCGAGAACTAGTGCTTGACTGATCTTTCTTTTCATCTCATCAAATGCCTTCTACTGATTCTTCCCCCACTTGAAACTCTTACCATTGGTTCTTATGGTGTGGAGTGGTGCAACTACCACTAAAAATGAATCTATGAACTTCCCCGAGTATTGTGTTTCCCCAACAAAAATCCTAACTTCAATGACATTTTTAGGAACTGGCCATTTCATGATGGCCTCCACCTTCGTGGGATCTATCTTGAGCTCCCCTCCATCGATCACATAACCAAAATACACCAAATATTGTTGAGAAAACGTGCATTTCTTGAGATTGGCCAGCATCTAGTGCTTCTTCAGAGTCTTTAATATTTGCATAAGATGTGATATGTGCTCCTCCCAGGTAGCACTATAAACTAGTATATCATCCAAATAAACAATAATAAATAATCTAGATAAGGGTGTAAAACATCATTCATTAGTCTCATAAATTTATTTGATGCAATGAATAAACCAAATGGCACAACCAACCACTCATACAAACCTTTAATAATATTGAAGGAATTCTTCCAAGTGTCTTCTTCTTTGACTCGTACCTGGTGATATCCTGATTTCAAATCTAGCTTAGTGAAGTACTTGGCATGTTGTAGCTGGTCCAACAGATCATTGATCCTTGGAAGAGGGTATTGATTCTTTAGTGTAATATTGTTCAATTCTCTGTAATTGATTCACATTCTCCAAGTCCCATCCTTCTTGGGTACAATTATGATGGGTGACCCAAAAGGTGAGGTACTTGGTCGAATCACACCCTGATCCAAGAACTGTTGAAACTTCTTCTTCACTTCATTCGCTTCTAGAACAAATTGTCTATATATCCCAATATTCAACAATGGGGAGTTTGGTAATAATTGTATTTCGTTCTCCACATCCCTGTTGGGTGGTATCCCTTTAGGATCCTTGAACACTCCTCCATATTTTTGTAGCAACTCCTCCAACTAATGCTTCTACTCTTTAGTACACCCCTCCAGGGATTTCTTCACTCTCATTGACTCATCATCATATTGATTTTCTCTTAAGAAAAGAAAAACATATTTCTTACTAGAACTAATAAACTTCTTGGCTTGGTTGGCACTTACCAGTGAGATCTTTGAATTGCCTTTATGTGCATTAATGATGTAGGAATTCCTATCCTTGATCAGTTGGTATTAGTTGGCTCTTCGCATGAATATTGCATCCCTCATATACATGTAGAGGCTTCCAAACACTACTCCACATGCATCAAGGGGCACCATGTCCAATTCCACTTCATTAATACAATCATCACTTACAACAAATTTAATCTTACATTGTTTCGTTACCTTTATCTCCCTTGTTTACCCAACCCAATGGATAGGGGATAGGATGATCATGAACCTCCAATCCAAGCTTTTCAACTAGATTCGTTGCTATGATATTAGCATGTGAGACAGAGTCGAACAAAGCATCCATCTCAATCTTCTTGACATGAATATTAATGTGGAAGAGCTTGGTCATATCCTTCTCTTCCTGGTGATGAAGGCTACTCAGATTCACCTCCCTCTGCATAGATGTGCGGACAATATTTTCATCCATATCCAAGCTGATTTCAACCTGATGTCTCAAATATGTGGCTTGAAGGTTCTTTTTATTTTTATCCTTCTTTTGATTCTTCAATTTCAGTTTTGGATGTAGTTTCCAACATTTTCTCAGTGTGGCCATCAATGTTTCAACGATTGCAATGGTTGATGGGATATTTGCATTGATGTGTAGTGGTTGTTGTCTACTTATGTTTTACCCCTTTCCATTTCTTCTTCCCCTCTTTGGAAGCTTCCTCATGCTCTTTCTACTTTGAGCCACTTGGCTACCCCTTCTTTTGGCCTATGTTTTCTAGGTAATGTTCTTGTACACACACTTCATCCAATGTCCTTAGCTTGAAGAGCATCACCTACTTTTGTAGATAACTATGTAAACCCCCCAGATACTTGAGGAGTACATCAAGGTTCTTGGGAGAGATACTCGGCATGATGGCCATCTTTCTGAACTCAGTGGTGTACTCATGTACACTTTGCCCTTGCCTCTTCCTGAAGTAGTACCATCGGATCCATTGGTTCTCTACATACTCGATAGGGTAGAATTGGTACTTGATGAGAATTTTTAAGTCCTCCCAATTATTTATTGATGGATCACCCTCCAGCCTAAGTGTTTCTATATGTCTTTCCCACCAGGTTAAAGCATGGCCCTCTAACTTCAATCTAGCAAATAAAATCTCATGTTCTTCATCTATATGGTTAATGTTAAAATAAAGTTATAGTTGTTGCAACGAATGATTAAGTTTTAATGCATCAATCTCACCTTGGTATGTCTTTATGTCCACTTTCGCTTCCATCTTGAATAGGGACTGTGAAGGGTTCATGACACTCAAATTCGGTTGCTCTTTGTCAGATTATTTCCGCAACTCCTTTCCCGATTCTTCCTAATCTCCCAATTTCCCCTTCAATATGATCTCTAAGTTAGAGCCTCCATCATCTATGAATGGTCTCAACTCACTTTCTAGAGCCACCATGAGGAGGTTCATATTGAGACTGATGTCGAAAAATTGCGCTTCCAACCTCTCAAATATCTCTTATGTTGGATCCCAATGGTTGTTATGAACATACTCGTTTGTCATGGCTAGGGTTTTTGTGACTTCTCTTTAATCTGATTCCTGGATCTTGCAACTTCCCACAAACACCCTAAAGAAAAACTTGGATCTAATACCAATATGATCTGTAAACTGTCGTGGATATTCCACTGGAACATTTTGTCACAACAAATCTGATAAATAAATGAAATCTTTACTATTAAGGTTATTTTTCCTCTAGATCTCAAACTCTTGATTACTGGTTTTCTTCTTAAAAAAATGTATGAAATAGTTCAAATACAAAAAATAGAGAAAACAAATAAATACAGACACAATCCACAAATAAACACAAGATATGAATGGTAAACCCAATATAGGAGAAAACCCATCTAGAAGGTGAGGATGTTATGCTCTATTTTCACTAGTATAGAAATGATGTAAGTACAAAGAAAGAGGCACTCTCTATGGAGTTTCCTTTGACCTATGGCATGTATGGCTGCTACAAAATCTTTCCTCTTCTATTATGCTCACATAGTACCACTCTCAGATGTTTTTATCAGCTATGGAACAAGATACAATGCAAAATAATGGAACCCCTTCTCCTCCTAGTGGTCTGATATTAACATAGCCCGATAGCCATATAAGGGTAGGTTTTTTACTTCCTCAGCCCTCAATTGTGATAGGTTTCTAGACCTTTTAGAATCTTCTTGAAATTAAATATGTGGTTGGCCCCATATGCATGAGTAATGGGGACATCTTATTGTACCATGGTGGTCGACACAATAGGTCAACTTGCGGGAGGCATAACTTTTTCATGTGAACTTTGATTGACACACGCTCTGCACCGTTGGAAAGGTATTGGACTGTAGAACACTGTCAAGGGTGTGGGCACAAGTTTTAGACATCAGAACCTAAAAAAATGACATTTAATGCCTCAAAATGGATTCAGAAGGTTGTGGACCCCAATTTTTGAAACTGAGACCTACCACTAAAATGGCCCTACAAGCTTAATCGTGAAATTTTTTCCACTCTGAAAGGATCAAGATAGATGAAAAATAATATAATGATCCAATATGGATCATTTGTAGAAAGAGAACCTTACAATAACACATCATAAATTGTGTCCACTTCACTATGGACCTTACACCATCACCAACGATGTGGGCGATAATGCTTTTGAGTTAAGTATTCCTCCCTTCCTTGGCTTTCACCTAGTATTCAATGTGGACCTTCTTTGACCATATTTTCAACCACTATTAGACACATTGGAAGTGGTAGAGTAGATGACACCTACAAAGCTCAATCCTAGCTGCATCAAACAGGAAACCATTGATTAGATCATGGAAACATAGGTTAAGGGAAACTACCAACAGAATATCTAACTCTATCGGGTTGTCAAAGCAGGGAAGCTACTACAACAAGGCAAGTGGCCCACCAAGCGTCAAGTTCAATAGAAGTTTCCCCATTTGATGGGAGAACTCAACGCAATGGATATCGTTTCTTCCTAAGGGGGAAATACTGATCCAGGTCGATATCGGTGGTCACCCACCTATTCCATTGACTCAAAATACAGTTTCCATCTTGGCATTTTTTCTATAGGTTTTTGCGTCCCAAACTTCCAAGGTCATTTTGAGGCCCTAAATGACTTTTTTTGACATGGAAACTCTCTTGTTGTAAAAAAAAATTCATGTTAAAACTACTCGCCTTTCCCATACGAATTTCCTTTTCTCCATGCATGTTGACTCTCCCAATTCTCAAGGTTGATTATACTCAGACCCATGCTCTCAATAACTCTATGAGGTGACTTCACACAACAACCCTCTTACATGTATTTAATGATTGGGACTTGGAAACACTCAAAATAAAATAGAAGGTTCATAGTAAAGACAATTTTAAAAAATGGTTTGGGAAAATAGACGTGGGTAATCCCCCCCCCCTTGGACCCCCCAACTCTCTTGTGGAAACTAAGCCCCCAAGTATTCATCGATGTCCTTCTACTTTGGCGATACATTTATTTATTATTTTCAATATACATCATTTGTATATTACATTGTTGGGCTTGTGACCATGCATCATATTTACATTATACATCACTAAACCAGGGATTTAAAATGGGGATGTTACATTCCTCTCTCCCTACAATTTGCATTTTCCTTAGTGCACATCGCCATAGAGTCTTACATATTCACATACATAAATTTTTACATCAAAATACTTGATAATTTTGTAACTTAATGATTGGAGCAGCAATTCCAACCAGCAATTGTTATTCCCCTCAACCCGCAAAACCCAAGGAATGGGATCCAACATTAGTTGGATAGGAATTCTTGGATTTGTTGCTCCAGGAACTTCAACTGTGAAAATGGAGTCTTCATATACTTATGTACAAATGTACATTTATATTTCGTAAAAATTTGTGAGTACTCCTCTCTCATGGTCTCCTCATGCTCCCACATGGCATCTTCAGGACCATAGCAGGTCCATTGGACCTTTACTAGGTCGATAGATTTGTTTCTGAGCACTTTGAATTTCTAGTCTAGGATGTGCACTGGCTCCAACTGAAATTCCCCTTCATGTTCCACCTGGATCACAATCCAATCAATCACATGGTTAGGATCAGGTACATACTTCTTTAATAAAGACATGAAACACGTCATGAATTCTCATGGATGTAATGCAAGCATATATGCGACTAGATCTATCATCTATAAGAAATCAAAAATACCACAGTATCTTGCTACCAACTTTTGGAAAATTCTTAATCTCAACAAGCTCCTCTTGGCTTTAACTTTTAAAAACACATGCTCACCCACTTTGAATTCCCTATGCGTTCTTCCTTTGTTGGCATAACTCTTTTGTTTGTCTTGTGCAACCTTTAAATTTTGCATGATCTCTACCATCTACTCTTCCATTTCCCTTAACAATTCTGGTTCAATAATGGCTTTGTCTGTTGGGTTATCCCAACTCACCGATGTGTTGCATTTTCTGTGATATAAGGCTTCAAATGGGCTCATCTTCAATTATATATGATACCCATTGTTGTAAGAAAATTCAAGTGAATGAAGATAGTCCTCCAACCTATAAGGATTATCCATTACATACATTCTCGACATATCTTCAATTATTTGGTTAATCCTCTATGTCTACCCATCTAACTCTAGGTGATATGTTGTACTAAAATTCAAATTAGTCCCAAATCACTTAAACAATTCCTTCCAGAAATTGGAAGTGATTCCTCATTCTACTATTCATATTTATGATGTTATGCATTCTTGTATTTATGATCATACAACAATGATTGATAGGAAGAAGATTGATCTTATTACAAATCAGTGGGGGATTGATGCAATGCGAAGAGACAAATGTTGGCATTAACGATTCTCCAAAAATTGAGAAAAGAGGATTTGTATTAGATTTAAAATTATGGTTATTCTCGAGACTTTGGGGAATAAATAATATATATGACACTAATTTGAATCTTTTTCTCACACTATTACCTTAGGCACATCATGTAACCTAGCAATTTCCTTTATATAAATATCTATAATATTATCTGCCTTGTGAGTTATTTTCACTGGAATGAAATGTGTGGCCTCTGTAGGCTTGTCTACCACTACCATGATGGAATTGTGTTGCCTTGTTTTCATGGGAAGCTTATTTATTTGGTCTTGTATGTGATTGATATGTTGTTGATAGGAAATGACAAGGATGTTATCCATGATGTGAAAACTCAATTGTCCTCTAAATTTGACATGAAGGATATTGGTGCTGTGAATTTCATTTTGGGAATGGAAATTAAAAGAGATCGGGAATGAAATAAACTCTAGTTAAATCAGAGAAAATATGTTGAAACAATATTGTGTAGGTTTAATATGTAGGAATGCAAACCGGTCAAGGTTCTTATTTCTGTAGGTGTAAAGTTATATGTGGATCTGTGTCCCAAGACACAAGAAGAGGAAGAGGACATGTCTCATGTTCCATATGCAAGTGTGGTTGGCAGTTTGATGTATGCAATGGTTTATACTAGGCCAAGCATTGCACATGCAGTGGAATTTTTGAGAAGGCATATGTCAAAAACAGTGAAGGAGAATTGGACAACAGTAAATAGGGTTTTCAAGTATTTGTGTGGCACTACTAGTTATGGATTGTGCTACCAAGGAAGACTAGGATTGGATAGAGTGTTGGACATACATGGCTTTGGGGATTCATATTGGTCTGGAGATATGGATCATAGAATATATACAAGCGAGTATGTGTTTAACTTGTTTGGAGGAGAAATAAGTTGCATGAGTAAAAGGTAGTCTGTACCGGCACTCTCAACTATAGAAGTTGAATACATGACAACCACTCATGCAAACAAGGAAGCAGTATGGTTAGAGACATTGTTTTTAGGTATTGGGTTGGTACAACAAGTTGTAAGGATAGATTGTGACAGTCAAAGTACAATCTTCCTGGCAAAGAACCCGACTTATCATTCAAAGACAAAGAATATCGATGTTTAGTATCACTTTATGAGAGACATGGTTGAAGACAAGAAGGTGTTTTTGATGAAGGTGGACACTTTGCAGAATGTTGCAGATTCATTACAAAAAATTGTGAGCACTGAGAATTTCTCTTGGTGTAGGGGATCTATGGGAATTGTTGACTATGTAATCATGTAACCCCTTGTATGAAAATAAAACAAGTGGGATAATGTGATCCAGGTGGATGTTGGTAGCCACCCACCTATTCCAAATTTCAAATGGATCATCTTGACATTTTTCATTTCAGCATGTTTCTCTGTAATGGGGAAATTTCTTTGTAATTGTGGGTTCTACACTTACGGGGTTGTCCTAAATCCCTACACAACATCTAGGTGGATATTGGTGGCCACTTACCTATTCCAACTTGATTATTTTGGAATTTTTCATGTCAATACATCTTTCTGTACTTCCAGGGCTGTTTTGGGGCTCTAAACAGTGTTTTCTTGGCTTGTCATAGTCCAACTGTAGATGAAGTTAGAATTTGACAACATAATTCATACTTATTGAAAGGACCTTTCCAACGAGCTATCACACACCTAAAACAAAGATCGTATCCAAAAGTTATGACCCTAAGAAGTTAAGGTACTAACTTACCCCAACGAGGCCCACATAACTATTGGCACTTCATCACCTAGGGTTAGGTTTTTGTATGTATAGGGTTTTGGCATTCATGTTTATCATAAAAAGGATTTCAAAGCCTCATTGTAATCATGTTCTTGCGAATGAGCGTAGCCACCACATCTCTTCTCAGAGATAAAGATGCCACCATTCTAGCGAGTCTGGCACTCTGTATTTTTACAGTCTCTGTACATTTATTTCATTAATAAAAATCATGTATTGTTGTATCTCTTTGTTTCTGGAAATTTTTAGGAGTATTTCATTGTAAGATCTCCACTTTCATTTTGTTTTGAAAATAATCTAGATCAGTGGTATCAGAGCAGGTTGCTCTTGATGATTTTTCATTGCATGTCCCCGACGAGGTCCAACTATAGCAAGTTGGGTCTCGAACTTGTCTCTCTTGAGGAAAATCGCTATCACATGCCCAAGAAACCCTCTATGGCAGCAGAAAATAAAAATGGTGGAGCAGAAGATTCTATTAACATGTTGCTTGAGCAATCTCTCACGCAATAGAGGGGCGAAATGATGCAGAATTTTGCACACATCCATCAACGCTTGCCGATAGCAACATACACATCTTCATAAAGAGACCATTTTGGAGGAACCTCTCCCTTCAAGGTACAAGTTAATTTTGATATTCCCATATTTGAAGGTTAAATAGATGTGGATGCCTTAGAAAAATGGTTAAATCTGCTAGAAGGTTATTTCTCTATTCACAATTTTTCTAACAAGGAAAAGATCACCTTCATACTCCTCAAGGCTCTCCCCCATGTAAAACATTGGTGGGAAACTTACTAGGAGAAAATTTCCATGGAGGAATTTGGAATATATGGGGTCGAACCCACTTGGGATTTTTTTGTGGATGTGGTCAAGGAATAATACTATCCTATTGATAACTTTGAAGACCAGTACATGAGATGGACCACACTACAGCAAGAGAAGAGACAAATAGTGTCGAAGTTCACAAATACTTTCCATACCTTGTGAACTAAGATGGGTATCAAAGACTCTGAGCGGAATTTGGTTCTGAAATACCGTGGGGCTCTGCATAGGTACATCCAAACCGAAATGGATTTCCTAAACATCTCATCATTGAGATTTGCCTATCGATATGTTGTCAAAATCGAGCAGAAATTTAGGCACCAAAAAAAATGGGAGTTTGGGTCTACAAATCCACAACAACCAAAGAATGGTAAAGATGGCCCTAATCAATAGCCTCCAGAAAACCATTCCAAGACATAGGACAAGAAGGGTAAAGGAAAGACAAAAAATGACACTCTGAAGTGGTGCGACTTACACAAAATCCCTTGGCACAACACTGATGAATGTCGCTCAAAACAGTCATTGGTGGTTGAGGTCAAAGACAAGGAGCCAAACCCTGATTCGTAATCTGATCTAGAAAATATTGAAAATAGACAGATCATCGACGCATAGCCCACAACTACTTTCACCACCGTAACAATTCAACTAGAAGAACCAGTAGATCCTGAAGAGAGGGAGGGCCTCTTCCATTCAAAGATATGGGTGAAGGGGACCCTATTGCATTTCATTTTGATAACGACAGCCATAAGAACGTCATCTTAGTTGAGTTCATCAAACAGTTGGGGTTGTCTACAACACCACACCCACAACCATACAACATCGGGTGGCTTCACCAGGGGAGATATCTTCATATCATCCAGCAGTGTCGCCTGTCCTATGGCATCGAACCCTTCAAGGATGAGGCAGTGTGTGATGTTGCCCCTCTTAATGTCTTTGATGTTTTTTGGGGACAACCATATATATGGAAACGTCATGATGTTTATGAGTCTCGACCACATAGATTCATTATTACTCTGGGAGGTCATCTCTACAGGATACCAGAGGTAGTTCTGAATATTGTTCCACAAAAACAATGTCGTAAGGTAATCTCTCATACTACAAAATTCATCCTCTTCACTGTCTTTTCAAAGGATGCACAGAAGGCCACTACAACCACTGCAGCCTCAGCACCTTCTATCTAACAGAAGTATATTTTTGAAGAGAAATAAGATATTGTTTCTTCACCTACAATGGTGCCTACACATGAATGCCTTGTCAATCCCAGAGACAACAGGTTCGTGGAATAGATTCAACCCCGCCAGCAACAAGTTCGTGACAGCCTTCCACAGACCAAGCATCACAACTTCTCCAACAAGGCACACATCTCACCAAGATTCAAATTCAGAAATCCTTTCTCCTCTTCCCTCGGCACTCAACACAATGGAGACCATTTCTTCCTAAGGGGGGAGGATTGATCCAGGTGGATATTGGTGGCCACCCACCTGTTCCAAATTCCAACTAGCTCATATTGACATTTTTCAGTTCAACACGTTTCTCTGTAACGGGGACATTTATTTGTAATTGTGGGCTCTACACTTACAGGGTTGTCATAAATCCCTACACAACATCCAGGTGGATATTGGTGGCCACCCACCTATTCCAACTAGCTTATTTTGGAAGTTTTCGTGTCAGTGCATCTTTTTGTACTTCCAAGGTCGTTTTGGGGCTCTAAATAGTGTTTTCTTGGCTTTCTACAATCAAACTATAGACAGAGTCAGAGTTTGATGCAATAATGCGTAGTTCTCGAAAAGACCTTTCCAACGGACTATCACACGCCTAAAATGGAGATCGTATGCAAAAGTTATGACCCCAGGAAGTTAAGGTATTAAATTACCCCAACGGGGCCCACATAACTTTTGGTATTTCATCTCCTAGGGTTATGTTTTAGGATGTCTAGGGTTTTGGCATTCATGTTTATCATAAAAATGCCTTCGGAGCCTCATTGTAATCATCTTCTTGTGAATGAGCATAGTCGTCACATCTCTTCTCGGAGATAAATCTGCCACCATTATAGTGAGTTTGACACTCTGTATTTTTATAGTCTCTTTACATTTATTTCATTAATAGAAATCATGTATTGATGTATCTCGTTGTCTCTAGCAATTTTTATAAGTATTTCATTGTAAGATCTTTCCTTTCATTTCATTCTGAAAATAATCTGGATCAAATTGTTGGTGTGTGTTATATTCTTTGAAAAATTGATCCCATGTATTGTACAGTGATATGGGAGTAAAGAGGGTATGGGGGGTTCTTAGCACCCCCCAGCTAAGAGGGTTGCAGGGTTTCGTATGTGGGAGCCCCCAAGAAAAAACAATTGGTCCATTTTTGGCGGTTTTTCAGCACATGGTTTTTATCGATGGTTTTTCTAATTTTGGTTAAGGAATTATGGTTGTTGACTAATCTGGGTCAATGCATTAGGGGTTTGGATGCCGCGGGATCCTATACATATATTGTATTGTAAACAATGAATATGAGGAATAGAATATTAGAGATGCGGCTCTAAACAGGTTGTTGGTTTTCCATGTTTGGGTTTTCAGGGTAAAAATCTCTATGTAATGTGTGTATGTACCATTGTATCTTTTTTGTTTTATTAAGAATCTATTTGCAATAATTAATTGTACAAGGTTAAAATCTACAATTATTCATTTAAATTTATGAAGAATATGGATGCATTGAAATAGATTTTGATTATTTATATATATTCTCCTCTAAATTATCTTTCCAATGACTATAATCATGCATCATGCCGAGTTCTGAGCTAAAAATTGCAGCCTTATGAAGTTTGCAATTTCTACTCATTTGTGACCTATTTTTACTGATGCAGTTTATTTGAGAGACCATTTTATACCACCTGTAGAAGAAAATATATCAAGAATCAGAATAATTTTTGCATTAGACGCAAATAGAATTTATGATTATGAACACAACAATTTTTGGATTTGGAAACTGGTGTTCCAATTAGGTTCTATATAAATCTGGAATTGACAAGTTTGCACTTTTATATTTTCTCTAGACTTAGAATTTTTAGTCAAAACTGGTTATGTCCCAAATGGAGAAAAACTCCCTCAAGACAAATTTGTCCAAATTGATGTATAGATAAAATGTTGACTAAATAAAAAATTATGGATTGGCGATCTGGGGTCCCTTTTCCCCCTCCAAAGATTTCAACAATCCCTAAAAAGTGTCCAAGAATAGTGGATTTTTCCCTGTTTTGACATCCTCACTCAAAACCCTTTTGAATTTTATCAAAATCCTAACCAGGTATCTTCATGCTTTCTTTTTGGACACCTTATATAAATTTCATAATTATTTGGGTCTCGGTCACTGTGCACGACCCAGATCTTTAAAAAACACTATTTTTTTTCTGGATAATTGAAGTAGAATTGGCCCATGGCCCTCACTCACACTTTTGTAGCCCTCGACTCCAAGAATGGACCCTTTATATTTTGTTCGATTTTGAGTTTTTATGCTCCTGTTATGGCCAAAACAATTTTTTGTCTTTAGATTTTTTGTATATCCTTGTATGTATTTCTTATTTCCCTTCCTCCTCTCTTCTTCTCTTTCTTCCCTTCCCCTCTTCTTTTCTTTTACCTTTCCTCGATGATCACTAAAAACCATTCACTAGAGATCGATAGAAATTTTTTATCGACAATCAAGGAAAAGCTACACCTTTTTGGCGACCCCCGAAAAATTCCATCGGCGATCAATGAAAAGGTTTTTCAGTGATATTGTAAAAACTACACATTTTCATCGACCTATGAAAAACTCCATCGATGATCAAAGAAAAGGTTTATTGGTGATTTTTGAAAAGGTTTTTTGACGATCTTGGAAAAACTACACCTTTTCAGTGTCCTCCGAAAAACTCCATCAACGATTGGCGAAAATATCTATCGGTGATCTTGGAAAAACTACACCTTTTCAGTGACCTTCGAAAAACTCCATTGGCGATTTGCGAAAAGGTCTATCGACAATCTTAGAAAAATTACACCTTTTGGGTGACCTCCAAAAATCTCGATCGACAATCGATGAAAAGGTCTATTGGTGATCTTGGAAAATTACACCTTTTCGGCAACCTCCAAAAAAATCCATCGACGATCGTTGAAAAGGTTTATTGGTGATATAAATTTTAATCCCACTTCATCCAATTTCATTGAACTCATAAACACTTAGAAATTTCGGACCTAAACCGCGTTGAATCTGGACCATTGATCTCAAGATCAATGTGATCTCAATCACCAATTCACCATACTTCACCAAACTTCACTGAAATCTGAAATATTTTGGCAACATCAATTGTTCTTCATCAATGATTAGCGATTTTCTTTTTCAATGAACTACAAAAATTTCCCTACTTCACAAAATTTCACCGAACTCTGAAAAGCTTCATATCTAGGTTGAATCTGGGTTGTCAATCTCAAAATCCAATGCCATCTCAATCGTTGATCCATCAAACTATATGCCATGACCCCTTCCTTCCACCACCATGGCACTATCAACATGGACCATGTCAATCCACGTCATGTGTAAATTCCACGTCAACATCTATACAATTATTTTTTCAAAAATCTCAAAAACTTATAATTTTCAAAAATTTCATAATATTTTCGAAAATTTCCTTTTTTCGGTCAAAAATGTTATTTTATTTTTAGCTGCCATGGGAAGCCATGGGAGCTCTAGAATTATCTTCCCATGGATGAACTCAACCCTATTTCTGTCAATTCAACATCTCTTTTCCAAAACACATGCATACTTCTCCCAGAATTTGGGAATTTCACTTTAAATTTCTCCATTTTTCCCAAATTCGACATAGACTTATACTCTGCAATAACAAATTTCTCAAATTTGTGCAGGCCTTTGGCCCATACGGTCTAGTGTTGAACTAACAGCTATGATACCACTCTTTAATGTACCCATCTTCCCATATGGGTCTCGTTACAACTAAAAACAACTAAATATAATTTTGATACCAATTTAAATGTGGAATAATACACAACATGTCATACAAGCTCATGCCACTGTCCATAATAATTTAAAACATGAATGCAATCGATTTGAAAATGGACATTAACAACTAAAAATACACAACAACATTCAATCACACGAAAACACGTATTCAAATGTAGATTTACCCACAACAAGTAACAATAAATAAGATTAAAATTCAAAGTGAAATGCACAGCAATTAAACTCAACATTCCACAAAATTGAACACGGTGAGTATGGCCAATTGTCTTTTCAAATATGAAACCTACTGTAGAAGACAAATGTTCCTCCCAACCATGTACTTTATGCTCCAGTTCTCAACAGCATGTCACCCCCGAGCTGGGGCTATGAATCCATAAGAGATTGTGGTTCCTAAGTTGGCTATTGTCCCCTCACAACAAATTAATTCCTACAACTATTCCAATCCACCATGTTTCTTCCCCCTCAACCCACATAACACAAGGAATGGGATCACCTTCTCTGCCACACGGCCCCTCAGGCTATACCACTTCCCTCGGGGATCTAGCATGGGTTGGACAAGAAATCTCTTTGTTGGGGGCTACAAGAATTTATGGTTGCAACAAGAATACTCACAACAAAAGATTAATTGCTCCCTTTACAATTTCTTGAATAGAATATTGCTCTTAGACCTACTGCCTATATCTCCGTGAAACTACAGGTCCAACAAGCTATTATACATTCCCACTATGGCTGCCTTCAAGCTTCATCACTCCATAACTCTCTTGCTATCTAAAAATATGTATGTAAAAACTACTCTATTTTCCCATACGAATTTCAATTTCTCCCGTGCATGTTGACTCTCCCAATTCCCAAGGTTGATTGTATTCAGGCCCATGCTCTTAATAACTATGTGAGGTGACTTCACACACCAACCCTCTTACATGTATTCATTGATTGGGGTTTGGAAACACTCAAAAGAAAATAGAAGTTTTATAGTAAAGCTAATTCAGAATATGGTCTGGGTGTAATAAACATGGGTAATCCCCCCCTAGACCCCTCCCCCCTCTCTTTTGGAAACTAAGGCCCCAAGTCTTCGTATGTGTCCATCTACAGTGGGTGATACATTTATTTATTATTTTCAATACAGATCATTTCCATATTACATTGTTGGGCCCACGACCATACATTCTATTAATTACATTATACATCACTAAATTAGGGATGTTACAGTTCTCATACTACTCAAAGATTTTCAGATAGGCAATTGATTTCTCCTCTTTCTTTCAAATGGCCTTATGGGATAACAACATATATGATGCATATATTCCATGATGATTATCTTCTATACATGATGCATGTTTTCTTATTCATTCCGGGAATTAATATAACCCAACATCCAAGACAACCTTCTCATAGCAAGCTTAGGTTATGAATCTTCTTTTTTTTTGGATCTGGGATTGAACGAAGAAAAATAGATATATATTCCAATTATATAACAATGTGAATTACATGAAGTAAGAGGTCGGAAATTCAACTACGGTTGTTTTTCGAATGACTAATTTCTCAAAACAATCTACTTTGCAATATATATTTCATCTTCATTTTTTGAATTATACAATCTTTTGATCTTATGATAAGTTTTCAATTCTTCAATTATACAAGTTGTGATATTTTGATTAGGAAAGAAAGGGTGTACTATATTGTAGTCGTAAAGAATTATATGATTAATAGAGAAAAAATGGACTTTGTATAGAAGTAAATAAAATGATCTTATTAATGAGGATGAACTTGTACAAAATCTCTTTGGTGTTATATATAATTTGAACAGTGACTTTAATGTAGAGTTGAATTGGTAAATGCTTTGGAGTAATTTGCAATTTATTTATCTTAGGTGGAAAAATCACCTTCTCAAACAATGCAAGAAGAATTGCACCCATCAACGAGTTCTTTAATTTTCCCATAGTTTCAAACCGCCAAAAGAAATTTTGGCTTAATACATAAGCATTGTTATGTAAAATTCCAAGTAGATTATTGTGTATCCAAGTAGAAAATCTATTAGAAAATATCTATCGACAAGTATGATTACATATTACATAAGAGATACGATAATAGGATGAATAAAATTATTTGAATGAAAATGTGTGGAATAAAACAAGGATAAGAAAACTAATACTCTTCCCATGAAAGCAAATAATGATTTGATAAAAGAATGATTAAAATCGTTTTGAAGGAGAGTAGTGATTAAAATAGTTTTGAAGGAAAGAATTGTTATAAATGAAGATTTAATATATATATATATATATATATATATATATATATATATATATATATATATATATATATATATATTTATTTATTTATTTATTTATTTATGCTGGCGGAATCGGCAACTGGGCCGGTCTCGTACTCGCGTGACACGGGGTCGATTCTGACCGCTATCACTATAACCTCCAGGTGCCATACGTATGCCCCTTCCGCAGGCACGGGTAAGTCGGGGGGATTTGAACTTGGAACCTCATCGTACATAACACGCTATATCACGGCACTTGCCAATTGAGCTGCCCCCCGGGGGCTGAAGATTTAAAATATATTATTATTAATATATATATATAAATAATTAAGGATAATTTACTTATTGATGTTTTTTTGTTTTTTTCTAGGTTACAAAGTTCGGAGAAATCCCCGAGTACTTCTCTTCATTTGGAGGATGGTATCTAGGGTAAACCCTAGAATATTCAGGGCACAAGGCCAATCAACAACAAGGTTCGAAGCCATTACAATGACATACTCCTTAAGATCTCAACATGTCACTTGCAGGAATTGAATTTGGGTAGGGAGGATAATAATTATTCCTCCCTACCACTTGAGTTAAACCCAACTAACATACATTTCCTTTTATTTATGTAGGAAGTGATTCTTTTATGTGGTGCTTGCTTATGTTTTAGGGTTTTTTTTTTCTTATGATTTATGGTAATTTTCTTTGAGAATGTTGATTATCGCCTTTATTGTTTTAGTGTTGTGGTTTTTGTTATCATAAACCTTTTCTCCCTTTCGTTAATAACAAAAATGATAGTATTCAATTATATTAAAAGACTATATAATTGTATAATATATATTAAATGGGAGTGATAGAAGCAAATTGTTGTATATCTTTATTTTTTCCAAGAAAAAAATAATACTTTCTATTTTAGCATAAAATCAAAAGTATATTCCACAGGTGCTCAAAGTGCAATTCAAGTCCCAAGTAAATTACATTTCTAAGGTGCTAAATGTGCAATACAAGACCCAAAAATAGGACTTCCTATATCTGCTAAAGACTCTAAAAATATGGTGAAAAATGATACAATCGAATTGTTCCACAAAATTAGTTACCATAAATATGTATCATGATTGAGAGTTTTACAAAAAAAAAATCACACAACTAGTTCCCAACAAAACATGAAGAATCAACTAAGGTCAAAACTCCCAACAAAAATAGATCTCATATATCAATGTAATTTGACTCCAAATTGTCAATGAGGGACTCATCCATGTACTCATACGCAATGAACTTGTTCATAGAGAGTTGGAGGCCTCCTTGGAAAGAGTATATGTTTGACCATTATATTCTCTAAATACATGTGCAAAAGATATTTCTTGAAATTGAGCCACAATCTCTTTCAACTGAAGAGAAATATTAATGAGCCCCGGATTAGATATCTGATATTTGTCCTACTTCCATTGAATAACCATTTTAGAGTCTCCAAAAACCTGAAGGGACCACACATTTCTAGACATAGTAGTTTTAATACAGCCAAAAGGGCACTAAACTCTCCCAGATTGTTTGAACCAGAGCCCAAATTTGCTTTCCCAAGAAGAACGTGATTGTCCAATAGATGAAGTGAAAATACCAGACCACAATGAAGGCCATCCTCATGGCTTGATCCTTTAAAAAAAACCCAAGATTTCACTTGATCTATCTCAGGCTCCTCAACATTTTATGGGAGAATTGTCTTGTGAGGACAACTTTGAGAATGAAAAATAGCAAGTGCCTGTGCAGCTACCTGAGCTGGGGGGATGAACTTGTCATCAAATAAACATTTATTTTGGGCCATCCAGATACCCCATGCCATCACAATATGCAGAGATTTGATCCTTGTAAGAGCACGAATCTCATAGTAGTGTTTAAAGCAATCCCCTATACATTGTTTATTCCACTGTTCTTGATGATTTGTCTATGACTTTGGGTGTTCCCATACTAGTTTGGTATATTGGCATTGAAGGAATAAATGGTAGTTATCTTCCATGGATTTGAGGCATAAAACACAAATACTAGGTCCCTCAAAATCTCGCCTTTACATCCGCTCCCCGTGCATGTTAGCATGTGATTCTTCAGAATGAGAAAGAATAGGAGGATTCCTTTAAGGGTGCCCTTTATTTCCATATTTTTTTGTACCACCATTCAATATTTACTAGGTTGTTCTCCAACTTTGAAACATACCCCAATTTTGTCATGTACTTGCCCCTTATAACATTGTAAACCAATACGAACTCATCCTCACCCCCCTTATTCTAATATGTGCTTTATTAAGCTCATAAATAAATTTGTTCCACACTAAATTCCAACCCACCTCCAAAACCAAATATAAAGCAGAGATCCACCCTTGCTTCCAAATAGAAGTAGTCTCCCTATTTGTGATCTTGTTAAGAGTACATTTACCAATCTCCTGAAGAAGTGCTATAATACATTCATGAAAAAAAATATTTTGATTGCAACCAACAATCGCATCTGAGCCGATATGAACCTGATTGCCCGACCTGACATTCCATGCAATATGTTTATCAACCATAGAGAAATATCAGGAGATGGCCTTCCATTGATTTGAAAAATTTATGGTTGCATTTTATTGTGGACGGAACTGTTGGCCCTCAACCAAGTTTTGAGAGAACCTTGGTCATGTTTGACCATTTTTGGGACTTCGACGGGCTGGTTGAAGACGGAGCGCCTAGGTGAAGCAGAGATCACGGGATCTAGCCCATTTTGTGGGCTTTTTGGGTTTTAGGGTTTATGTAACGGGTATGGGATGTCAGCCCATGGGTTTACCCATGTTTAGGCCCATTTTGTAATGTATAAATAAGTAGCTAGGAGCTGTAAGAAATGGTCGGTGTGTTAAGTGATAGTGTTAGCTATGTGCAAAGAAGTGTGAGAGTAGTTCGATCTATGTGATTGTAGAGCTCTGATCGGCCTGTGTGCTAAGATTAGTTATGATCGGGTTTATGCAAGAAATTGTGAAGGTTGCTAAGTGTGAATAGTTGTGAATTCTTTGTGCATACTGTACGTAAGACTTGCAGAGCTAAGTGCAAGTGATAGTAGTTGGCTTTGTGCTTTGACCTAATTTGGGGAAGGAGGATCTGGCAAGGTGCGTGCAGATCTCTTTTCCTATGCGGAGTTGGATCTATGGCTTGGTGCATGTAAGAATATTGGAAGAAGCTAATAAATAAGAAGAAGATTGGTGGACATATCCCCACACTAGGGTGAATCACGTATATCATGTGTTATTGTGCTTTGTGCAATGTGTTCATGATGTTTATGATTATGTCTGATTAGTGCAATGTTATTGATGTATGATAGATAGATCTATGAATGCTTAGTGCTTTATGATGTGAATGAATGTTAGATCTGAACTTATGCTAAGTGCTTAGAAGTGTTTGATCTTTTTATCACATTGTTGTTTTGTAATTAGGGTTAATCTGCGATGTGAATAAGAATCATAACTAAATGCATAATATTGGTTAAGTGCTTTGTTGAAGTGTGTAATCACATATCTATGTCCCAGCTAGGTTATAGACACTTGAGTCCTACAACCCCCCCTGCCTCTACCTCGAGTGAGACTTCATCTGCTTCACAAGTGTTGTCGAAAGGGTCGGTAGTTAGGGTTTTGTTGATGCGTTGTTGAAGTGTTGAACCCTGGGTCTACCCTTGTGCCAACAAATGGTTCCATTGTTGGAACCTGAAACTGTGATTGTTGGGAACTAAAGAAAAGAAAAAGCTTTGTGTGTAGATCTGTTGTTGTAGTGCGCAGTATTCTACTTGACTTGCGAAGCTCTGTGCTAAGAGAAGGAAGCCTAATCTGAAGAAAGAGGTAAGATCTTAAAACTTTGTGCTCTGGTAAAGGTAAGATAACTGGAATTTTTTTCTTCGAAAGTATGAATTTAGGTATGTTTGATAGATTTTGTCCTAGTCTGAAAACTAGGCCACAACTAGAAGAAAGAAGATTTGATCTAAATAGATTTGATAGAGATAGTGAAAGATATGTTATTCCTATGCATAGAAAGAATTTTTAGACTAATAAGTGGATACAAGACCCTAGAAAGAATTTTTGCACATTGCGGGTCCATCACTGTGATCCCAATGCGTAGTATAGGAAAGGTTGGGGATCATTTAAGAGAAAGAGAGGATTGACATTGTGTTATAACTGTAGAAGATCAGGACATATTGCTAAGGAATGCCCTGGTAAAGGTCCTATTTGTCTTTGTTGTAAATCTATTGATCATGAGGTTTTGGATTTCCCTAGAATGATTGCTAAAGTTGAAAAGATAAAACCTAAGACAAGAAAACCATGAGGAAGGTCAAGAAACTAAGTGATGCAGGAGCATCATCTCACGTCAGCCAGCCAGCCATGTCAGCGCGTGCATTCAAAGCTGAAGAGAGGCGCAGTCCTCGTCTTCCATTTTGAATTTGAATGTAATTTAATGTTTAGGTTGGTGAGCCGTGAAGCCATGCTTTGCACAGGCATAGAGTAGGTAGGCCTTTAATGTTTGTAAGGCTATGATCTAGATCCGATCTGCGGACTAGACAGCCATTGAATGTAATTGAATAGGATAGTTGAGGTTTGGAGGGAAGAGCTCAAAGAGCCCCCTCAGGTAAAAAGATCTTTTGGGGTCTCATTTTGTAGTAGTTAGCATAGAGAAGAACGGGGAAGAGTTGAATAGTTGAGTTAGAGTCTGCGAGTAGAGAGCAGAAGAGAAGGAGTCGAGACCTTATTACAGGTCGTGCTCAGGAACACCATTGTACACAGGCATTTTCCATTTTAATACAAACAACAGTTTTTCCTGCATCTTTCATGTGTTGAATGAATGTCTGTGAGTGTTCTTTATATGATATGAATGTATGTTGTAGATGTATGTTAGGCATTTGCAGTGATTTTGTTTGATTTCAGGCTAAAGAGGTCTTTGAGGCTTCACACCAGGAAGGTGTGACAGAACGTTGCGGGTTCTGATAGCCGTGCACAGAGGATGCATTCCTGAATCTGCAGATTCAGACAAAGACGTGTTGCGGCACAAGAATTGAAGTCAACAACTCGAAGAAGGCCATGGGATTGTTGAATACCTCAGGAGGTGAGACTGTAGATGAGATCAGAGTCGTAGATGGAACTTATGTTGTGAGTTCTGCAAGAGCTCTGCCAAGTGGGCATTGAGCATATGCATAGTGATGCATTGAGAAGAACTCTATTGTGAGTTCAGACTGAAGTCAGAATCACTAAGGATTCTGAGAGCTCTGCCAGGAGGGCATTGAGCAGGTGCATAGAGTGCACAGAAGGGGACAGAACTGTTGGATGTTCTATAAGAAGATACTCTGTCATGTGGGCATTGAGTAGGTGTGCAGATATGCACAAGAGAAGAGAACTCTTTTGAGTTCTAAATTTGACGAAGAGTCCACTGAAGGATTTCTGCAGGGTTGTTGAACACCTTGAAAGACTCAGCAATCAGGTTGCTTGAGCAGAAGGATAGCCAGGAGGGCATCCAAATTCTCCATCTGCAGGAGAAGGGAGAAGGATAAAATTTGTTAGGGGTCTGAGTAATTGAGAAGCTTAGGAGGAATAACACTTTCGTGCAGAGACTCTGCAGAGGCGCATAAGTCAGAACCCTTCAAGAATTTGGGAGTGAAAGCTCAGAAGGAGTAGTGCTTTAAGCACATGAAGCCATAGCTGCAAGGAGTGCAGAGGCCAGAGAACTCTCGGGAAGAGTTCAGAGTTTTCTAAAGCTCAGGAGGAACCACGTTTTCATACGTGCGGGCGAGGATTCTAGACATGGAGCTCGCAGAGGAAAGAAATAAAGGTTGAGGCCTTAGACATTTGGAATTCTTCCAAGTGTTGGAAGAAAAGCGCCAGAGCTCGGAAGGAGCAACAACTGTCATGGGATTAAGTCGAGAAGATCTGGACCGTTGAAGGATTTCGTGTCCAAGAGGCAGTACAAGAAGAGTGCACAGGGGAGATGATCTGAGCCGTCAGATCTTGAGGAAAGAAACCGACAGTCGTTGGATCTGTCGAGAGTTGCTCGAGGTTTAAAACCTCACACAAAGAGTAGTGAAAGGTGAAGTCCCGAAGGGGGGGTGATATCGGGATATCGGTGTTCGGGAGTTCAGGGGTCCAGAGGACGAGAGTACAGGCATTCAACATCCAAAGTCCCGAAAAGGAGAAATAGATATGAGCCGTCCGATTGGAAGGACACGTGTCGTGAGATCACCCGTATCGGGACTCGGACATCGAAGGTCAGAAAGGGAGGTCATTCAACTTCGTGAGTGGCGAAGCTGCGAAGTGAATCAGGACCGTCCATCTGAAAGTGGACAGGTGGCATACTCACCGAGAGGTCAGAGTCTCATTGACCATTTTGTGGTTTCGTGAGTTGAGGAGATGAAGGCTTAGCATTCGGACTCGTGAAGTCCGAGAACTCCAAAAAGGCGGGAAGTCCCATTGTGGGACCCGCAAAGAAGACGTGTCGAAAATTCGTCATTTCGACATATCAGATGATAAGAGGTCGAGACTTTCATCCCGAAAGTCTCGAAGCAGTGAGTAGTGAAGTCATGAAGTAATCTAAGCCGTCCATCGGAGTAGGACAAGTGTCAGAGATCAGAGGATCTCGTGAACTCGGAGGTTCGCAGGGTGAGAGCCCAAGAGTCAGGTACTTCAAGTCTCGAAACCACGAAAGGTGAAGTCAAAAAGTGCCGAAGCCGGGCACGAGGGACATGTGGCTAAACCTCAAGGTGGGGTCGTGTGATAGATAGGCGGACACGTGTTGCCAAGCGGAAAGGATTCAACACTTCGTTGACTTCTCGCTTCTTAGGAGTTCGTAAGGTAAGAGCTCAAAGGCACGACTTTGAACTCACGAAGGCGCGAGAGGTGAGAGGAGCCAACGATAAGCTTATCCGGTGGTCGCGCGAGGAAGGCGCTGACAGAGGAAGAGCCATACCCATATCATCATTTCGGGTATCGCGGAATTGAAAGAGGAAGAATCGAAGTTTTGACTCGCGAACTCGCGAGATCATGAACTACGAAAAAGAACCTGTGGATCGATTTGAAAGGGGATTCCAGCAGAGAATCCGAAAGAGCCAATCCGGCTCGAAGGGAATATAGAATGATCCTGTGAGCAGTTTGTCAACCCGAGGGCCGATAGGGTCAGTGTCTGCATCACTAAGGACATGTTAGAGAATCAGAAAGAATCAGAGACTATATTATTACAGATGAGAGAAACACTGAAGGATCACTGAGACATCAGTTTACCAGAGATCTTAAAAGACAAGGAATGCATAGAAACAATAATAGGAGACTTCGACATAGACTGTGTTCTGGATGAGGAAACACAGGTGAATATCATGCCAGAAAGCACTTGGGAAATTTTGGGAAAGCCTGTTATGATTCCTTCATTAGGAGGGATAGGATTGTTTAAAGGAAAGATGATAACCCTATGTGAAAGACTTACTCGTGTACCTATGATTACTCATGGAACATCGACCGAAGAGGAATTCGAGGGTCATTAAGTTTGTGGAGAACAGCGCCCCATTTTCACTTTTGTTAGAAAATACTTGGATTAAGAAAGATCAGATCCAGAGGAAAGCGGAGGAAGAAGCCACAGAACAGAAAAAGAAAGAATTAGGGGACTTCATAGCTAGGAAAATAGCGTGCTTAATAGAAGAACAAGAGGATGAGTCTAAACAACAGAAGGCAAGAGAGTTTGTTCTCGAAGTTGAAAGAATGCAAGAAGGCTTAAAGAACCTATCTATGCAGAATAGAAGAACACCTACCCCAGAAGTAGTAAGAGAAGAGATATTACATTCAAAACCTTTGAGAGAACATCAGCAGTGTGAATTTACTATGCTAAGAGAAAATAAGAATAAGAATGGAAAGAGGAACCCAGAGACTCAGATCACAAGAAAGAAGGCAAGAAAGCTCAGCAAGAAGAAAGCATAGTTAGAAAGACTTTAGCAAATTTCAGGGACAACTTCGCAAAAGGCAGGCTTGCAAAACCTGAACATCGTTGGAATTGTAGAGCAGCGCAGACATGCACTTCGCCATGGTGAAGCTATATGACTGTTGGAGGCACCCCGACCGTTAGAATGATGCTCTGGAATGGTTAGAAATGCAGTTATTACCGGAAATATTGTCATTGGACCATTGAGACCATGCCATAATGGATGGATTGAGGTATTCCTGCCCGTTGGAGGAATCTATTACGACGGTTGTCTATTTATTCCGTCGAATGCCTCACTAATACCACTTTTTCAAACTGAGATATTCGACCCCACAGAGAACTGATCGCACATCACGTTGTGTTTTCTAGACCTCACCACCGATTCTATTACCTTAAGTATTTGTTCACCTACTTGAGTTATTTTACTACAAGTGTGCATGTCGGGTGACCTTAGCATAGCCGAGAAGTCTGTAGAAGAGATCTTGATCAATCGTATGGCTAAGAAAGTTATGTATGCAGGAATATAGGCCTCGTCAATAGGAGGATTGCAAGCATCCCCCTCGACTGCACGTCGATCTAGTCAAACAGCGATCGAGAAAAGAAGCAAGCACCATGATGATTTGGCGAATGCAAAGCTGATCCCATCGGTCTTACCTGACTACATCCCGCCTCTGGCTGACGCAGTTAGATGTGAAAGTGTCCTGTGTGACTTAGAGTACACGCTCATCATTGTGTACCTCTTGAAGGGGATACACGCAGTAGGATTGCAGCTGGGACTGATCCCATCTCTAAAGATAAGTGATTTCAACCTCAGTGACAGAAAGAATTATGTGATGCTCGCACCACATCGCTACCTGATGAAGAAGACTGGGAAGAAGCCCAAGATAGTTCCCCAGTCGTGGATCAAGGAGATTGCAAGTTCAACGATCCTAAACGTCATGAAGATCCCCCACTTTGGCATACATCAGGAGGTTAACATGTGCGTTAAACTCCTCCTATCGTGATACCATGGTGGGTATCTTTGGTTGGATAGGCGCATCAATGTGGATCCGGCGCTGATCCACCTGATCACTGGACTAAGCATGTGATCGCTCCTTGGCGCAGCGAATAAAGGAAGCATACAACGATGTGGAGAAAGGAAAGCGAGGCTACAAGGTAGCCTCCATCCAGGATGGTGCAGTGTGCCTAGCTTGTCAGTTGATAGAGGGAAAGCTCATCAGAAAGAACCACCCTACGCAAGTAACAGGATTCATAGTCGACCTTGCAAGGAAGTGTGTCGAAGGGATGAAAATGAACTGGGTGAGCTACCTTGTCAATGAGTTGGATAAGGACTATCACGAAGTGCAGGACCAATGCTACGAGTTCCACTTTAGTTGTTTGTTGATCTTAATAGAATTTGTTGTTTGGGAGATGCCGGAGGGAGCGACATTCCCTGAAGATTGAGCCATCAGAACCACTGGCTATGAGGTTCACCACATTATGGTATACAAGCAACATGGCGAAGCAATGGCAATAAAATGCAGTGTTCCACACTTATTACCTACAACTCACGTGTGTCATTAAGTCATTCCCCCGAATGACTCTGAATAGCTTGCATACTTACAGACCACTAGCGAAGTTCTATGAAAAATGCCACTTTATCTACATCACTGCACGCAAGGATGAAAGTAAAGAGGAGCTACAATCGTATTATAAGTTGACTGAGGAAGACCTGGAAGAGATCACTAAAGAATGGCCAGCTGAATTCCTTGTACCGGTTGGATATGCAGAACTATCCAACCCCAACCTCATTGGAAGTCTTGTGGTGACCTGAATGGAGTATGATGGACCAAGCAGTGCTAAGAAAAATAATAAGGAGGAGGAAGTGCAGGACATAGACAGTGAAGAGAAGGACAGTGCATCGAAGGAAACTGCGCCTGACTCACTAGGAAGAGGAGGAGGCGACGAAGTAAACCAAGAAGAGGAAGGGGGAGAAGACAAGCAAGAAAAGGGCAAAGTAACACTGCCAAAGGATCCCCTTACAGAGGCAGAGACATCTAAGAAAAGGAAGGCTTCTCCGAAGAAACCCTTAGCACGAAAGAAATCCTGAGCCAAAAGGCCTCAGTCAAAGAATGTGCTCACAGTGGATGATGTTGACCTCATCATCGTAACTATAGAAGATGATTCAGAGGGTATCTTGCAGCGACATGAAGCAAAGTATGAGATGATGTATGACATAATCGAGGTGAAGCTGAAGGGGGTACAGCAAGCTATCTATTTGAGCCGCGCAGTGTCTATTACGCCATCATCATTAGAAGGTGTAGAATTGGGGGATGATCCCACCCAATTGCGAAGGATATCAGATGTGACAGAGGCTCGCCTTCGTCAAGTCCAGGAGGAAAAAGAGCAGGCCACAGAGGCCTTGAAGCAAGAAAAGGAGGAATCCCTAGAGAAAATTCGGGTTGCACAGCAAGAAAAAGATGACATCGGAGCAAAGTTTGAGGAGGACAGAGAGAAACTCCAGAAAGAGAAAGACCAGATGCTCGCAGAGCAGACTGTGGTTAGAGAGGCAGTAACTAGAGCACTTCGCTCTGTGTCGAGATTGGCCCAGATAGAAGAAGAGACAGCAGAGAGCCAAGTGGGGCAGCTCGATGAAGCCATTCAGCAGCTTCAGGCAAGAGTAGCAGAGCTAGAGCTTCAAGCAGTGCCTAGCACTCTGCAAGAAGTACGATATCAAAGGGAAGAAACTGCCAGGAGCACAGTAGAAAGAATCATGGCATTGTTGTCAGAATGCAAGAAACTCGGTGACTAAAGTGTGCAGATCTATGAGAGACTTGCAGAAGACCCAGAGTTGAGGAGATTAGAGGCACATCTCCAAGAAGTGAAGAAACAGGCATCAACGATGCACGCACAGCTGAAACTACTTATAGCAATGGAGAAGATGAAAAGATTGCAGGAGCAGTGCACATTTTAGTAGCAGGTCACTACCATCTAGAGCAGAGTGATGGAGGTGACACAGTGACTCTAGTCGATGCAGAACGAATCCTGCACACTTTTTGAAGAGCTCGAGGGACAAGGATCACAATTGGAACAGGTGGTCACAACAGTGGAACAGCGCTTGGAAGGGCCTGTCACTGAGCAAGTCATTCAGGAGTACGCTGAGAAGGAGGCTCTGGCGAAGCAGCAAGTCGAGGCAGCTCAAGCTAATCTTGAGGCCTTCAAAGTAGTGTTTCCAAGATCAAAGTGACTCGGGATGAGTCACAGGTGAGTGTTGGGGGCTTGTTGGCCCTCGACCAAGTTTTGAGAGAACCGTGTTCATGTTTGACCATTTTTGTGACTTCGACGGGTCGGTCAAAGACGAAGCACCCAGGCAAAGCGGAGATCACGGTATCTCGCCCATTTTGCGGGATTTTTGGGTTTTAGGGTTTATGTAACGGGTATGGGATGTCATCCCATGGGTTTACCGATGTTTAGGCTCCTTTTGTAATGTATAAATAAGTGGCTAGGTGATGTAAGAAAAGGACGATGTGCTAAGTGCTAGTGTTAGCTATGTGCAAAGAAGTGTGAGAGTAGTTTGATCTATGTGATTCTAGAGCTCTGATAAGCCTGTGTACTAAGAGTAGTTTTGATCGTCTTTGTGCAAGAACCTGTGAAGGTTGGTAAGTTTGAATAGTTGTGAATGCTTTGTGCATACTGTATGTAATACTTGCAGAGCTAAGTGCAAGTGATAGTAGTTGTCTTTGTGCTTTGACCTAATTCGGGGAAGGAGGATCTGGCGAGGCGAAAGCATATCTCTTGCCCTGTGTGGAGTTGGATCTGTGGCTTGGTGCATGTAAGAAGATTGGAAGAATCTAATAAAGAAGAAGAAGATTGGTGGACGTAGCCCCACACTGGGGTGAACCACGTATATCATGTGTTATTGTGCTTTGTGCAATGTGCTCATGATGTTTATGATTATGTCTGCTTAGTGCAATGTTCTTGATGTATGATAGATAGATCTATGAATGCTTAGTGCTTTATGATGTGAATTAATGTTAGATCTGAACTTATGCTAATTTCTTAGAATTGTTTGATATGTTTATCACAGCATTGTTTTGTAATTAGGGTTAATCTGCGATGTGAATAAGAATCATAATTGAATCCATACTATTGGCTAAGTGTTATGTTGAAGTTTTTAATCACAGATCTGTGTCCCAGCTAGGTTGTAGACACTTGAGTCCTGCAACCCCCCCTGCCTCTACCTCGGTTGAGACTTCATCTACTTCGCAGGTGTTGTCGAAAGGGTCAGTAGTTAGGGTTTTGTTGGTGCGTTGTTGACGCGTTGAACCCTGGGTTTGCCCCTGTGCCAATAGGAACCAATCAATAAAAGACCTAGGAGTTATATATTTAGCCATAAGAATTTGACACCATAAAATATCACGAGTGAGAAAAACCCATAAATATTTTTCCAACTAGAGCTTTCCAAAAATAGATTATCTTCTTTAGACCCCACCAACCTTCGTCCTTGGGAAAGCAATCTGCTTCCAACTAGTGAGACGAGATCCCAGATATTCAATCTTTCCTTTCCATAAGTAATTGAAATAAACTTTTTTTTATTTTATTTAGAATACCTTTTGGAATAAGTGCCAGAAGATGTCAGTACATCAGGATAGCCTTGATTACTAATTTTACGAGAACAAAATGACCCCCTTAAGAAATCCATCAATTGCACCAGAAGTTTATCCTTTTTTCAATGTTTTATAGAAGTCATTTCCAATCAATAATGCCATATTTATTTGCCTTGATATTGTATCCCAAATACTTGAACTCGTCATTTAATTCAAAAGCCTTGTAGCTGAAAATATTTTTCACCTATCTTCTATGAGCCACCACAAACTCTGGGAAATATTTAGTTTATTTTTCCAAATTTAATTCCATTCCAATAGCTCCACAAAAACTCTCAATAATGTTCTTATAGCACTCTCCTTCCACTTCATTACATAGACAGAAAATGAGAACATAATCAACAAATAACAAGTGTGTGAGGTGAATGTGACACCCAATCAAAACACCCTAGATGAGATGTGATTGTCTAGATTTTATGATTAGACAATGTAGTCCCTCGACGATGAGAAGAAAGAGGTATGGTGAAAAAAGAAAACCTTGAGGAACTCCTATAGTAGACTTGAATAAATCAGAGCCAACACCATTGATTAGAATTACAATAGATGAAGTCATAACACAACCCATAATCTAGTTCACAAATGGAAGGTCAAACCCAATCTAAAGGACAAGCAGTTTAAGGAAAGTCCAAGAGACCTAGTCATAAGATTTTCAGATATCCAAGTTGATGATTGTTGTGTGGCTACCTGATGATTTGATCGAGTGTACGCCTTCTTGTGCCGAACCTATGGCCTCATTGATCCAGGTGGATATCGGTGGCCACCAACCTTTTCCAACTTGCTCAAAACAGTTTTCTGGCAATTCTGGCAATTCACTATTTTTAGCAGTTTTAACTTTCGAGGCCATTTTGAGGGCCTAAATGATTTTTTTTTTCGGGATATAGCTTATTAATGATAGCTAAAGGAATTATTGAGCCCCCAAATTGAATCTCCTCGACGATACCTTTCCAACGGGCTATCATACGCCTAAAACGAAGATCATATGCAAAAGTTACGACCCCGGGAAGTTAATGTACTAACTTACCCAAACGGGGCCCACATGACTTTTGGTGCTTCATCTCCTAGGGTTAGGTTTTTGGATGTCTAGGGTTTTTGGAATTCTTGTTTATTGTAAAAATGCCTTCATAGCCTCATTGTAATCCTCTTCTTGCGAATGAGTGTAGTCGTCACATCTCTTCTTAGAGATAAGCCACCACCATTCCAGCAAATGCCTTTTTAAAATAAACAGGAATTCCAAAAACCCTAGACATCCAAAAACCTAAGCCTAGGATATGAAGCGCCAAAATTCATGTGGGCCCCGTCTGGGTAAGTTAGTACATCAACTTCCCGGGGTCGTAACTTTTGCATACGATCTATGTTTTAGGCGTATGATAGTCCATTGGAAAGGTATAGTCGAGGAGATTCATTTTTGGGGCTCAATCATGCCTTCGGCTATCATTGAGAAGCTCGATCTAGAAAAAACTTCATTTAGGCCCTCAAAATGGCCTCGAAAGTTAAAACTACTAAAAATAGTAAATGGACAAAATTGCCAAAAAACTGTTTTGAGCCAGTTGGAAAAGGTGGGTGGCCACCGATATCCACCTGGATCACTCATGGATCAACCGGCCTTTTAGAAATCCAAATTTTTATGACAAGATCACCCTAGAGAGGAGAGGCTTTATATTGACTACAATAATCTTAGAAATAATTTTGTAGAGATAGTTACAAAGATAAATAGGACGAAAATCATTGAAATTTCAGGGAACAACAACCTTCGAGATAAGAGCGATAAAATTAGAATTAAAACAACCAAGCATCCTTCCTAATTGTCGGACCTATTCCACAACCCTGAGTAAATCTGCCCCCACTATATCGAAAAAGTGCACAAAGAATTATGTGGTCGATCCATTCAGGCCTGGACTTTTATCTTTACTAAACAATTTAATAATAGCCTAGAGTTCTTCCACCGACACTGGCTAATACAAGTATTCATTTTCCTCAACCTCTACTAGTCTCAAGAAATCATCTGGAACATAGAGCATTTCACTGATGTTCTCATGCTCTAGGGCCTTGAAGAGATCCCCAGAATGAGATACTCCCATACTATCCAAATCCATGAAACTTTTCACTTTGTTCCCTGAATCATCATACAACTCCTAAATCATATTAAAAATTTTATGGTGATTAGAAAAGTTCTAGAAGTACTTTGTATTTTGATCCCCTGCCTCTAACCATAGAGAATGATTCTTTAGTCTCCACCCCATCTCTTGGTCCAGAAGAATTTTTAACCTCTATTTCTCTAATTGGCGCAATCAATCCATCTGCTCTAGAGACAAATTAAAATAGATCTGCTAATTCATCTTTGATTTCCCTAATATCCTAAGACTTCCTCCTTTTTTCTCTCACAAGCCCAAACTGCCACCTTTTCTATAATGGCCTTCAAACTCGGTGCAAATTGTGCACAGGAAGAAACAATAGATTCCACCTAGAAGTGTATCCAATTCTCCACAATGAGATTTCACAACTCCTCCTCTTCACTCCAATGTGGGTTATATTTGAATGGGGTACCCAGCTTCTAATCGCCTTTGCAAATTTCTAAAAAAATAGGAAAATGATATGAAATACAGATATTCCCTGTCCAAGTCATTTATTGTTCAATCATCGAGAGAAAATCCAAATGCAGTAGAAAACAGTCCAAACACTTAGCAATTGTATTTTCACTTGATCTATTATTAGACCAAGTGGGGACAATCTCAACTGGTTTCAAGTAAATCCGACCTCCTCGTTCAAACCTGTCAACATAAAATCCCAACAGAGTATCCTCTCGAGCATGTTTTCCCCAAGTCTTTGCCTAAGCTATCGTGATATTAAGGTCACCACCAATGATGAGGTTTCTTGACTGAAGACAAGACAAGGAACATAACTAGTCCCAAAAAAAATCCTTTCCTACGTAGGGCCCATATATATTCAGGATGGAAAAATCATGTCCAACTCTTGACTGTGTATGAAAATAAGGAGGGCCGATTGCAATGCAGTAGAATAATCTAAGGTGAGAAACTCATTAAAACCTAAAATCAACCCCTTAGAAGACCCAAAATAATCCAACCTGACAAAATCACATCCTTTATAACACTTCCTCATCTCACTGGTCAATATGTCACAGGCTCCCATGGTTTCCTAAAAAGTACAATATCATGTTGATATAACTCCATCAAGTTCTAGAGGGAAGTTTTTTTGGGCCTCCCTCCTGTTAACTCTTAAAATCATCATGAAGTCACCAGCCTGCAAAGAATTGCAAGGCACATATAAGTGGGACCCCCTATAATGTCGCTAAGAAGGTAACTTAAAAGAGTCCCTAGAAGAAGAAGTTGCCTAGTTCTATATTCACTGATCATTGTCTTGGATGCTTATGAATCATCTGCATATTGATTATTTGGTATTATCTTGGTTTTAGTTTTCAATGAAAATGAAGGATAACAATGGTGGTTTCAAATGATGATTAAAAAATTCTCCTTTGGGCATTGATTTTCAGAACTTTAAAGACATTAGTGTTGGGTAAAATCATCATCAAAATAGTTTAAGTTATGGTTGTTATTGATGATTCAGGACTTCAAATGGTAAAATGGGTTAAATGTTGGTAAATGTCTTGACATGATTCACTTGCTCACTACTATCTGATGCACTTGATGAATTTGTCTTTGTGGATTGTTATACAAAAGGTGTTTTATATACATATATGCTTAGTGCATCACTTATATATTTCATTGACCATGTATATGATCCAATCCATATTACACAAGTTACACGAATATGTTCCATGTGATAACGATATCGACTGTTGATAAAAGGTGGTGGTTTGAAGGCTTACAGATGGTAAAACTTGAAAGTCTTAATGCATATGGGATGTAATTTACAACACATATTATATACCTCACTCCAACGTTTATTCCATACAAACATTACAAACTCATCATCCATGACCTCAATTTATTGATAATGCTTGTAATAAGTTCGAATGCATGTGGGAACGTTACTTATGAATCGACCATATAAGAGATATTGAATATATAATAGATATTGGATATATAATGGATATTGGTTATTGTCAATAATCATATGTGGTAGGTGGTTGCGTTGGTGGCATGTGGTTTGTGTGAGCTTTCGCATACTTGGAACCCATCGGTTGCTTGAGGTTTTGACGTATCTTGCCTTGGGTTTAGTGGTGATTAATATTGGTCATCACCCCAGCATGACGTGACCAGCAGTAAATGTGCCAAATTATTGTTCAGGTTACCACCTTTATTTTTGGCATTCAATTCGTTCGATAGTGGTTTGGAGGAAGGTTGAGCTCTGGTAATTGTTGCAACCACTCAAAGGTTCCATTTAACCCGCACAACAACACATGTTGGTCTTAAACTACTCTTACTACCTTTATTGGGCTGACCCAAGTTCAAATCTACTATGGTTTCCAACAAAACCCCTTTAAGACTATCGACCCCTCTAGTAAACCAAAAGGCAGCGTAGTACATAGAGTGCACTGCACAATCTCACCCAAGATAGTTCTATTGGTGGCTGCAACGCTCAGGTGCTTGCAGCATGGGAATGAGTGGGGATCTGGGATTAAACTCTTTGATCTTCATTTGTTACTTTAACATTCAACTTATATTGAATATCTTGTCATTCTTATTCATGCATGTAAAATAGTAGATCTAACTAGTTATTCACGCATTTGTCTAACATCTAATCATTGACAGTAAAGGAAATACACAACATTCAATCACATAACACATTATCTACCATGGTTCACCCCTCCTAGGCTATGTCCACAAAGATTTGGTTGCTCTACTATTTTATTATGGTGTTTCCAAAACTACAACGTCGCGCGCATTACAACTCCCCATCAAACAAGTCGAGACCTAGAATGAGGCGGAATATATCACACCAGGCTCCTCATACTGTGAACTAACCCTCAATATCTACCTTATTTCCTCTCCTCAACTCAACAACTTACAAAACAGATCGGATTTTTAGCCATCCTGTCTTCAAATGACATAGTAACAATGACCAACCCTGACCTAGACCTCCTAGGTACCTACTTATACATTCTTTTGTCTTACCATCTATTACATCTTCTTATCAAAACCCTAACCCTAGAATGGCTAGGTATTCTTGCATCCATGCCTTGCCTGCTTTCCTCTTATGGATGCACGTTTGTCTTGCACGTGCTACTTTTCCGGCATGTGCATTTGCCTTACACGTGTTTATTTTATTGCATGTGCATCTTCCTTACACATGTTTCTTTTCCTACATGCGTGTCTACCTTACACGTGTTTCTTTTCCTCAAAACTGGGCCTGTGCCCAATAGGCCCCCAACACTAACATCGTGACTCGTCCTGAGTCACTGCCTAACTCCAATGTCTATCACTACTTGTTCCAACGCGTGATACATTTCGGTGATTCTCTGGCATTGCGCCTAAGCCTAGCTACTCCTTTCAGCCATATCTTCGATGAGTTGTGCGGCGACTGGGTTTTGTAGTAGCTCTCCTCCTTCCACTACGATGCGCTCTACACTCAATTTTGCTTCCCCGATCTCGACGACCAACTGTTCTTCATTTTCTTGTAGGGGCTCCAACTGAGCCTATTGCGTCATCTTCTACGCTTGTACTGTCTTTTCCTATGCTTATAAATTTTTCATCTCTGCGGCATTTTTTATATTTTCTAGCAGTGACATAGTTCTCTGTCGATGTTTGACATCTTCCATGGATGTGTGTAGTTTGTCCTCCTTCCCTTCTAGTTCTTGTAATATTCCATCCTCTATAAGTTGTGTCTATAGTTGGGCACTCTTCTCCAGCAGTTCTGTCAGCATGTGTATATTCTATAGGATGCTCTTCGCAGAAGCTATCGCGTCCCACTCCCTTTGTGCTCTAATTGCTGAAGGAGTTGTGGGCACTACACGCTCCTCCAGCTCTTTGATCTGGTCCTTGTAGTGTTGCATCGTCTGCGCTATCTTCTACATTTTCTCTTGTGCTGACACTCCTTATATTCCTTCATTATTTGATATGGCTTTGAATACTGCATGGATCTGGTTTTCCATCTCATCCACCTTTTGTTGCACCATATTCTTCTCTTTCCCTTCTTTGGCTAAGTGCCTCCTTTAGTGAGGTGTTGTCTTCCTATGTCAACTGTAAGTTTGTCGCGTCAGATCTTGCTCTGGACTGAATTTTCTACGCGACGCTCACTTGTAATTTATAGAGTGCTTTGATTGGAATCTTGGGCAATGCCAAGTCCAACATCGCAATCTCTCTCAGCAGCCTCTGTGTTGTCTCCTCATCCATGAACAACATGTTGGGAGTAATCCTGAATTTTACGCTCCCCTGCGTCGTGATCTGAATTGTCTCACCCACCGGTACCCCTTCTTTCACTCGCATTGTTGTCTTTTGTTGTATCTGCTCTTTTTTTACCTTTAACTGCTCCAGCAAAGTTTTCACCTCTTGGATTTGCTCCAAAATTGAAGCTTTGTGGTTCTCGGTGCTCTCCCACATGTCTGACAGTTGATCCTCTACTGTCATGGCTATCAACTCCACATTGTCTTTCGTCAATGATGTTTCCATGGGCTTCCTATGGGCCTTGGCCTTTCTTCTGGAGCCACTTGGTTGCTCCCTTATTCTCTTCCTTTGGGACTCTAGTGGTTCAGATGCTTCTAGCATCTGTGTATCCCTGTTGGTATCCTGCCCTTCTCCTTCTTCCATTGATACTTTCTATGTCTTTGTCTGCCTTTCCTCCAGGCGCACTTGTTTCATTGTTTCTCTTGTTGTCTGCCCTATGTGCGGTGGTCCCTGTGTAGAGCCACGTTGGGATTTCTTCTTCATTCTGGCTTTCTTCTGTATGGGATTGTTGCCCCTTTATTGGCCCTATATTGTATTCTTATTTTTTCTTGTGTCGTTTGTGCATGTCTGCTACGCAGGGACTGTTCTGTCCTGCGTCCTTGTTTGTGCTCCTGGCAACATCTTTGGGATTGTTGGAACTCTCCACTCGGTCCATTCGTAGAACTCCATTTGGATGTCCTTCATTGTTGCGTAGTACTTCAACTGCAGCCACTCCTTAGTTGGATCCTTCTTTGCTTGTAGCCACATACTGTGGCGTGATGCCTGGAAGTTTTCTATCTGTCAAAACTCCTGGACAGCTTCTATGCGAATCCTCCATGTCTCCGCAACTCTATTTTGAATCTCTGTCAAGTATATCGCGAACATGTCGTTGTTAAGTTTCTTCTTTTTACAATCAACTATAATGTGAAGGGATGTGTATCACATTGCACCACATTTTCCTTTCCTTGGAAAGAATAGGTTGTATGTGGGTTCCTGCCACCCCATAAGTGTAATGAGGATGAGAAACCACAAATAGTGGAACTCATATCCACAATCTTGCGCATCCTTGCAGTATTCAAGGAACGAGTTCAATAAATAAGGGGCCCAGCTCATCGAGCTCCCCTTTGCACACTGCGTCGAAGCTGCTACTACTCCTATGAGCACTTCTTCTTTCCGACACTTGCGCATTAATTTGCAACTGATAAATCTTGTTGCAAATCGTGTCGTAGGATCATTGATGTCATTGACCCCGATACCTCTGTTACCCCTCTCTTCGCCATACTTTTCTTTGATCTCATCTGAAATGGATTTCACCTTAGTATTGTCATCTAGGTATTGTTCTGGCTTCTCCCCATCTATGGGTAGCCCTGTAATTGTTGCGATGAGATCGACGTTGATAGGCATTGGCCTATCCATCCACAAGATTCCTCCGTGCACCCTCACTAACAGTTGTTTATCACATCTGTTTATGTGTTTCTCACACCCAAAGTGTGGTTTGTCTAGTAATTTCATGATGTCGGTGTTGTACAGCTCCAAGATCCACTACACAAGCTCCAACAGCAGCGCGCCTGATGGGCCTTCTCCCCTGCTCTCTAGGTAGCTTTGTGCTGAAAATTTTGGGAACTTTATGGTAGCAAAGACATCATGGTTGGAGTATTTAAGGCTATCGACTCCTCCTACCATTTTATCGTTGGTCTTCACTCCCTTGGGAATTTTTGGCATCACTATGGCCAATTCCGCCTATACACGTTGTACGCCCTGTGCACTACTCTCTATTTGCGCCTTCTTCTTCCCTTGTGGGGATGATACCCCACCCTATGGTACGGCCTCTTGCTCTGTTTAATGCTCTGGTTCTGGCTCTAGGCCTTGTTGCATGGAAGCTGTGGTCGATTCTTCTTGTTGCATCCCTTTCCCCCTGGACGCGTCAGATTCTGTCCATTTGATGTCCTCTTTTGACTGCTCGGGATCTTGTGCAGGTTCCTTCTCCTCTTCCACATGCAATGTGGTCTGATCGTACTCCGGTGTGTGGATTTCGTCCACTTCCACCACTGCGGGCATCTCGTCGACTCCCGTTTGTGGCACCCAAGTGCTACTTCGTGTGTTTCATATAGCTTTGCTCGACGCTCCAACCCTCGGTGGTGACATTGAGAGGAAATTTGAACTATAGACTTCCAAATTGATATATGGTAGTGAAAATTCGCACTATGTCGCTCTTTTGCTCGGATCCGTGTTCTTCTCCTTAGAAATTAACATAATTGGTTGATTTTCCCCCTTTTTCCGACTTTATAGCGAGACGGAGAAGTGACAGTTGTGTCACACTGACGGTTGTCACTTTTTCACTTTTTGTTGTGTTTCCTGCGCATTTTACGTTTCTACCCATTAATTGCTCCTCTATGTGTAGTGTTTTCGAACCCTATTTTTCTTGCAGCTCATTGTTTTGTTCTACTAGTTCTATTCTATCAAAACCCTCCATTTGCGTCGATCTGTTTTTATTTTTATCCCCTTTTTACTTTATTTTTTTTTGTATTTCCTTATTTTCTTCTTTTTATTTGTTTTTCTCATTTTCTCTCCCTTACTTCTACTATAATACACTATATACATATCTCTTTACTGTGAAGTAAATTTCTAAGTAATAGGAGGTCGATTGTCCCTATACAGTTTCAGTCGACTCACATTGATCATTCCTCTGAGTTTTGTACCTCCTAAATCTTTCAATTGTACAGCTCCCTCCTTTGTGACGATCTTCACTTCATATGGTCCCAACCAATGCATTCTAAATTTTCCTTGATGTTGAAGAAATTTACTATCATACACCAAGACTAGGTCTCCCTCCTTGAAACTCTTTCTTTTAATATGTTTGTAATGCCGAGATTTGTCCCTTGCTTTCTGTACTTCTTGGTGAAATCCTGCTAGAATCCTATCTTCTTCCATCTCCATCAGTTGACTTATCCTTTCTTGTATTGTGCCTCATTATGTCATGTTGGTGATTGTTGCTAGGCATATACTAGGTACCAAAAATTCTAATGGGACCACTTCTTCTTTTCCATACACCAACCTGAATGGTGTCTGTCCTATCAAGTTTTTGCATGTAGTCCTATATGACCATAGTACTGTTGGTATCTTTGAATCCCAATCATCCTTGTTGAGATTGCAGATTTTTGTCATTGCATTCTCTGGGATCTTATTAAAGGCTTCCACTGTCCCATTTGCTTGATGGTGATAAGGTGTACTCTTTTGATGATAGACTTCAAAATCTGATGCAGGAGCATCTCAAGCGAGCCAACACGGAGGCAAAAGATAGTTGGACAAGTGCCCAGCGCAAATTTTGAAATTCTCTTGAAGTTAATGCACCAATCTTAAATGAGATAATTAAGAAGGAGTGCACTTGTAAAATGTAAAAGGACCTTGAGCGATCTGCTCTCGTCCTTAGTAGGTAGAAGGCATTTAAAGTAGTTAATGCAGGTAGATAGAATTGAATGTTAGATTAGACAGTTTTAGAGCACAAGAGGGAAACGGGATATAGACACCCTCATTGTGTATTGTAGAATGAGCATGAAGAGTATGCCAATTGAGAGCATAGAAAAGAAGCAGAGAGTTGTAGTGAGAATTCCATGTACAGAAGTTCTAGATTAATACAAAAAGGTTTTGATTCAGACTCATGGTGTTCAAATATTCTCTGTGTATGCATCTTTGAATGTTATGCTCATGAATGTTTTACTCTTTCTGTCATGCAATTGCTTTTATGCTACGTATGAATGATTTCTTGTTGAAGGTCTGAAATCTGAGAGAGAGAGTAAGGGAAATGAGTTTCAATTGTTTCTCTATCTGAGCAAGAGTTCCTGCAAGGAGTGCAATTGAATTGTCCACAAGGAGTGCATTGACAAAGGGTTCAGAGGTTTGTCTCTGAAAGCTCAGACTAGATAGCTTTTTTTCTCATTTCCTCAGAAGTGCAGTTAGACACAGCAGTCGTGCAAGGAGCACGCAGGCTGAGTAAAGTCTCAGAGTTGCGGACCTGAGCAAAGCATTGAGAGACTGTTGCTGCAGGTGTGCGCAGAGTCAAAAAGGAGTTCAACACTTGGAAGTGTTTGAAGGTCTGCCGCAAGGAGTGCGAGCAGGAGTTTTCTGAAAGACTCGAAGTCGTGGGAAAGTTCAGAGGGATTTGAACCTTCGAAGGGATCGAAGGAAGGCAAGAGGCCAAGAACCTTGAAAATTTGAAGGAAGGCGTAGCGACATCGGATCGCAGGAGGATAAGTTTCACGGAGAGAGATACTTTTCTTAGTTCGTGCAGAAGTTCTCAAGGAAAGAGATGGACGGTTGGAATTCTCTGTGGAGAATTCTCGAAGTCCCGTGAGCCATCAGATCTCACGGAGGAGTAGGGGAGTTACAGTGAGTATTCCCAAAGGTTCAAGCTTAGGAGAGGCAGAACCACAGATCCAAGCCGACAAGGGCCGTTGGATTTATACATGGATTTCTATTTCGGGGTTTCGAAGGTTGAAGTCCTGTAAACTTTTCAATGGGACTCGAGAAATCACGAAACGTGAAGTCCCGAAGGGACAAAAAAGTCATGTGGGCCACAAGAATCGGCAGGGTGGACAGGTGGCGCATTCCTGACAAGGAAGTCAATTCAGTTGACCATTTTGGGGTTTCATGGAGTGAAATTCTGAATTCCTTGCATTAGGATTCACGATATCGTGAAGTCCGAAGTCCCGATGAAGTGAAGGTCGTTGAAAGGTCAAAGCTTGCGAGTGCATCGGAGTTTCGGTAAATCGGGTTTCGGGAGTCAAGGGGATGAGTTGCTCGACATTACAACTCTCGAAATCATGATAAGGAGAAATCCGAACAAGCAAAGAGAAAGGGTCAAGTGTTGACTGTCTTCGGGTTTTCAGAGATTGAGAGACAAGACGCTTGACCGCCAGATTCACGAAAGTGTGAAGTCCGATCTCCCGAAGTACAAGGGGGAATTCTTGAAGTTGATTGTGGGTGCAGATTTCTCGAAAGGGAAATAGAGGAGCCATTTTCGAGAGCTCTTCGGGCCAGTGTAAGGGAAAAGATCCTGTGTACGTGACCTTCTGACCTGCAGGTTGAGGAGGGGCGATGTCAGGTTTGGTATCAGAGCTCAGAAAGGTTTCTTTACTTTCTGTAGCAGGGAAAAGGAGAATTCACCATGCTGCCAAGGAGAAGGGACAGGAAAACACCCGATCCGCCAGAGGACAAGGAAATGCCAAGAAGAAGAGGTAGGTAGATGATTGACCCAGTCATGGAGAGAGAAATGCGTGACTTATGCGCCAGACTTGAAGACATGGAGACAACACAGAGGCGTATAGTCAGTCCTGGGGATCTTAGCGATTCCAAAAGTGAAATTGAGGCTGAACATGAAGGGAAAGAAGTTGCAGCCAAGGATGCAGCAAACGAATGTTTGATTAGGGCTATTGCAAGAATGGGTGCAAGAGCGAAAATGGACATTCCAGTTTATGAGGGAAATCTGGATTCCAGTTTATGAGGGAAATCTGGAAATCTGGACACATATTTTGACTATGAAGATGTCGAAGAGGACAAGAAGGTCAAACATGCTATCACAAGATTAAAGGGACATGCAGCATTGTGGTGGGATGAACTACAAGCTGACAGATGTTGCAAAGGCAAGCAGAAGATCAAGAGCTGGGACAGGATGATCGCGAAGATGAAGGCGAAATTCATCCCCAGAGATTATCAAATTACTCTGTTTTGAAGGATGCAAAACTTGAGACAGAAGCTAATGACAGTGAAAGAATACACTGAAGAATTCTACAAGCTGAACATCAGGGTAGGTCATCGGGAAAGCGATGATGAAAAGGTTGCCAGATACATGAATGGCCTGAGATATGACATTCAGGATGAGATGAGTATGGTAACCATACGAACGGTGGAAGATGCTTATCAGATGGCTCTAAAGGCAGAAGAGAAGTTGAGCTAAAAGCAGGGTCAAAGAGGCCAAGGAAGAAGTCAGCCCAGGGGCAAATCAGTTGTCCAAGATAGAAATCAGAATCCTAAAGAGGACTGGAAGAAACCTCAGACTCGAATTGAGAGAGGTGGAACCTCACAGCGAGGGAAATATGTTGAACAGAGAGGACAGCATACCGAACAGAGAGGAGATTATGTTGATAATAATATTTTTCCTCGTACTAGAGGTAGAGGAAGAGGAAGAGGTGGAGTAATAACATGCTTCACATGTGGAAAGACTAGACACAAGTCTTATGAGTGCCCAGATAAAAATAAAGAAGGAGGAGAGACTCACATCGCCGAAGCACAGAGGCGGGATGTTGAGGCAGAAGATGTTGAAGGTGGAAGATCGTTGATGATGCGAAAAGCTCTTTTGACACTAGAAAAGGAGGTGGAAAGTTCAGTCCAAAGAAACAGACTTTTTCAGACTGCTTGCAAAACCAAAGACAGGGTATGCAAGGTCATTGTGGATAGTGGTAGCATAGATGATCTAGTTTCTATAGAGATGGTAGAAAATCTGGAGCTGGAGATGATTGATCATCCAAGCCCATACAAAGTTTCGTGGCTACAAAAAGGACATCAAGTAACTATCACTAAACAGTGTTTAGTTGAATTTAAGATAGGAGGATATAATGATAAGATATTATGTGATGTTATTCCTATGGATGTTTGTCATCTATTGCTGGGTAGACCGTGGCAATATGACAGGAATGTGATTCATGATGGGAGAATGAACACATACACCCTAGAGAAGAATGGGAGAACTCACATGTTGCTTCCAATTAAGGATAAGGAGGTAAAACCTGAAGTAAGCAACACTGTACTTCTCATGAGTGGGAAGGAACTTCTTACAGAGGTCAAGAAGAAAGAGGAACTGCAATTCATTGTGGTCAGGAAACCGAAGATTGTTTTGACCAGCACAAGAGTGGATGATTTACCAGAAGAGATCTAGGAGCTGCTGGAAGAGTTCGCTGACATAGTAGTGGATGAACTACCTCGTTCGTTTCCACTGATCAGAAGTGTGAGCCATCATATTAACTCATACCGGGAAATAGTTTGCCAAACAAAGCCACGTACATATTGACGCAGCAGGAGAATGAAGAGGTCAAAAGACAAGTCCGGGATTTGTTGGACAAAGGTTTGGTCAGAGAAAGATTGAGTCGGTGTGATGTTCCAACAGTACTCAGTCTGAAGAAAGACGAAGGCTGGAGGATGTGTACTGACTCTAGGGAAATCAATAAGATAACCATCAGGTACAGATTTCCATTACCAAGGGTGGATGATTTGATGGATTGCTTGAGTGGAGAAAAATTATTTTCAAAGATTGATTTGAAAAGCGGTTATCACTAGATCTGCATGAGAGAAGGTGATGAGTGGAAGACAGCATTCAAAACCAACGAAGGGTTGTATGAATGGCTTGTTATGCCGTTTGGGTTAACAAACGCGCCGAGTACTTTCATGAGGTTGATGAACGAAGTCCTGAGGGAGTTCATCGAAAAATTTGTCATTGTGTATCTAGATGACATACTGATTTTCAGTAAAACACTGACAGAGCATCTGAAACATTTGGCTACAGTGATGCAGAGGCTACAGCAGGAGAAGCTGCTGATAAACATGAAGAAATCCTCATTCATGAAGACGGAGCTCATTTATCTGGGGTTTGTTATTTCAGCAGATAAATTGAGGATGGATCCAGATAAGGTGGAAGTGATCAAGAATTGGCCATCACCGAAGAATATCTTTGAGGTGAGAAGTTTACACGGATTGGCTAGTTTCTACCGAAAGTTCATAAAAAATTTCAGTGAAATTAGTGCACCGATGATGGACACAGTGAAGAAGAGACATAAGTCTTTTCACTGGACAGAAGAAGCCGAGAAGATTTTTAATTTGTTAAAGAGGAAAATCACGGAACAACCAATTCTGGTGTTGTCAGATTTCCAAAAGACATTTCAAGTGAAATGCGATGCAAGTGGATTTGCAATAGGGGCAATCTTGAGTCAAGAAGACAGGCTGATAGCATACTTCAGCGAGAAGCTGAATGAAGCGAAAGTGAAATACTCCACTTATGACAAGGAGTTTTATGCTATCATACAGGCATTGAAAAAATGGAGACATTACTTAATCCCGAAGGAGTTTATCTTATACAGTGACAATCATGCACTGCAGTTTGTGACTCAACATGAGAAGTTGAATCAAAGACATGTAAAATGGGTTGAATATATGCAAAATTTCACTTTTGTGATTAAACACATTTCTGGTACTGCTAACAAAGTTGTTGATGCTTTGAGCAGGAAGTGTTTGCTATTGCAGGAGTTCAGAGTCAAAACATTAGGTTTTGATGATCTCAGGGATATGTACAAAGATGATCCAGATTTTAAGGAGGTCTATGAAACAGCTGAGAATCCAATTCTCAGAGATAGAAGCCAATGAGATGAATACATGATCCAGGAAGGATTATTGTTTAAAGGTAATGAGCTTTGTATTTCTAAATGCTCCATGAGGGAGAATTTGCTGAAAGAGAAACACAGTGGAGGATTGGTCGGGCACTTTGGTCACGACAAGACGTTCGCAAAATTGAATGAGTCATATTTTTGGCCGAGATTGCGAGAAGATGTCAAGAGATTCATGGACAAATGCAGAATTTGCCAGCATTCAAAGGGAAAGAGGCAGAATGCAAGTTTTTATCAACCATTGCCCATACCTGAGAAGCCGTGGGATGCAGTCAGCATGGATTTCATATTGGGGTTGCCAAAAACACAAAGAGGTTTTGACTCAATCTTTGTGGTGGTAGATAGATTTTCCAAGATGGCACACTTCATTCCATGTCAGAAGACCAGTGACGCAGCTCACATTGCGAATCTGTTTTTCAAAGAAGTCATTCGACTTCACGGCTTACCAAGAAGCATAGTTTTGGATCGAGACACTAAGTTCATAGGACACTTTTGGAGGACGTTATGGAAGAAGCTAGGAACTAACTTGTCGTTTAGTTCAGCTTATCATCCTTAGACAGATGGACAGACAGAAGTGGTGAACAGAAGTTTGGGAGACTTGCTGAGAAGCCTGGTGGCAGAACACCACAGCCAATGGGACAACATATTGCCACATGCGGAATTTGCTTATAATGACTCAGTTAACAAGAGTATAGGGCAGAGTCCATTTCAGATTGTCTATGGCATGCAGTCGAGAGGAATTTCTGAATTGAGAGATTCAGAACAAATTGCAACTAAGAGCGCTAGTGCAGAAGATTTCACAGAGTCGATGAAGGAACTTCACAGCCAGGTGAAGGAGCGATTGCAGAGTTCAAGCCAGGAGTATAAGCGCAAAGCAGATCAACATAGGAGACAACTTCAATTTGAAGTTGGTGACTTGATTCTGGCACATTTGAGAAAGGAAAGGTTCCCGAAGGGGACATATAACAAACTGAAGATGAAGAAAATCGGACCATGTAAGGTCTTGAAGAAATTTGGGGCGAATGCTTACGAGATTGAATTACCCGATGGGATTGGAATTTCTCCGATATTCAATATCTCATATTTGTACCCATATAAGGTTGAAGAAGCAGGGATAGGAAATGAGAAGTCGGTGATCCAGTGGACAAAGCAGATGCCAGTCGCAGAAAAGCCGCAAATGGAGCGCATACTGGACAAAAGAGTAAGCAAAAGGACCAGGCGAAAGTAATACTTTGAGTATTTGGTCAAGTGGAAGGGCCATCCAGTTGAAGATGCTAGCTAGGAGAACGAAGCACAAATCCAGAAGCATGGACAAACCATGCACGATCTCATGGACAGGAGCCCATGAAAATTTTCAAGCGAGGGCGTATGATGCAGGAGCATCTCAAGTGAGCCAGCGCGGAGGCAAAAGACAGCTAGACAAGCGCCCAGCGCAAATTTTGAAATTCTCTTGAAGTTAATGCGCCAATCTTAAATGAGATAATTAAGAAGGAGCACACTTGTAAAATGTAAAAGGACCTTGAGCGATCCGCTCTCGTCCTTAGTAGGTAGAATGCATTTAAAGTAGTTAATGCAGGTAGATAGAATTGAATGTTAGATTAGACAGTTTTAGAGCGCAAGAGAGAAATGGGATATAGACACCCTCATTGTGTATTGTAGAATGAGCATGAAGAGTATGCCAATTGAGAGCATAGAAAAGAAGCAGAGAGCTGTAGTGAGAATTCCATGTATAGAAGTTCTGGATTAATACAAAAAGGTTTTGATTCAGACTCATGGTGTTCAAATATTCTCTGTGTATGCATCTTTGAATGTTATGCTCATGAATGTTTTACTCTTTCTGTCATGCAATTGCTTTTATGCTATGTATGAATGATTTCTTATTGAAGATCTAAAATCTGAGAGAGAGAGTAAGGGAAATGAGTTTCAATTGTTTCTCTATCTGAGCAAGAGTTCCTACAAGGAGTGCAGTTGAATTGTCTGCAAGGAGTGTGTTGACAAAGGGTTCAGAGGTTTGTCTCTGAAAGCTCAGACTAGATAGATTTTGTTCTCATTTCCTCAGAAGTGCAGTTAGACACAGGATCCGTGCAAGGAGCATGCAGACCTAGTAAAGTCTCAGAGTTGCGGACCTGAGCGAAGCATTGAGATACTGTTGCTACAGGTGTGCACAGAGTCAAAAAGGAGTTCAACACTTGGAAGTGTTTGAAGGTCTGCCGCAAGGAGTGCGAGCAGGAGTTTTCTTAAAGACTCGAAGTCATGGGAAATTTCAGAGGGATTTGAACCTTTGAAGGGATCGAAGGAAGGCAAGAGGCCAAGCACCTTGAAAATTTGAAGGAAGGCGTAGCGGCGTCGGACTGCAGGAGGATAAGTTTCGCGGAGAGAGATACTTTGCTTAGTTTGTGCAGAAGTTCTCAAGGAAAGAGGCGGACGGTCAGAATTCTTTGTGGAGAATTCGCGAAGTCCCATGAGCCGTTAGATCTCATGGAGGAGCAAGAGAGTTACAGCGAGTATTCCCAAAGGTTCAAGCTCAGGAGAGGCAGAACCGTAGATCCAAGCCGACAAGGGCCGTTGGATTTATATGTGGATTTATATTTCGGGGTTTCGTAGGTTGAAGTCCTGTAAACTTTGCAACGGGACTCGCGAAATCATGAAACGCGAAGTCCCGAAGGGACAAAAGAATCATGTGGGCCACAGGAATCGGCAGGGTGGATAGGTGGCGCATTCCCGACAAGGAAGTCAATTCAATTGACCATTTCGGGGTTCTGTGGAGTGAAGTTATGAATTCCTTGCATTAGGATTTGCGATATCGTGAAGTCCAAAGTCCCAACGAAGTGAAGGCCATTGAAAGGTCAAAGCTTGCGAGCGCATCAGAGTTTCGGTAAATCGGGTTTCGGGGGTCAAGGGGACGTGTTGCTCGACATTACAACTCCCGAAATCATGATAAGGAGAAATCTGAACAAGCAAAGAGAAAGGTTCAAGTGTTGACTGTCTTCGGGTTTTCAGAGATTGAGAGACAAAACGCTTGACCGTCGGATTCGCGGAAGTGCGAAGTCCGATCTCCCGAAGTACAAGGGGGAATTCTCGAAGTTGATTGTGGGTGCAGATTTCCCGAAAGGGAAATAGAGGAGCCATTTCCGAGAGCTCTTCGGGACAGTGTAAGGGAAAAGATCCTGTGTACGTGACCTTCCGACCTGCGGGTTGAGGCGGGGTGAAGTCAAAATCCCCAGTCATAGCCTTGATGGTACTATTGATGAAGTGAGTGCCTTGGTCACTCATCAAAATCCTTTGGCATACAAATCTAGTGATCACTTGTTCAAACAAGAATTGTGTTGATGTATATGCGCTACAATATTTTATTGGTGTTGCTTCTACCCATCTCATTAAGTACTATGTCACAATAATGATATACCTTTCTCCTGACCTCTTTGCTAGTGGATTAATTGGTCCCACAAAGTCTATTGCCCATTTGTCAAATACTTGCAAGGTTACTTGTGGTCTTAGGGGCATCTCATCCCATCTATTAGTTTTACCAACTCTCTGACATACACCACATCTCCGGTAGTAGTCTTTTGCATCTCCGTGAATGGTCGGCCACCATAGTCCTGCATGTAATACCTTCTGCACAGTATATCTTCCTGCATAATTTCCTCCAACTATTCCCTCATGAGCCTCTGCTAAAATCCTAGGCCTCTCATGTTCTAGTACAAATCTTCTCAAAATGTTGTATGTGCCCATCTCGCATAAGTGTCCTGCAATCAATTGATAGTCTGTAGCTCTGACTACAAGATTCTTCTTTTGTGCAGTTTTGAACTCTTGTGGCACAATCCCTGTACTCAAGTATTCAATGATGTCAGAAAAATATTCATCAGCTACTTGGACTGAAAATAACTGCGCATCAGGGAAGTTGTCCTCTAAATTTGTAGGTTCATTTGATAGTCTGCAGCTATGACTATCAGATTCTTCTTCTGTGCAGTGTTGAACTCTTGTGGAACAATCCTTGTACTCAAGTATTCAATGATGTCAGAAAAATATTCATCGGCTACTTGGACTGAAAATAGTTGCACATCAGGGACTTTGTCCTCTAAATTTGTAGGTTCCTCTCCATTGGTGATCCTCGACAGGTGATTAGGTCCTGCATTCAACTTCCCTAGTTTGAATATCACTTCAAAGTCAAATTCCTGAAACAATAGTAACCATCTACAGATTCCCCCCCCCAACATTGGCTTGTTGACTAGGTATTTGAGGGCTGAATGATCTGAGAACATATTAAAATGTTTTCCAAGTAAATAGTTTATGAACTTCTGCAATGCATATACCATTGCTAGGCCTGCTCTTTCTATAGTATTGTAGTTTTGTTCTGACTTTGGCAGTTTTCTAATTGAAAATGCTATAGGATGGTCTAATTCTCCTGCTCCTGGTTGCGCCAGAATAGCTCCAAGTCCTATGGTTGATGCATCTACATGCACATGAAATGTTTTCTCCCAATCTGGAAATACGAGAATAGGTTTTGTCACCATCTTCTCTTTCAAGGTGTCCAACCCTTGTTGACAATCCTCATTCCACTGGAATTTAGTATCTTCCTTCAAAAGTTTCTCCAACAGTGCAATGATCTGTGCATACCCTTTTATGAATTTCCTGTAGTAGCCTGTGTGGCCCAATGTTGCTCTCAACTGGCGCACTGATTTTGGTGGTGGTAAATTAACAATTACTTCAATCTTGGTAGGATCTACTAGCAAGCCTTGTTTGCACACTATGTGTCCCAATAGTATTCCAAATGGTGTCCCAAAGATGCACTTCTTGATATTTAATGATATATGACACTGCCTACATATTTCCAACATCATCCTTAACACTTCCACATGGTCTTTCAATAGACTATATATGGTCCAATCATCCAGGTACACTTATAAAAACTAATGGATGAATTTTGTGAATGTAGCTATGACTATTTTTTAGAATATTGTTGGTACATTGTTCAATCCAAAAGGCATGAATTTGTACTAGTAGGATCCCCATTCTGTGGCAAAAGTGGTCTTGTATCTGTCTTCGGGAGCTATCTTGATATGATGGTAACCTGAGACTCCATATGTGAATGAGTATGCTTCATGGCCTCCTACATTCTCTAATACATCATGTGAAAGGGGTGGGAAAAGGGTCATGTAGGCAAGCATCATTCAATTTCCTGAGATATACACAGATCCTTATCCCTCCTTGTTTCTTCTCCTATACTACCATAGGGCTTATCCATTCTTATTCTTCTACTGGTTCGATGATTCCAGCTTCCAACATTCTGTTAATTTATGCTTTTACTTTCTGCTCATATATTGGATTCAGTCTATATGGTCATTGTCTAACTGATCTAGCCTCAGGTTTGAGAGGTATCTTCATTTCTCCTAGCTCTCCTACTATGCCTTTCATCTCTGTAAAGGTTGTTGGGAACAGGTCACTGTACTCGCGCAATAACTCTGTTATTCTTTCTATTATTTGTTCATCCTAGTAGTCTCCAATGCTAGCCATTTTGGGATTATCATCTATCCCATTGTTTACTTTATTCACCTTGATTGGCGCAACAAATACTTATGATTCTAGAGATGGACCTTCCACCTCTATTTCTCCTTCAATTTCTGTAATTTGAATGTTGCATGGGTCATCTTCATATGGTGCTTCTTCCTGCACATGATAGCATGACAATAGTTATTTCATTGTCTTTATATTCTAATGTTGGCATTATTTCATGAGTTCTACTTCTGGTTCTTGAATGAATATTACCCCTCTTATCTGCTTGAGTGATAAATCCATGTTTGGGTTCTCATGTTCAAATGAGAAATTTACTACAAAATTCTTTTGTAGTGTTGTCCATTCTGCAGTTCCTCTGCGCAGTTCCTGGTCCACATACCAGTTTTTTGGAATTCCTTCTAGTGTATGAATAAAGTGATGAGGCCATTCTTTTGGTGGTGTCAACATCCATAGTGCTCTGCACTTCTCTAAGTGTTCCAATGGTGACCCTTGTCCATCATATCTCTGCATCATTCTACTCTTCTACTCTATGCCAAATCTAATGCACAGTAATCTTTTACATTGGTACCAGTCCTTGACTGTCTCTTTGTGTGCACCCCACCATCTTACAGGTTTTGCCTTAAGTGCTATGTCTAGGGATAAGAGCCTCTTATTTTCCAACACTTCTTCTTTGTATCTTGTTAGGAATTCTTCTAATTCATTCATCCCATGAAAACTAGGAGGTTCTCTTATCTATGTACCTACCCATCTTATTGCGTGGTCTATTCTTGCACACCTTCGTGTGGATACTTCATTTAATCTGTGTTGCCAATTCTCCAGCCCTGTATCTGAGTCTGACACGCATCATGTGATACTTCTTCAACTAAGTACCCCATCTGCAGTTGGATTCACATAATCTTCTTCTCACGAGGTAGTTTTGTATAACTGGTTGATTTCCTCCAGGTCTAAGCAAGTGGGTTCTACAAACCTTTCTCCTTCTGATGGGTCTAGTGGCGCAACGACTCTGTATTCTCCTGATTCAAATGTCATCTTCCTTGTATTCAAATTAGTTATGGCCCGGTTGTCAAATGCCCAATCCAAGACAAGCAATGATGGGTAAGGTGTTGTGTCATCCACTATTTCCATCACTTCAAAATCGACTTTAGTGCGCACTCCATCCAGGTCTACTGTCACACCCTTTATCCTTCCAATTGGAAGAACTCTATGTTGATTTGCTAGTTTCGGCTGAATAGGTGAATATCCTAATGTGGGCTCTCTCATACATTTCCATGTCTTTTTGGGTAACACATTTACTTCAAAGCCTAAATCCAGTATAATATCTCCCATGTTGAAATCTCCAATGTTGGCATTCATTCTGAACTCTCTACTTGTCCTCCTCCTTGTATGCAAGTGATTAACTATTTTCTGCTCTAGATTTCCTTCTACGTCTGTGTTACATCTTTCTAACATATTTAATAATACTATAACAGATGATGGATCATTTAGTAGTTTAACATAGGATTGCAGAAAATCCTTTATGGTACTTAATTGTCCTAGGGGATGTGCTTCATTAGTGTGATATAGCGATGAAGGCATATCATACATTGGTACATTCTGAGTATGTTGCGCAGTTGATGTAGATGAAATATCTAGCTTCAATAATTATTGTCTGGCTTGCTTGAAGAACTCCTTTTCGTTCTGTGGTTCGACATTCTTCTTCACCCATTGGTGTTGTGTTGGATCTTGTCTTACTGCGTCATCTCATGTCTTAGCTCCTTCACACGTAACTATGCTGATATTTCTTCCATCATCCCTTGCTTTTGTAGCAATCCATTGAACATTCTGACTATTCTGATTCCTCTTTTCCTAGATCTTCCCCAATAGTGTTGGACAGTCTTCTGTGTCATGATATGATGTGAAACAATACACACATGTCACAGGTGGAAGTGGACATTCTCTTGCATAGTGTCCTAGTTGTTGATAGTTATGGCATACCACTGGTCCTCTACCTCTTCCAAAGGTTCCTCTACCTCGTCCTCCACCTTTGTATCTAGCTCGATCTCCTCGTGAGGCGTTGTATTGAGGCACCTGATTATACTGCATAGGATTATACTGTGGTTGAGTGGTATTGTACTGTGGCTACACTATGTTATATTGTTGTGGCGCAGCGTTATATAGGGATGGTATTTGGTTAAATTGTGGTGCAGATTTCCCTGTCATCATTTCTTCTTGCACCCTATAGGTGTTTGATTTTCTTTCCCTCACCAGCTCCACTGTCCTGCAATCTTTGTCATCACGGCCCACTAACTTGAAAAAGTTGTAATATGAACTCTTAGGCATTGTCTGGTATTTTTGCATCAATGGACAATGATATGGATCATGCCCCTGTGTCTTACAGATCTCACACCATAGTCCTCCTGTCGGCAAAGGGTTTGGCAGTCATGTTTCCATGTACTACGTGAAAGTTGGGAATTCATTCTTGTGGTGTCCTTATGTCCTACATGCGGTACACCAAACATCTTCTCTTTTGTCCTTACCCCTGTTCTAGTTTAATTGAAATGTAAGGTTCTTCAAATCCTCCTTCATCTCCTCTATTGCTAGATATGTCTTCTGATATTGGTTCTCTTCTAGTTGTAAAGCTGCCTGCAAAGCCTCTACCTGAGTTTGAAACTTTTGTTGTCTCAAAGGGTATTTCAAGTGTGGTAGCAGGGAATTCACAAATAGATGTCTATGTTGCATATCTATCATGACCTACTTCAACTTTCCCTTCAATCATATGCATCTCTGGTCAATCTCCCATACAAATTCCCCTGGTTTTTGTCTGATATTTATCATCTCATTCATGTACTAATCCTCTGAGCTAGGCTTCTGGAATTCATTTAAAAACAGATTCTTGATATTCACAATCATTCTAGTTGTTCCTGGTAGACTATTTGCAGCTAATCTCATGTACCAATCCAGTGCGCGGTCTCTTAGTGTGATAGCTAATTGCGCAAGTTTTGTATCCTCATCTATGATCTTCTTTACTTCCCAGATCTTTTCACGGATGAACAAGTGATCCTCAGGGTCCTCAGATGCCTCTCCCTTGAATTTGGCAACCTAATGGCGGGATCGTGTCCTGCCATTGAAAATTGTGTTGGACTAATACCTCCACATGGTGTAGACCCTTGACTAATGCTTCCTGAACTAGATCCCCTAGTTTGTTCTCCCTTTGTAGATGTACTTCTTGTTGTGTTTCTTCCACTCAAATTCAGTTGTCTAAATGGTGGTGTTCTTTCTGGTGTATTAGTCGCACATGGATTTATGGGTTCCACACTGACACTAATATGGATAGTAGTTCTACCTTCAGTTCCTGCCCTTGGACCTTTTGTCTTCCTTTCATATGTCGCACGTAGGATTTCCTCAATTTTCTCCACAGCTTGGAGATCCTCTACCTCTTCTTCATCACTTGCCAAGCCTTCCCTCACGGCTATGGCTCTTCTTATTGTTCATATTGTATTGGTAGGGTGCTCCACTGCACGTTCTTCCAGCTGTCACCATGATCTGCTTGATCTAGTCTTCCTCCATCATGATTGGGTCCAAGGCCTCATCCTTCTTTCCTATATTCATCTCTTCCTCCATTTCTTCGGTTCTTGTCAGTGCTTCCCCCCTTCCCCCATGCATGCAGGGAAGTTTATCTTTCCAATGCCATTGTCATTACACCTTTGTTATACATTAAAATCTTGATGGAAGTATAAATCGATTTGATATACCTACCTCTAGGTCCCTTCAAGAACTCTTTCCCTGCTGTGTTGTAAGACTTCACAGTATCTACTGCAAATTCTCTGATAAATCCTGCAACAATGTTGTCTAAGCAGAAATCTATTGCGCGTGTAAATTTATTGTCAACTTGTTGTAACTGCGCGATCTCCAAAGAATTCCACTCTAACTATTTGATCTGATTTGTAGGGTGGTTTTCCTTCAACCTCAATATCCACTCCTGCAACACATGCGGGAAATCACAAAAAAATACTTCATGCAAGTCGCTAAATATGTACTTGTCCAAATATTTGTGCGGTGTTAACTTCAGGTATCTATTACGTTTTTGCACAAATTCGAACTCCTTTGTTTTCAACCAGCTCTCGATCTCTGCCTTCGTTGGGTTCCACGGTCTAAACATACCCTTTTTTATTCTCATTCCTTTTAACGTTTTCTCACATGATCTGACATTCTTTTTACAATTCTTTTGCAGATCTCGTTCACTCAATCCCATTCTATTCCAATCAGCAATGGAACCATTTGTTGGTCTTAAACTACTCTTACTACCTTTCTTGGGCTTACCCAGGTTCATATCTACTATGGTTTCCAACAAAACCCCTTTAAAACTATCGGCCACTCTGGTAAACCAGAAGGCAGTGCAGTACACAGAGTGCATTGTGCAGTCTCACCCGAGATAGTTCTATTGGTGGCTGTAATGCTCAGGTGCTTGGAGCCTAGGAATGAGTGGGGATCTAGGATTAAACTCCGTGATCTTCATTTGGTACTTTAACATTCAACTTATATTGAATATCTTGTCATTCTTATTCATGCATGTAAAATAGCAGATCTAACTAGTCATTCATGCATTTGTCTAACATCTAATCATTGACAGTAAAGGAAATACACAATATTCAATCACATAACACATGATCTACCATGGTTCACCCCACCTAGGCTACATCCACAAATATTTGTTTGCTCTGCTCTTTTATTATGGTGTTTCCAAAACTATATTGTCGCGCGCATTACAACTCTCCATCAAACAGGTCGAGACCTACAATGAAGTGGATTAGATCACAACATGCTCCTCATCATGTGATCTAACCCTCAAGATCTACCTTATTTCCTCTCCTCAACTCAACAACTTACAAAACAGATCGGATTTTCAATCATTTTGTCTTCGAACGACATAGTAACAATGACCAACCCCGACCTAGACCTCCTAGGTACCTACTTATGCATGTTTTTGGCTTACCAACCATTACATATTCTTACCAAAACCCTAACCCTAGCATGGCTAGGTCTTCTTGCATGCGCGCCTCACCTGATTTCCTCTTCTGCATGTGTGTCTATCTTGCACATGCTACTTTTTCTGCATGCATGTATGCCTTACACATGTTTCCTTTCCTACATGTGTGTCTGCCTTACAAGTGCTTATTTTCTTGCATGCGTGTCTACCTTACACGTTCTTCTTTTCCTACATGCGCGTCTACCTTACGCGTGCTGCTTTTCCTCAAAAATAGGCCTACTCCCAACAATAGGTACTAGGGTTTCGTTTCCCTATCATCTAATGTGGTTTTTTCTAAATAGTTTATGTATGGCTCTGTGACTATTTGTTGTGTTTGCATTCGATACTTTCTTGCTCTACTTTCTAAAAAAAAAAAATTATATTGCTCTTGGTTTTAGTAATTCACTTGCATGGAGGATCTAATGCTCTGGTTGATAGTTTTGATTGATATTTTTTGGGTAGTTGATTGCACATTCACCATGTCGATTGATTGGTTTGTGGTTGTCTATAAAGTATTCAAGGGAAAGGTTTGGTGTTTATGGGATTTGGGTATTTTGTATCGCGTGCTAGCAGTTGCATGCATACTCTGCATAATTTCTTCCCTGGATGGTAGCGTCATATGACCTTATGCATACCCTTATTGAATTTAAAAGGTTGTTTCATGGGTTTTACTCGCAAACTTGATCGATTCTGAGTCATGAGTCGACATGTTTAAAACCCTCGTTATACTTGGGATATTGGTTTGTTTCATTACCGATTGAAACCCTTGTTGACTTGGTTGTCATCATGTGAGTTGTAAGTGATGTATAAGAAGCAGTTAAAAGGGAACAACATTTCTCTGCGTATTATGCAAGGGCTCAAACCAGAATTTAAAACAATTTGGGCAGGATCCATGATAAATATCATGTTTTAATTGAAGAAGGGTTTGAACCCTGTCACTTCATGATACCTCTGCCACAACCGAAATTTTAAAATGGGTTTTGTCAATATAATTTCAAATCGACTCACCTTTCGTTGCAATGATATTTGGTGGGAAAGAAAATTGGTTTGATTACCCTGGATTCAGTTACAGTCATAACAAAACAATGTTCTATGTTATTGTTTATTGCATTTGATACTTAGCGCATTTCTCCCGCCCCTTGCGAAACGAATGCTTATCTCAATATTAGTTCTGGAGATCTATGTGTATATAGTGGAACCTATGTGCACTTGAATGAGATTTGATGATTTCAATATACGATATTTGATGTTTTGATGCATTTATTGATATCTTAGATGCTGCTTACATGGAGTTTTACATTCAACGTTGAGCAGTAATATAGTGTGATATAATTAAAGGTGGAAATGGGTGAATACATGGATTTTGATCATTGCAAATAATACATAACACCAGAAATGGGACAATGAGTATTTTGTGAATGAATTCTTGCAATAATCAAACTGTTGTAAGACATTTTTTTAATGAATAATTTGATGAAAGGATAATGAAATGAAGCCAACTTTATTGAATGAATACCATGGTTGTATAGTATTTATGAATCTACTTTTTGAGCTCATAAAATATGAATAATGATGGAGATAATTGTAATTAAATCATGTCCATTTTTATTCCCGTCATACATAACATTTTTTGTTCATTACAATCCCTTTTTACTATCCCAAGTACTTGTTTCATTCCCATGCTTGATTGCAATTATATGAAGTGTCTCATAGCAGAATTATTTGAGTTTGAAGAGGTGTTCAGGTGGTTTGATGTCTCCTCTATTATATACACAAAGATATTCATGTGAGTGTAATGATTTGGTAGAGCTAGTTATGGTAAATGAACAGTCCATATTGCATTTCCCATATCATACTTACCATTTTCCTCTCATTATAATCCCAATCATGGAATCCTGAGAACCATTCTAAGTCCCTATTCTAAGTGATTATTAGCTCTATGACATGAAATGCATAGTGATTTCTTGCACATGTATTGCGGTGTATAGAGCCAAGTCTAAATTATTATTTTGAAAAATGTTTAGATGATGGATTAATGATGCTCTGGTTCTGATGTTTGTGAATGTGTGTTAGAATGATCTTTTTTAGCAGGGGCATTCATGGCAAGAGAGGAAAACATAGAGCTATAGGACTAGGTCCTTGGAAGAGGGGAAATAAGAGGCTCCCATTTTCTATACATTTTGATGATGATTAAGAAGAATTCAATCAGTTGTTGCAGACAGGTTTTCTCAATTTGGTTGGCCAACAAGCCTATAGACCTCCACTTATGCCTGAGAACCCTCATCCAAGTATCGGTATTCCAATCCCAAACCATGTTTCTGCTCCTTTAGTTAGACCAGAACATGATGGCTAGAAAAATGTTGTACACCCTCCTTCTGGACAGTCACATGGTTGGCCAAATATTGATCACCATCAGCAGCGTCCTTTCCATGCCTGGCATATTTCTTCTCCCTTGCATCAATAACATATATCCCAAACCTCACATGCCCATCATTCCAAGGCCAATATCACTGAGTTGTAGGATAGTCCATAGAAGGAGAAAGTAGTAGCAGCATAGTCTAAGTCATCACATGAGTCATCACATTCAGTCACTTCACATTTGTGGGAAAATTGTAATGTTCCCCAAATTTACCAAAATAAAAAAAACAATTCTTAGGGCATTAAACCTCTTCTCTTTCAGACAACTTATCGTGAAAGACCTACAGTTACTATATACAGGTAAAAGTCATCGCTAATTATATCGCAAGGTTTTGTCTTTATCAGTTATCAATACGACTAACTACCACTATAATCTCACCGATTTTATTTATGAGTTATTGAACACTGTACAAGAAATTCTACACATAGAGGTCAAGGTAACTATACTATACCCTAATCTCTCGGAGATTTAAATATTACTAAAGGTTAGTAAACCTACTAGCCGTATACTATTGGCATTCCTTTACATACTAGTATTACAAACTTTCCCATATGTATTATTCTCCATATTATATTTAAGGCCTTTAGAGTTATTTCCACTTTATGCATAAACATTCATATTAACAAACAAAGGAAAGCCCACGAGACAAACACCATCACCCTTGAGCATGGTCACAACTTGTATCTTATAGGGTTTATGCGTTTACACCTTTTTTTAAAGAAACATGTTTCTTCAACCATAGTACTTCAAGTTTTAATACAATGGGATATTAAATTACTTTTACTTGGTCGAGTGTTGGCCTTGTGGACATTGGTTGTGATTTAGCTTAATTTTTAACGACCTGTTATTCAGTTGACCACCAATTGGGCATCGTTCTGATTGCCACAACGAAATCGCTACTCCTCTGAACTGAAAAAGTGGTAGGTCTGCAAGGTAACATCATCGACTAGACGAGAGGGGGTGATTTGGGGTAAGGACGTGACCCTACTTAACTGCATTTCACATCCTGCAATAAAAGAGCATGAAGTCGGAACAAGAGTGTCATACGTGAATTTAAGTTACCTATCTACCCATTAATGGTCTCAGTACACAAGAGTTACCTATCGGCCAATGTGATCAATTCAGATCGGCCACCTCCATCGTGTCACATGGTATAGTACTAATTTGCAGCCTTCACTAAAACCTCTCAGGTAATTACCGAGACATGTCATTGTTATGTTTTCTTGTGGAGTAAGATGGGTGTTTTTCCCTACGCGAAATCCATTCCTCCATTCTTCACGAGAAAAGTGGTATGTCTCGTCCTGAGTACTGGTACAAAAATTCCCAGGTGTCCCATGCTCCTACTGCATTGATTAGGTAAGAACCACATGCACCCGCATCTTGCATTTGTATGAGACTGGTTATTGTGTTTTCCTTTTTCTAGGTAGTCATCATAATGGTCTGTCCCTCTGGTTTTTGGTTAAGGTTTACAACGTTCTTAAAGGTCTACATCTCCCTGGTCGTCTCACTATACCAACCTTTCTATGAAATCCGTTTTTCTTTCATTTCTTCCCTATCATTTGGTTGAAAGCTTCCCTCCTCGTTAAAACGAAATCTCAATGGAGTATCTTCTGAGTCATGGATAGTTAAGTAGTGTTGTATTATAGTTTTTCTTTACTTCTCCCATGAGGTAGGCATTTACTGCTCCAGAATCTATTATCCCGGAAGGTTCTCTACATAGGTGGTTTCCAGTTATTGATTTGGGAAAAGTTTCAAAAAAATATTAGGGTTCTATCACCCGGCAATATGCTTAGCCATTACCCTAAGGTGTAACCTGGTATTTGATTGGAAAGTGCTCATGGAAAACCTGTCGTTTACAAAACCATTGGTTAACTTTTATTAAAGCTACTCCTAGGGAAATCTAATGCCAGTATTTGTGTGAAACCCATAATTTTCCTCGCGAGGTTTCTCCGTCAAGATGAGGGATTCTCTCTTCATTGCTTCGACTTATTATTGGTCATTCCCTACTGTGTTCTCTGTAGATTTAGATTGGTTTAAACTTCCATACTCGGATTCAAGATAATGAAGTCGTAGGTCAAAGATCTGCAACTATGTGAGTATTTCTTGACTTCTATGTAAGGTTTGTTTAAGTCAGGGATTATTCTATTTGTCTTGTTCATGCCTATACAAGCAGTTACAAGAATTACAATTCCCTCTGTGTAATTTATTTTAGAGATTAAGGACCTTAGTGAATTTTAACATTGTTCTTCGTCATCAATTCCTGAAATTCTTTTGTAAATAAGAGGGAAAAAATCCCCTAGCACTATCTATGATCCGAAATTGTGCATTCTCTGTGGAGTACATTTCATATTGTGTGCTATTTATGATTCTGGGTTTGCAATTGTTTCTTTCTTATTTATTTTCTGAACAGATTGATTAAAGTTTGATTACTATAATCTAATGATGGGACCCTTTATTCTTCAACTACGAGGGTACCCATCAGACGATCCTTGGCCCACTCCACTCATTTAGTCTGTGGGTGACTTTCTCACTGATGTAAAGCGGAAAGATGGCGTTTCTCCCAGAACTGCAAGCTAAGTGCAATCTTTACATTCATCTGCGTAACTTCTTTTGAAATCATTTTACCCTGGTAATTATTCTATATACCATCTTTGAATTTTATTTATTGACGACTTAACACTAATTAAAAATTCCTCTTGATTTCTTTAAAGGTCTGCGCACATTCGAAGTCTTTGGACTTTTGGACAGCCTCCTGTGCAAAAGGTACTCGGGTTTCATTTTACAGTGCGCTTAAAGAAACTTTAACCCAGGTTCTATTGAAAGAAAATGGTTTGTCCTGGGATATAGATATCATGGGAGTTTATACCAAATGTCTATAACGACTGGTTAACTGTGCATTCAGTTTTTAAAGAAAGACAATAGGGGAAACCCCTACTAAAATGTGATTTATTTATTAGAACTTTATAAACGCAACAATGCGTAGAGTTGAAGACTCACTTGAGTAATTGTCCGTCTTGGAACCTATAATAAGTTTTAAGCATTCGAGTTACAATACTTTTTCTCCTATACTATTGAAACGAAACATGATTGTATTTATTTTCTCCAATCCCTGTGGATATACAGATCTTCTATTTATTCTTATCAATAGAATTTACAGATGTCCTTTCATCCATATGAATATTGTGATTAACTCTAAACAGTCTCTGGACTATGAATTTGTATTAATTACAACAGAAAGACTTCCTTTATAGTTTACTATGAAATAATTAAATTGTACATTGTCATTGCATAGTCTTAATAATGGCAATTTTGTTGGAATTACTCCTTTCTCCCAAGTCTTGATAAATCTTGTTGTATGAATGATTTAGATGTTGGGTAGTTCTGAAATCCTGTACTAGCAGCTTATATATATATATATATATATAATGTAATTTCATATTAAATCTTGTTTGGGAAAATTGCACTGTAGAATACTCTTGACTAGATAATATAGCTCTATGTACTTATCTACATCAATAAAGGCAACTACTATTCCTTCAGCTGGTTTACTATACATACTCAATCCCATGTCTATGATGTTAGAAGTAATATTGTACTGATCCTCTTAACTTAGATGCATCTCCTAACATATTTCCATAATTCAATTCCAGTTCCAGCAAAGGTACATAGAAAGTTTATTCGTGCATACAATTAACTTGTAAGAGTTTATCCTACAATTATTCCATTCCACCATAAATTTAATAAACAGAACAATTCATCCAGACTTAAACAAATGCATTCTATCATCCATTAATTCAAAATAACATTCGATCAAAGAAAGGGTAGGTAGACATATCTGAACAGTTGTCGAACAACAAATGGAACAACCAAGTTCCTCCCAACCTTAGAACGGAATAGCCAATCTACTTGTTCCGTTCACCCCCTAGCCTGACCATGAATCCATGAGGGCGAACTCCAGAACTCCTCCTTAGCAATAGTCCTTCAGTTTTAGAAAATTTCTCCTTTCCTCGCACTCAGAAAATAGTGTTCATAATAGCAAGTGATCATTCCTTTTCCCAGCATACTAGGCAGCGTCTTGCCTCCTCCCATATGCTATATATGCCAAAGCTTTTGTGCCTAGGTCTTTTCCCCTTTGGGAATTTTCACAACTTTCTAAATCCATGATTTTCAGGGGCTACCAATGGCTAAATTCTTGATTTTCCACTTGCAACATTCATCCCTGAGGTATTTCCAACATGTTCTGGATTCATGGAGTCATGGTTAGTTGATTTCAACCTGGTTGTTCCATTTGTCCATCAACAATAAATATAAAAATATTTGTTTCTTACAAGTGTCATAGTCAAAGAGTTAGTTGGATCAAATCAAATTATTTCCCAACAGTCATAATCATAAATTACAATTTACTAAATTCAAAATTTGGAATTTCCATAAATGGCAATAATTTTCCAATTTCAAATTTGCCAAAAACGGAAATAAATTCCTAAGTATTTTCAGACTTAAAAATAATTTATTTTTGGGGATGTTACATCCTTTCCCCCTTCAATAAAACACTTTCCTCAGTGTTCGTCCCTTTCTCGAAACAGGATTGGATGAGATTTCTGCAAATCTCCCTCCAACTCCCAAGCGGCCTCCTCAGGACTAAAGTGTTTCCATTGCACTTTTACCTGGGCGACGGCTCTGTTCCGAAGTGATATTTCTCTCCTTTCTAGAATGCGCAGAGGTTCTGCTTGGAACTCACCTTCTGGTTCCACCTGCACCAAGTTCCAATCGATCATATGAGTAGGGTCAAGAACATAATTCTTTAACAAAGAAACATGAAATACATTATGAATTTTTAGATTGGCAGGAAGTGCAAGTTGATATGCCATGGGTCCAATTCGAGCTAAGATCTCGAAAGGACCACAAAACCTGGGTGCCAACTTGGCACAGTTCCCTAGATTTAGTGAACTTCTTCTGGCCTTGACTTTTAAATAGATGTGGTCTCCCACTTGAAATTCCAGGTGTCTTCTTTTCAGGTCCGCATAACTTTCTTGTCTATCCTGTGCCTCTTTTAAATTATGTTGTACTTTTCTTACCATACTCTCCATTTCCTGGAGCATTTCTGGTCCCACCATGAGTCTGTCAACTGGGTTATCCTAGCTAATTGGAGTCATACACTTTCTGTCGTACAGTACTTCAAAGGGGCTCATCTTAACCGAAGTTTGGTAACCATTGTTGTACACAAATTCCACCAAGTGTAGGTAGTCTTCCTACTTGCTTGGTTTTGTCCTTACGTGCATGCGTAGTATATCTTCTACGATTTTGTTTGTTCATTCAATCTACCCAACCGTTTGTGGATGATAACTTGTGTTGAAATTCAAGTTAGTATTTAACCCTACAAACAATTATTTCCAAAAAGTAGATGTAAATTTTACGTCTCTATCCTAAATCACCATTTTAGGAATACCATGCAGTCTAAAAATTTCTTTCATGAATATTTCAGTGATGTTAATAGCTTTAAAAGTAGACTTTATAGGAATAAAGTGTGTAGAATTACTAAGCTTATCGATTACCACCATAATTGAATCATTCTATTTTTTAGTTCTAGGCAAACCTGTAATAAAGTCCAGTGATATAGTCTCCCATTTCCATTCCGGCACAGGTAAGGGCTGCAACAGGCCGACTGGATGTTGGTGTTCATCTTTCACCTACTGAAAATCTTGACACTTAGCTAAGTATTATGTTGTTTCGCCCTTCATATTAGGCCAATAAAATAACTTCCTTAGTGTTGTTACCGTTTTCTGGTATCCTGGATGACCAAAATATGGTTTCTTGTGTACCTCATCCAGAACCGTTAACTTTAATTCAACCGAATCTGGTATGTATATTCTGTTTTTAAATCATAGTAGACCATTTCTTTCCAAACTCAGATCTGTTTTGTCTGAATTTTTTGTATTATTCCGTAAATCTGCCACTGTTTTAGTGTAAATTTCATCATTATTACTTGCAACCTTTATCCTCTGCTCAAGATCTCTTTCTGCCCTGCTAATGTTTATTTCAAATAGCCCATGAACTCTTCTACTTAAGGCATCATCCAACTTGTTTTCCTTACCCTTGATGTGTCTTACCTCAAAGTCAAATTCGCTCAATAAGGCCAGCCATCTTGCTTGCCTTGCGTTAAGGTCTGGTTGACTAAACAAAAATTTCACACCGTTGTTATCAATCAATAACAGAAATTTTCTACCCATTATATAGTGTCGCCATATTTTTAAGGCGTGTATTACAGCTACCAACTCTAAGTCATCAGTGACGTAGTTTCATTCGTGTTCCTTTAGTTTTCAGGACTCATAACAAATAGCATGTCCTTCTTGAGTCAGGACACCACCCAAACCTTCTTTACTTGCATCCACATAGACTGTGAAGTCCTTGTCCAAATCTCCTACCTTTAAAATGGGTGTGGTTGTTAACAATTGCTTTAACTTATTAAAACTGTCTTGACATTCCTGTGACCAGTTAAACTTGGTTCCCTTCTTTTGTAATGATGTGATAGGGTATGCAATCTTGGAAAATCCCTCTATAAATATGTGGTAATATCCGGTGATTCCCATGAATGACCGGATTTCTGCTACGTCCTTAGGGATTGGCCATTCCATGATGGATCTTATTTTCTCGGGGTTGACTGCAATACCTTCTGCAGATATTATGTGTCTTAGGTACTATATTTTCTTCTAATAAAAGTCACACTTATCGAATTTAGCATACAGTTTGTGTTTTATTAGAGTTTGTAGAACTATCCTTAGGTGTTCTTCATGTTCTTCTTCTGTTTTAGAGTACACTAGGATATCGTCAATAAAAACCAAAACAAACTTGTCCAAGTACTGACTGAAAATGTTGTTCATTAAACACATAAATGTGGCTAGTGCATTAGTGAGACGAAACGGTATAACAACAAATTTGTAATGTCCATATCTTGTTCTGAATGTTGTTTTACTTATGTCCTCATATTTTATCCGAACCTAGTGAACCTAGTGATAACCAGATATTAAATCCAATTTAGAGAAAATCTTTGCCCCACCTACTTGATCAAACAGATCATTTATCCTAGGTAAGGGGTACTTGTTCTTAACAGTCATTTTGTTTAATTGTCTATAATTTATTCATAACCTTAGAGTTTCGTCCTTCTTTTTAACAAAGTGCTCCCCATGGTGAGACACTTGGTTGAATGTAGTTCTTGTCCAACAGTTCTTGAAATTGGATCTTTAATTCTGTTAATTCGGGTAAACTCATTCAGTAGGGCGCCTTAGATATAGGTGTTGAACCAGGCAGCAGGTCGATAGAAAAATCCATCTCTCTCTTTGGGGGTAATTCAGGTATCTCATCAACAAACACGTCTCTAAAATCATGCAAGATGACAAAATCCTCTAAGCTAGGTTTGTTTTCTTTTTCCAACAAGTTTGTCACTTGGATAGCATAAATCTGATAGCCTTTTCTCATGCACTTCTTAAATTGCATTGTTGAAATATGCCTAACTTAGATTGGTTTTTGTATACCTTGAATTGTCCTAACAGTGTCATTTTCGTCTTTATACTTGAGTGATTTTTCATAACAATCTAAAACTCCTTTATACCTTTCTAACCAATCCATTCCGATAATTATGTCATAAGACCCTAACGGTAGAATGTTCAGAATTGTCTTTGTGTTTTGACCACCTAAACTGAACTCACAGTCAAAAATAAAATTAGATACTTTTCTTTTTTTCCCTGTTGCTAGTTGTACTAGCCAAGATTTTGCATGTTTTGTTATGTTAAGTTTATTCGAATCCACTACACCAGGAGCGATATAACTCAACGTAGCTCCAAGATCAATTAAAACAGAAATACGAGTATTGTTAATTTTGCCTTCAATTTCCACTACAGTGAACTGGTGATCAGCTTGGCGGCCATTCACAGCTGCATTGATCCGATGTAGGCTTCTGCCTACATCTCCCATTGTAGAAGCTTCCTGTAGATTGTGAACCGTAGTCCTGGCTGCTGAAGTCAAATGTGGATAGTTCCTCCTCAAGTGAGGTTCTCCACATTCCCAACATTTTAACGGTTCTCTGGGGTTGTCCCCAAACTTCTTTGTTCCCAGATTAACTGGTTTACCACCTCCTTGGGTGTTTTGGTTGTAGGAGTGAAAATTTTTCCTTGGAAAACTCTTTGTTGCCTTCCAGAAAGGGGTTGGTTGATATCCCTTCTTCTGCTTGTTCATTCGGTCTTGTTTCTTGTCCTTCCAAGTCTTGGGAAATTCTAACCGTTGTTTTTATTGATCGTAACACATTCGAGCCTTCCTGAAAAATTCACTCAAGGACTTGGGATTGTCGAATTCGATTATGTTCTTATAGGACTGTGGTAAACAGCTTAGGAACCACTGGATTTTTTACTTTTTCCTCCCGAATATAAGGCACGAACCTCAGTAATTCCAGGAATTTCTTTATCAGGTCATCCATAGCCATTTGACCGACTTGTAGTTCATAAAACTCTTTGGTTTTCCTTTCATAGTAACTTTCAAATAAATATTGTTTCTTAAAGTATTTCTGAAAGTCTGACCACTCCATCTGTTTTTCCTTTAGGCCCTTGGCCAACTTTAGGTCCTACCACCATATGCTAGATTTTCCTTTCAGATTATAGACGGTCATTCTGACCTTCATATTGTTGGAATAGTTGTATATCTGGAAGTACTTCTTTATTCTAATAACCATGCTTCAGCTTCCTCCCCTATTCTGGATTCCCCATCAAAGGTAGACAGTTTGATTTTCTTAAACTCTCCCTCAAGGTGGTCCACATGTTTCCTTTTTCTTCCTGTTTTTGTTTTATCTTCTGCTAAAGGTGTACCTTCGGAAGAGTTGTCCCCTTTTTCTGCTTCAGGACCAGAATTCTTGGAGGCCCTTTTACTGACCTCTTCTTCTTGGTTATCATCCTTTGGGATCTTCTTTGTCACTATGCTTCATAGCAGAACTTCATTTATTTCCTATTGTTCTTGATGTGCCTTTTTCAGTTTCTCATTGTCCAATTTGAAAACTTGCAGCTCCACATTGAGATTTCTCATAGTTTCCAGGACTTCGGTAGGTGAAATTTCGTCATTGTTCTGCCTCTGATATTGAGGAGGACTTTGCTCAGGATTCTCCTTGAGTCTGATCTCTGTTTCGTTCTGTGATGCCATGATCACAACAGAAATAAAGTTTTATGTTTGTAACAATAATGATTTTGTTAGTTTTATATAAACAGAAAATATGTGCTAAGAAAATGTTTTGGCCCTGTTTAAGGTCCAAGTGTTGTAACCTTTTCTCTGATACCATATGTAATGTTCCCCAAATTTACCAAAATAATAAAAAAAAAAATCTTAGGGCATTAAACCTCTTCTCTTTCAGACAACTTACCGCGAAAGACCTACAGTTACTGTATATAGGTAAAAGTCATCGCTAATTATATTGCAAGGTTTTGTCTTTATCAGTTATCAATACGACTAACTGCCTCTATAATCTCACTAATTTTCTTTCTGAGTTATTGAACACTCTACAGGAAATTCTACACATAGAGGTCAGGGTAACTATACTATACCCTAGTCTCTCGGAGATTTAAAGATTACTAAAGGTTAGTAAACCTACTAGTCTTATACTATTGGCATTCCTTTACATACTAGTATTACAAACTTTCCCATATGTATTATTCTCCATATTATATTTAAGGCCTTTAGAGTTATCTCCACTTTATGCATAAACATTCATATTAGCAAACAAAGGAAAGCCCACGAGACAAACACCATCACCCTTGAGCATGGTCACAACTCGTATCCTATAGGGTTTATGCATTTACACCTTTTTTTAAAGAAACATGTTTCTTCAACCATAGTACTTCAGGTTTTAAAACAATGGGATATTACATTACTTTTACTTGGTCGAGTGTTGGCCTTGTGGACACTGGTTGTGATTTAGCTTAATTGGTAACGACTTGTTATTCAGTTCACCACCAGTTGGGTATCGTTCTGATTACCCCAACGAAATCGTTACTCCTCCAAACTGAAAAAGTGGTAGGTCTGCAAGGTAACACTGTTGACTGGATGAGAGGGGGTGATTTGGGGTAAGGACGTGACCCTACTTAACTACATTTCACATCCTGCAATAAAATAGAATGAAGTCGGAATAGGAGTGTCATACGCAAATTTAAGTTTCCTATCTACCCATTAATGGTCACAATACCCAAGAGTTACCTATCAGCCACTGTGACCAATGCAGACCGACCACCTCTGTCGTGTCACATGGTATAGTACTAATCTGCAGCCTTCACTAAAACCTCTCTAGCAATTACCGAGACAGGTCATTGTTATGTTTTCCTGTGGAGTAAGTTGGGTGTTTTTCCCTACGTGATATCCATTCCTCCATTCTTCACGAGCATAGTGGTATGTCTCGTCCTAAGTACCGGTAGAAAAAGTCCCAGGTGTCATGTGCTCCTACTGCATTGATCAGGTAAGAATCGCATGCGCCCGCATCTTGCATCTGTAAGAGACTGGTTATTGTGTTTTCCTTTTTCTAGGTAGTCATCATAATGGTCCGTCCCTCTGGTTTTTGGTTAAGGTTTACAACGTTCTTAAAGGTATGCATCTCCCTGGTTGTCTCACAGTACCAACCCTTCTCTGAAATCTGTTTTGCTTTCATTTCTTCCCTTTCATTTGGTTGAAAGCTACCCTCCTCGTTAAAATGAAATCTCACTGGAGTATGTCCCGAGTCATGGATAGTTAAGTAGTGTTGTCTTATGGTTTTTCTTTACTTCTCACATGAGGTAGCCATTCACTGCTCTAGAATCCATTAGCCCGGAAGGTTCTCTACATAGGCAGTTTCCAGTTATCGATTTGGGAAAATTTTCAAAAAAATATTAGGGTTCTGTCAACCGGCAATACCCTTAGTCGTTACCCTAAGGTGTAACCTAGTATTTGATTGGAAAGTGCTCACAGCATACCTGTCGTTTACAAAACCATTGGTTAAATTTTATTAAAGCTACTCCTAGGGAAATCTAATGCCAGTATTCATGTGCAACCCATAATTTTCCTCGCAAGGGTTCTCCGTCAAGATGAGGGATTCGCTCTTCGCTGCTTCAGGTTATTATTGGTTATTTCCTACTATGTTCTATGTAGATTCTGATTGGTTTAAACTTCCATACTCAGATTCAAGATAATGAAGTCATAGGTCAAATCTCTGCAACTGTGTGAGTATTTCTTGACTGCTATGTAAGTTTTGTTTAAGTTAGGGATTATTCTATTTGTCTTGTTCGTTCCTGTACAAGCAGTTACAAGAATTACGATTCCCACTGTGTAATTTATTTTAGAGATTAAGGACCTTAGTGAATTTTAACATTGTTCTTTGTCATCAATTCTTGAAATTATTTTGTAAATAAGAAGGCAGAAATCCCCTAGCACTATCTGTGATCCGAAATTGTGCATTCTCTGTGGAGTACATTTCATATTGTGTGCTATTTATGATTATGGGTTTGCAATTGTTTCTTGCTTATTTCTTTTATGAACAGATTGATTAAGGTTTGATTACTATAATCTAATGATGGGACCATTTTTTCTTCAACTGCGAGGGTACCCATTAGACGATCCTTGGCCCACTCCACCCATTTGGTCTGTGGGTGACTTTGTCACTGATGTAAAACGGAAAGATGACGTTGTTCCTAGAACCGCAAGCTAAGTGCAATATTTACATTCATTTGTGTTACTTCTTTTGAAATCATTTTGCCCTGGTAATTATTCTACACACCGTCTTTAAATTTTATTTATTGACGACTTAACACTAATTAAAAATTCCTCTTGATTTCTTTATAGGTCTGTGCGCATTCGAAGTCTTTGGACTTTTGGACAACCTCCTATGCAAAAGGTACTCGGGTTTCATTTTACAACGCGCTTAAAGAAAATTTAACTCAAGTTCTATCGAAAGAAAACAGTTTGTCCTAGGATATAGATATTGTGGGAGTTTATACCAAATGTCTATAATGACTGGTTAACTGTGCATTCAGTTTTTAAAGAAAGACAATAGGGGAAACTCCTACTGAAATGCGATTTATTTATTTTAACTTTATAAATGTAGTAATGCATAGAGTTGAAGACTCACTTTAGTAATTGTCCGTCTTGGAACCTATAATAAGTTTTAAGCATTCGAGTTACAATACTTTTTCTCCTATACTATTGAAATGAAACATGATTGTATTTATTTGCTCCAAGCCCTGTGGATATACAGATCTTCTATTTCTTCTTATCAATAGAATTTACAGATGTCCTTTCATCCATATGGATATTGTGGTTAACTCTAAACAGTCTTTGCACTATGAATTTGTATTAATTACAACAGAAAGACTTCCTTTATAGTTTACTATGAAATAATTAAACTGTACACTATCATTGCATAGTCTTAATAATGGCAAGTTTGTTGGAATTACTCCTATCTCCCAAGTCTTGACAAATGTTGTTGTATGAATGATTTAGATGTTGAGTAGTTCTGAAATCCTGTACTAGCAGCTTATATATGTGTGTGTGTGTGTGTGTGTGTGTGTGTGTGTGTGTGTGTACAATTATTATGTAATTTCATATTAAGTCTTGTTTGGGCAAATTGCATTGTAGAATACTCTTGACTGGATAATATAGCTCTGTGTATTTATCTATAGCAATAAAGGAAACTACTATCCCTTCAGCTGGTTTACTATACGTACTCAATCCCATGTCTATGATGTTAGAATTAATACCGTACTGATCCTCTTCACTTAGATGCATCTCCTAACATATTTCCATAATTCAATTCCAGTTCCAGCTAAGGTACATAGAAAGTTTATTCACGCATACAATTAATCTGTAAGGGTTGATCCTACAATTATTCCATTCCATCAAAAATTTAATAAAAGAACAATTCATCCAACTTAAACAAATGCATTCTATCAGCCATTAATTCAAAATAACATTCGATCGGAGAAAGGGTAGGTAGACATATTTGAGCAGTTGTCAAACAACAAATGGAACATGCAAGTTCCTCCCAACCTTAGAATAGAACAGTCGATCTACTTGTTCCGTTCACCCCCTAGCTTGACCATGAATCCATGAGGGCGAACTCCAGAACTCCTCCTTAGCAATAGTCCTTCAGTTTCAGAAAATATCTCCTTGCCTCACACTTAGAAAATAGTGTTCATAATAGCAAGTGATCATTCATTTTCCCAGCATACTAGGCAGCGTCCTGCCTCCTCCCATATGCTATATATGCCAAATCATTTGTGCCTAGGTCTTTTCCCCTTTGGGAATTTTCGCAACTTTCTAAATCCTTGATTTTCAGGGGCTGCCAATGGCCAAATTCTTGATTTGCCACTTGTAACATTCAGCCCTGAGGTAGTTCCAACATGTTCCCCACTCATGGAGTCATGGTCAGCTGATTTCAACCTGGTTGTTCCATTTTTCCATCAACAATAAATATAAAAATATTTGTTTCTTACAAGTGTCATAGTCAAAGAGTTAGTTGGATCAAATCGGATCTTTGCCCAATAGTCATAATCATAAATTACAATTTACTAAATTTGAAATTTGGAATTGCCATAAATGGCAATAATTTTCCGATTTCGAAGTTACCAAAAATGGAAATAAATTCCTAAGTATTTTCAGACTTAAAAATAAATTATTTTTGGGGATGTTACAGAAATGATCAGAAATATGCTAAGGTAGGTTCATGAGTTGGGAGAAATGAAAGGGTTGAAAGTAGTCATGGAAAGAGAGGAGCAACCTCTAACAACAAATATGGTTTTTCATGATTTTGTTGGCATCTATATATGAACTTATTTGCACTTCATTTTGGACAACATATTATTTTTGGCAACTTGTGATTTTGATAGCATTTTTATTTGGGACAACTCATACTTTTGACAATTTTATATTTTGGACAGCGTTATGTTTTCTATGCTACATATTTCACACAGATTCACATGATGGTTAAATTTGGATGAATTTAAATAATTGTTACATGGAGCGACAAGGAGATTCTTATGAACATTCCATCTTATGCATTTTAATGACGTAGAATGTATGATGTGGCAAGTTGACATGTCTTATATCTAAGGTGGAAGTTACAAGAAGGAAATAGTTCATTAATTGGTCTAAATAAAATAAGGGTTCCCACTTATTAGTATTATTTAATACCCTTATCATATTATTATTATTATTATTATTTATTAATTTACTTGACAGTTTTTCCATTAACTAACTAATTGTTAGTTAATGAGCAACTAAAAGTAGTTGAATGATTCAACTAGTCTGGAGATATTTAAAGGGGTAAGTTGAACAAAGTAAGGTGATAACACATTGATCTAATAAGGTACACTCTTACTTCCAAGTGATATTTCATTACTACTTCATTCATCTCTTATTTCTAAGCTAAGAAACTTCTTGTGATAGTAGGGTCTATTGAAGGTGACAAAAAGCTGGGACCAAGGGGCATTGAACTCTGATATGCTTCTAGGTTGATTGTCTATTTGATAGTCTACAGACTTATTTTTGTTCTTGGATTAGTTTCTCAATACTAAATAGGATTCGTGTGCAAAGTCATAATGGAGTGCAAGTTGTGGTTGTTAGCTTATCATTCTTGGTTTGATTTGAAGGCACCAATGGCCTATGTGTATATTACCTTACGTTTCTATACTTTCATCTCGTCCATACTTTGAAAGTATGAGAAGTGTATTGGTTGTTAAATAATGAATAAATAAAATCATTGATGGTTTTGCAACTCTCTTGGTCTCTTTTATTTCTATCAGATTATGTGATTTTGCTTCTTGTTTAACTTTTTATAAAAAAAAAAATAAAAAAATCAAACTTCTTTATTTCAGTTTGCATTTGACAAATAAATCTAAAGCAACAATTGGTCTTTAAGTCAAATAACTTGAAGGTTAATTGAACTTGCAATAAGGTTATAAATTAGGGTAATAATCCCACCTATCTTGTCATAGCCAAAGATGACCCATGATATGGCACCTAGCACACCGAAAGGGAACATCAACATAATCTAGAACTTGTATATAGTATTTCTCACCATAAACAATCAAGATGGACTTGAACAAGCTATGTCTAGCATCGATGTCCATAATAATTTGAGCTACAATATGCAAATTGCTAATTAAATATCCATAATCCCTCGCAATATAGGAACCAAATCCATTTCCTATGGCTCTGAACCCTAACTCATTCTAATCTTGAGCAGGAGGATGGGTAGTTTAACCCACGTTGGGATACTGGAGTCTTGTTCGGACCTGGCATCAAAGAGAGGGTGTGGTGGTTTAAGAGAGAGTAAGATACACTCCAAGAACCACCAATGTTCCCGGATCCTCAACACATTAGTTTCTCTATCGAAAATAAACCCAAACCAACCCTGAGACAGGTCGTGACTAATAGGTCCATACCCTAAGACAAGAACCCAGAACTCCTGCATCCTTTTTTTTAGATGGGCCATGTTAACATGATGACCAAAAAACCTACCAATCATTGTCTTTATGAGTAGATCATTGATCTGATCAAGGTTAATATCCATGCCAATGACCAGGGATAATCCACCCCCCCCATATCTAATCATTTTTTTATGACGAGTGCCCGATGTGCTTTCAGGGTTGGTAAAGACCTCTGGTGATCTACAAACCCTAACCCACAACCAATGAATCTAGACCCCAACACAGGGGGAAGAAAATATTGCACGCTAGAAGGATAGTACTCGATTATCGAAGAAGGTGTTATTAAAGTGGTGTTATTTTCGCCATCCACCTCAGGACCCTGGCATGATGATTTGCTAGGGAATTATCAAAAGTGGAAAATGAAATCGCCTCGCACTTCCCTGAACCCCCAAAGACTTTAAAAATGATGTCAAGGTTCAATGACCCAAAAACATTTGAACTTGACGTGGCATCACAACACAAGCCAAAAAACTATGGAATCCCTAAACCCTCATTGCGGAAACCCTAATCCCATCATCCCCTCAACTCTTCCTTCACACCTCAAATCCATTACACTAATATATTTGTTAAGAGTTCAACATGTCACTTGCGAGAAATGGACCTAGGTGGGGAGGTTAACAATAATTAATCCCAACTACCTAAGATAAACCCAATCTGTAAAGGTAAGATTTAATTATTAAATATGAATGTGTAACCACCTTTTAATATCAATTTGGGTTTATCGAACTTTAAAATTCATATTTTTGTGTGTTGATGAATTTGGTCAGCTCCTTTTTCTATAATGTGTAACCACCTTTTAATATCAATCCTTTTAATATCAATTTGGGTTTATTGAACTTTAAAATTCATATTTTTGTGTGTTGATGAATTTGGTCAGCTCCTTTTTCTATAGCCTTTTTCTTATATGATTACCGTCATCCATTTTATGTCGTTCTCACTTGAGTGTTTATGATATTGACCTTACTTATGTGGGTATATTAAAATTCACCTTAAATTATTAAAGTTGTTTTTGAATTAATAGCTTTATATGATTATCGTCATCCATTTTATGCCGTTCTCACTTGAGTGTTTATAATATTGACCTTACTTATACAGGTATATTAAAATTCACCTTAAATTATTAAATTATTAAAATTGTTTTTGAATTAATAGCTCCTTTAATTGAAAAAAATGATGCAAAAATTGAGACCATATAAAATCTTTACACAACATTATAAAAAATGTGTTAACAAAATTATTACCTAGTTGTAATGACCTAACCAAGAATGATGCAAAGATTGAGACCATATAAAATCTTTACACAACATTATAAAGAATGTGTTAACAAAATTATTACCCAGTTGTAATGACCTAACCAGGAATGATGCAAAGATTGAGAACATATAAAATCTTTACACAACATTATAAAGAATGTGTTAACAAAATTTTTAGCCAGTTGTAATGACCTAACTTTATGGAATATATATGATGTAAAATGATTTCAATAAATATTGAAAAGACATGTATACAATGAATATTTCTATACATATTTATTTATAAATCTTAATTTTAATAATAATAAAAAGTATTTGGAAAACGGAAAAAATGAAATATAAGATGCAAAATGTAAGGAAGCTACATTAAATAACAATGATATTTTATAATGACCTAACTTAATGGATTATATATGATATAAAATGATTTGAATAAATATTGAAAAGACATGTATACAATGAATATTTCTATACATGTTTATTTATAAATCTTAATTTTAATAAAAAATTATTTGGAAAACGGAAAAAATGAAATATAAGATGTAAAATGTAAGGAAGCTACATTAAATAACAATGATATTTTAGAAAATTGTCTAAAGAAGTTGAGATTCTTATTATAATTAAGAAGATTGAAATGGAATTGTGGTGGGTAGTAATGATTATTTGGAAAACGGAAAAAATGAAATATAATAAAAAATTATTTGGAAAACGAAAAAAATGAAATATAAGATGTAAAATGTAAGGAAGCTACATTAAATAACAATGATATTTTAGAAAATTGTCTAAAGAAGTTGAGATTCTTATTATAATTAAGAAGATTGAAATGGAATTGTGGTGGGTAGTAATGATTATGATATACTTATATTAAGAAGTTGAGATTATTATTATAATTAAGAAGATTGAAATGGAATTGTAGTGGGTAGTAATGATTATGATATACTTATATTAAGAAGTTTTTGAGAAGGATGGTTACCATTTACTTTTATCAAAGAAATTAATAAAGATTTGAGGTGATTATTTAGATATATTAAAAGATAGTTTGGTTGACTTTGCTTCTAGGACGTTGCCTCTTAAAGAGGGGAAGAATGGTAAATAACTTGATCAATTTGAGACAACAACAATACAATTCCTTGATAGTACACATCAAATGAAGTAAAAACTAGAAGTATTACACCTTAAGCTAATATGAAACTACTCATGGAATGTTAGTAAACCTATTATTAGAATGAGAAGATGGGAAAATAAGTATAAAGAGACAATGGTCTTAATGAGGAAATGTTCTAAATTTGATCCCAATATTAGTAGTATATATTTGATAAAGTTACCTATCAAGGAAGAGAAAATGATGAACTTGCAACTTTTCTAATGATAATAATGAATGATAGTCTTCATAACCATAATCAACATGGAAGGATGAGATGAATAGAAAAGAGTAATATATAGATAGTTAAGGTGAGTGAGTGGAAGTTTCCCAAACAAGTATACAAAATCAACAAGAAGTAGTAGCCTATCCTAGAACATGATGGAAGATTTTGGATTGTCATAAAGAAGTAACTTAGCACTCTTAAGGTATCCCATGAATGAATATTCATTTTCCAAAATTTTCGTTGAATCACAGAAGTGTTCCCTAATAGGAAAGATGATAAGTATCACTATAAGGTCTAAATGAGGATGATGCCTATCAGGAAGAAAATGTTTTCAATTAACCAATGGAATTAGATGATTGGGAGAATGATGTAGGTCATTTTAAGGAATTTTAGAAGGTATGGCCACATTAGATTAAGAGGTAATAACCCATGAGTTCTAAGAGGATGGGAATGAAGAAGACAACTAAGAAATTGTGACAATTCCGCTATCAAAAAGGGGTAAAATACCTTAGCATAAAGGAAATATTCTCCTGGTTAGTAAACAACAAAAATTAGTGATAATTAAGCAGGGTGCCCAATTTGAATCACAACAATATGGAATTGTTAATAGTATTGCAGTAATTAAATCTTAGATGGATCCCTTGAAGTGTATATATAATGGATAGCATTGAATTGCTAAGGGAACTATGAAAACACAATAAAACCTAAGGAAAATTTATGTAAGGGTGTCTCCCCGAAGTGGAAAGCTCTCTTAAGGATATTGAGAAGTGCATTGAGAAATATAAATGATGACTAAGGATGATTGGTAAGGGTCAGAGTGATGACCTATATAATTTAAAAGTGTCAAAATAGGAAATAGACAATGTGATAGGTTGAATCTTAAAGATTGATGAGCAAACACGTAGCTTGAAGAGTGAGAAGCTTGTATGGCAATGATGAGTTATGTATTTGGATTAGGTGACCCAATGTTTTTGATGGGGAACAATGATAATTACTATGTGGTGGATTAATCACCAAAGTTTAACCATTCATTTGAGCAAGTAGATTAGGCACAACAAAAGAAAAGCTTAACTAATTATGACCGAGTATTTACATGCTATTGGGTATAACAATTCTTGAATGAATAAGGTAGAGATTTAAAGTGATGTAAGAACCTTGGATAAGGATCAAAAGATATACAAAACCAAAAATTTAAATATCGGTGAATTATGGCATGCTAGTAAAGCCAATAAAAACTCAGATTCCCAAGGCGAGAAAGAATACATGACTAGAGATTGTGGCTCTAGATGATGGGGTTTATGTGAAAGTCAACAATGTATTTAGACAAGGAAAAAATATGAAAATTGTATCACATTGATAAGGTGACTATACATATCTCGTAAATTGTCAACCTTCTTTTTGAAAGAAGAGGAAATTATAATCATGAAACAATTAGTATTTGGATGATCACATAGCACTCACAATACTATTGATCCTTTGTAGAGTCAGCTTGGGTTGACAAACTTAACCAATTAGATCCATGTAGGATGTATGTTTTCATGATATTTCTTGAATTAGATATAAAAGCTATTTTTCACTATTTATTCATGAAAGCTAATAAATTTTGTTTTGTTGATGAATCGTGATCAAAAGACTCATGATGTTTTAATTGCTCTACATGTGATATGTGTTGAGATTATTATCACATTCACGATGTTATGTTAATATGTGGTTCCATTTATTGTGTTGATGCAATGTTATATCTTTGATAAATATATGTTAAGGTTATGATCTTATGATAGTATCTCATGATGTGATGGCATGTGGTAATTGCATAAATCTTTCATGATAAGATGTTTCATGATGACATGCAAGAGTTAGCATGTGGATTTTTTTCTATGATATGATGATATTATGATTATAACTATTGCATTGGTTGCATGTTGTGAGGTGGTGATTGGCAAGAAATCCTCCAGTGGGATGAGAGGGCCATTTTATTTTATGATCATGTGGAGCCCATACCTACAAAAGAGAATAACTACAAAGTAACACCTTATGGGATGGGGACAAACTCAATCAATCAACATGCCAATGGTTATTTTTCCTTGTATAAATTCTTAATGGTTGAGACCATCTTGAGAAGGCCAAAGTTCTTGATATTGGAGTTGTGATGCCGAAGTCCAAAAGAAGGGATAGAGTACTACTCGTCAGTGGAGTTGTGGGATTGGACTTTGATGCATGGGGTTGCGTACTTGGTTAGAGTTGTTGAGGAAGTTTAGGTCAACCTTTTGAGATTCCTGGGGTACATGAGTACCATACTAGATGGATGCTTTGGAAAATGAGGTCTTGAGCCTTAGGTCTTTGGTTAGACCGATAAGATTTAATCCTAGTACCAAAAGTTGGGAACAAGAGATAGAGAATATTTGTGCTTCCCTGGTTTTGTGATGTGGACTTTCAATACCTATTGTGGTCACTTGGGTGGCCCTTATACTAGTTACAACAGAGGGTGTTACGGAAAATATGGGGAGAAAATAAAAACCTATAAGTAACATAATTAAAGTTAACTTTAGGAAGAAGTTCCTTGAAGGGGGGGAGTATGTAACGCCCCATACTTTCAAATTAAGTAATAAATAATAAACAAATAGTCTTAAAATAATAAATTAAAGTAAAAAGAATAATAATAAATTAAAAGATGACAAAATAACCAAGAAATTATAATAAAAGAAAAAGATTAAAAAAAAAGAGAATTTACTAAAAAGGGATCAAAGAAAATACAAATTAAGAAAAGGTTAAAAGTTGCATGATTAATTACTTAATGACAAGTGGAATCTATGCATGGAAATTCTTGCATGGATGGGTAAGAAGAATTCTATATAATGAAGGTGGAGAAAGAAGTGTCACATATTTTGCTTGTGGAAATTGATGGAAAGCTTGGAAGCTGGCATAGGTAGTTGATTGAGGGCTTATGGGCTCTCAATTGTGTTGGTTGAGGGGTTGATTTGGTGGAGATTCGCTCCCCACACTCGATTGTGGTCAACTCGATCAAAGCTTGGAGCACAATGGTTTGACATTCACATTGTTTTAAGTAATTTTATTTATGCAACTCTTAGGTAAGATTCTCACCACTCACTTCTTATGTGGATTATGCAATTAACAATGGAAATATCTTTATTTTTATCAGTTAATGGTTGAAAAATTGTTGTATTTATTTATCTATTTAGATTTATTGGCATTTGATCCATTACAATACATATCATCCCACTATCTGAATCTTCATTTACATTACTTTGGTTAAATGTATCCCATCACTTGCACCTAAAAATAACACATTGGAAAGATGAGAAGTCCACTTGCATGATCTCTTGTATCTTTCCAATGTAACCTAACTTCCCCTCTATTAGGTTCTGATTATATTGGATAACACAACTAGATTGGTCGAACTCAACCTCCACCCCACAATCTAGTGTGACACATCCATCATCGTCATCCTTAGTGTGAAATGATGCACATATGCCCACATAGATTGGAAAAAATGCATCTATAAAAATGTGTATAAAGGATGGTGTCGTATGTTTAATAACCCCGGCATTAATAAAAACATAATACATGTTATGTTTCAAATGCACATTCTAAATTGAATAATGTACATAAAGAGATTATTGTAGAGGTGTTGCACTCGATCTCTATGTTCAGTGCATCCTCTTCTCTATACGAGAAATGGTCGAGTGTGTCATATTTCTATCTAATATGGTTAACCACCCAACTATTGGGATAGATCATTAGAATATTTTCTTTTTAATTATAAGGATAAGGCATGATTCTACCATTTAACTATCTAAATTATTTCTTGTCAATGTCACATTTCCTTCTCTTCTCTTCATATGATGCGACTCATGGTTGGTTTCATTTGCATTGTAAAGAACGAATTTATTGATGGCATCAATTTCTGAATTCATTGATGTATTCATGAAATCAAAATGAATAGTATGATATCAAATATATATTATCAAGTTCAATGTAAATAGTTACTTTCTAGAAATTTGACAAAAGATAAGTGACTTACTCTTTTTCATGCACCCTTTTCCATTCGTTTTCCCATTTTTCCTCACCCCGTTGGTCATCCCAAACCATTGTGCCTGGTGTGCTCCCAATTTGTTAGATGTACTCACTAGCATAATATAACAACTCATATACTATGTACCCCTCTTCCATAGACCCCTTAGGTTTTTCCCTTTGTCGAATAAACCCCTTCAATTTTTTCATGTACCTCTCTAAGAAGAACATCCACGACATGAGACCTCCCTAGCTAGTTCAACCTCATTAGCTAGGTGAATTAGAATATGGACTTGCAAGTCCATGAAACTCATGGACAATTTCTTCTCAAACATACAAACAATCTCAACTATCTCTAGGCACCACCATGGAATGCTAGCCATGTGAATCTCCTTTGATGTAATCCAACATACAAATGCAAATAATTTAGATATGGTGCATCTGAGTTCCTAAGGGAAGTCATGGTTCACACAAACATGCATAAGCAAAGGATAATGTCACTACAAAATAAACCATACAAAATCAATTGGCATCAAATTGTGAGTGTGTAGCATATTATAACCTAGACTGCAAAAAAAGAATCGTGTAATCGACATCCAGTCCCTTAGAAGGTTCACATGGTCATGTGATTTCAAACTCAACAAATGTTCTTCTACGATGAAGTATTGTTGTAGAGTCGACCCATATAATGAATATGCCTTTACACCCAATATAACATCCTTCACTAGAGAAAGACAATCTTTCTTCAAAATCCATGGGACATCACCTTTTATTTAAAACACCAAGAGGGACTGACCTTTCCTCTACTTTATTTTCTTGGCCAATGTTTCTTTTTAGTATTTAAAGAAACAATATCACTCTTAACACCAATTGTGTCATTTGTTTTTCCGATGATATGTTCCTCCATAAAGAAAGATGAAATTATTTTAAATATATGCATGGGATTTAGTAAGTGGGAAATCTTAATATGCTCCTAATATGGAAGCTCATAAAATACAAATTTATTTTTCATCCCAGGGGTTGTTTTTTTAACATAGGGGTTGAAAAATTCAGGATCATCGAACTTAGGTTCCCCATTTGAATCAAACAATTCTACAATTTCCTTCTCCTTCTTTGTGTCATATGCCTTAATCCATTCTACTAGTGACAATTATTTAGGTCTTTGGGTTCTCGTTGGTTTACCATTGAAAGAAAATGTTTATATTCTATAAGGGTGGTCTTCTGGAAGGAATAGCCTCAAGCAGTCGTACACCAACTTTCATAGGTGGTTGGACCACCTATCCTTTATAGAAGGTCCACAACGTTTACATCCATGATACCCTTTTGTTACAAGACCTACAATGTCATTATATATGAAACACGTCGGTGTCAAAGAAGATAATTTCACCAAATTAAGTATATCAAATAACATTACGAATATAAACAAATCAATCAACATGCTTACTAGAATGAACTCCTAGTCTTGGATAATTGTGCATGGTGTATGCACATAGGCCATACAATGTAAAATACCTCTATGATGGGATGGGTCTTGATACATCGTATACATTCATCCCTTCCCATATTTTTTTCAATTCATTGATCAATGGTTGGAGGTAGACATCCACTCACTTGTTTTCTACCAAGGACTATAAGAGCCAACATAAGATTGTCATTCTTCGGGGACAACCATGGGGGGATATTGTTATTGATCACGACCACTAGAGAAATAGAATAGTTGGTGTTTTGGAGGGAATAAGGGTTAACTCCATCCATGGATATGCTCAATCTGAGGCTTTGTACTTCAGTCTTGAATTTATTAGGCCCATTATCATCTATATGCTTCAATATCCCTATTGAATCCACTAGGATCCACATAAATCTTGGCGCACTTCTATGCAAGGCATGCCACCCCTGCAACATGGCTAATTATTTACAATGAAAGAGTCATTGAGTACTTGGGATTATAGGCATTTGCCTTGATATCTTATGAGGAGGACCATTTTTTTAACTTGTCATGCCCACATTTTGGACATATCTTTTTGTTCACATATTCACCTCTTTATATAGTGCAATCATTTGAACACGCATGATATGATATGTACTCAAAAACCAAATTTTCCAACAATTGATTTGCCTCTTCACAACTTCCAAGGAGGGAATTATCACTTGGAAGTACCTTATCTTTGAGTCACCTACAATTAGAGAGCAATAAAAATTTACACTGCCATCAAGCATGCATGAACTTGCTTTTCATTTCTAATTGTGTGACAAGATTCATTAAAATACAAGGGACTTAATGGTCAGTTACCTCAATAGTGCCAAGAAACACACACCTAACATACCATACATTGATTTCAAGTTGTACAGTAACATTGTTGCCCTAGTTTGGTATACCTTGACCCGTGTCCAAAGAGAGGGGTGATGGAAGTGGATTTTAGGATTTTGAAGAAGGCATCGATGATATGAGCAGTGTTCCCTATCTTATCTTGTTGGAATGGATGCAACAACATTCCCTCCATGGCATGGATATTCCATAATAAATTATCCACGCCCGACTCTATATTATTATCTTCACCCCCAACATGTGAAGAACCAATTTTATTGTAGATGTTCTAAATTGGTGACTTAGGATGTAGTCAGAATTGAATATGTGGTTGATTCAACTGTGCTTGGTATGCTTCATCTATGAGCTATGCTCATTTAACAAACTTCTCTCAATTGACATCGTAGTGGGTTGCAACGATAGATGGTAGACATGTCGCTCATCATCATAATCCTAATTGCAAAAATATTGAACATTAAATTGACGATATTAGTAAAAACATTTACTATGTTTAAAAATTAGACCAAACATCTATTATAAGCATTGAATTTTTCCCCAATAGTACACATGTAACCAAACACTTTATAAAATGTTGAATTAAGCAATACATTTATGTTAATTCCTTTGAAAACCCAAAAATACAATTACTCAATGACATTTTTCTTACATGCCAAGGGGATGTCTAAAGGTAGTCCCAATGCAATCTATCTTTGACAAGTGGTTGGTGGTCTACAAAAGTTATAGTTTATTGACAACTTGTCACTAGGATACAGACTGCATATTTCATATATAACAACACATATGGATGCCTTCCTTTTCATAAAGAACTCTTTATCATTAGAGTGTTCCTCAAGTAAACAATTTACATTGAACAAGGAGCACCTACAACTATTTATGAACCCTTCAATGTTCCCATGAGTGCGCAAATGACCATCAATATATAATAAGTTTTTCCTATTAAAGTTTTCATAGGCATAACAATTCATGCACATACTATAAATAGGACCCACAAATGGCTTAAAGAGGACCAATAACAATTCAATATATAATAAGTTTTTCCTATTTAACAATATTCAAGTAATCAAACTGACTATAAAGAGGACCCACAAATGGCTTAAGTGTTATTAACTGTTTGGGAGGAATGAATGCATGTGAAAGGATACACAAACCAAGATTTGCAACATCTATATTAGACTTGGCAATCATGTAATTATTACCTCAAAAGGAGAATTCAGTCCCAACATTGGGTACAGGTGGGGAAGAAAATCAATCACCATACAAAGCGCAATTGTAATAGGTTTGGTATTTACTTTATAGATAGAAAAAAAGAGAGAAGTCACCATTGTTGGGTATGTGTTATATTCTTTGCATGACTATCTTTAGTGTCTGCTATATCGCGTCGGGCGCGCAGGGGGGTTTGAGGGGGGCCGCAGAGATTCGGGGGCAGCGCCCCGGAGAAATTTTTTTCCTCGAGAAACATGTCACATTTTTGCCTTGTTTTTCATGTCACCTCGATTTATGTGTCCATTGTTGGGCAGTTTTTTGGCACACGATTTTTTCCGATGGTGTTCTATTTTCGATTAATGAATTAGGGTTGTTGACTAATCCAAGTCATTGGGTTAGGGTTTTGGATGCCGCTGGATCCTATATGTATATTGCATTGTAAACAATGAATCACTATGAATGAATATAGAATATGTTGGTTTTCTCAGTTTGGGTTTCCAGGAGAAAAATCTTTGTGTAATGTGTGTATTTTCCATTGTATATTTTTTGTTCCTTTATTGAAAATATGTTTGCAGTAAAATATTGTACAAGGTTAAAATCTACATTTGGTATTAGAGCGAGGTTGGTTTCAGGGGGATGCCTTTGTGGTCAAGGGTTTGGATCGAGATTGTGATAAGACTTGTTACAGTGGGAGATCTGTGGTATTGATTTTTCAGGTGAAAATAAATGGTGAGCAGTTTGAAAATGGATATAGAGAAGTTTAATGGGTAAAGTTTTGAGTTGTGGAAGCTCAATATGGAAGATCTGTTGGTGGACATAGATCAATGGATCACGGTGGATCTAGGTACTACACCTATAGTAACTTCAGCAGATGACTGGAAAAATTTGGATCGGAAGGCGAAGAGTATAATGAGACTATGTCTCTTAGATTCAGTGTTACTGAATGTGTCAGAGGAAGCTAGAGCCAAGGATTTATGGGATAAGTTGGGGAAGTTGTATCAGTTTAAGTCCCTAGTAAATAAACTATTCTTGAGAAAGAAGTTGTATAACCTGAGGATGAGAGATGGAGACTCGGTGGCAGAGCATTTGAATCCTTCAATACTGTGGTAAGTCAGATAGTATCTGTTGAGATTGAAATTTCAGATGAAGATAAGTGTTTAAGTTTACTGTGCTTTTTACCAGACTCGTTATTGCAGGAAAATTCCCCTGCGAACAGGTAAATATCCTCTTGGATTCTAGACCCCTATACCAAAACAGAAAACATGCTAACATTGGACACTAACATTCCTTTGAATCTAACTAACTAATCAGAAAGAGAAGGAGAAGGAAGAAAGTGTGATGCACCTTATTCTGATGTTTGTCCTCGCTGCTCCAACTTGAGCTTAATCTATGAGATCCTTAGCACTGTTTGGCACCTGCAATGCAATAGACAGCGAGACAAAGAACTCCTACTCTACTCTATAAGATTAGTCCAATAAAATCCATCTATAAGACAAACATATGTAAAGAGACACAGATTAGGAGGAAATAGGCCAAGCAATATATTAATGAGAACTCTTAAAGAAATACTTACAAATTGTAGATGCAGTTGCAACAACTTCCCCAAGTCCTCCTTGTTCATTCCTTGCACAAAGCTCCCAAAACCATAGGTTTGATATCCTAAATCTTTCTCCCAAGACCATAGGTTTGATACCTCAAATCTCCACCATCCTTTCTTCTCCATGGAAAGCCCTCATTATATAGGATTTGGAGGCTTAACCACCATGAAGAGGATCACTCATCAAATCCACTAAAAAGGGATCTGAAAGATATTTAGCGAGAAAATATCTCTTAAGGATTTTAGGGAGGAAATATCTCTCAAGGATTTTAAGGAGGAAATATTTCAACCATCCATGAGATCCTCCACATTCCCTTAAAAAAAGGAAACCAAATGTGAGGTGGATTCTCACACTTAATTAATTTCTTTTTAATGAATATTAATAATAATTCGTGTGCACTTGGTATTTTGGCCTTCATGTAATATATCCCTCCTCCACATTGACTAGGGATTGTGACATAGGTTATTCCATGGTGTCGAGGTGTATGAGACACTTATATGACACTTACGACACTTAGGGTGAGGTACCTAGGTGTGAAAATTTCATGTGTAACCGTATGCCCCCTAAAGTGTGAGGTCAGAAGAGAAACTAATGGCTGAAAACACTTTACAAATATTTAATGCAAGGGTGTGGAGTTGGAGAACTTGGAAGAAGCTACAAACAACCATCAAACAATATTAATATAAGCTCCATTTCTGAGGCAGACATACCTATGCTCGGAATATGAGATGACTCAAAGCACGACCACCGACCAATACATTACGGATCCATGAAAAATATTGACTAAGGATATGGCCACCAGATACAATGTGGATCCATACCTCCATGACATGAATTGATTGTAGCCACGAAAAATACATTGTGGAGATACGAGATGGTAAAACATAGCCACAGACCAATACAATGTGGATCTATGTGACAGTCAATATATCAACATGCTCAAATGATCTCCTTCACAGCCTGGGAAAATCAGTTTAACAGAGTTAATGCTCAACCCAGGGTCTTCGTCCCAATCCCAATGTTGTACAAATCTATCCATGTGAATAGATGTTTTGATGTCGAACATGGTAGAAACCACTTGATTACCGGTCATTGAGGTAAACTGTTAACAAATGCGAGGGAAATCACCAATGATGTCAATGATTCCCAAGGTACCCTAGTACATTCCATCGAATGTGAATAAATGAGCTGAGGTCGAACATTCATGGAATCATCCGATCAAAGGTCAATAATGTAAACCTACTGTCGGAGGCGAGGAGGCTTTCCATTGAGGCATCCAGGTCCCAAGGTACTAACTGGTTTCTAAGTCTAATTCATGGATGATGTGTTGAAGTCGACAAGAAAATAATCGTTGAAGGAGGGCCTTGATGTATCCCCCGTCAACGACACGAAATTGAAATAGGAAAGTGATGTAAGATGGTGAATCGAATGAATATGAACTAACACAGGAAATGGAAACTGACAATACTGCAGATGGATGGTTTGAAGTGAAACTTCCATTGAAAATGATGAGGCACGACAACTGACTTGGGAGCATTGACTCGATGAGTACCAAAAATGTAATGTGATGACAATAAGAGCACTCTTCGACTGGAAAAAAAAGTATGGCGACACATGGAATTGGTATGACTCAGAGACAAGGAGATTACCCAACTGTAAGATAGGATGCAAACATGTTCCATGTTCAAGGGCAACAATAGATTCCATAAAGGATTCTCAAACACTTGACCCACTTCCTTCAATTTTCCCCCCACCCAGATAGATGAGTACCTCTTTTTAATTTAACAAGCTCGAGGAGGGTAACACATGCTCGATATAACTCACCTTCGGTAAGTTCCTCTTCCTTTGTTTAACAAACTGGAAGAAGTAAGGGTTCATTCCCATATGGGCCTTTCAATGTGTAGTTTAGCGAGTCCAAAGAAGGAAAACTCAGTGGTTTTTCATGTTTAGAGAGTCTGAAAAGAACTTAAAGGCGACTCCAGGGTTGTCCTTTTTCCTAATTTTAGTCTTGCGAGGCCGAAAAAATGATAAACTACCACTTGAAAGACGCCCTTTCAAACCTTTTAACGAGTGTGAAAGGAAGCAAGATCACTCGACAATATTTTCATGTTTTAGAGAGTCTGAAAAGAGCTTAAAGGAGACTCCAGGGGGTTCCTTTTTCATATATCCTTTACGAGTCCGAAAAAGTGATAAAAGTTTACTCAGCTACATTCTCATGTTTTTGCGAGCACAAGAAAGAACAAAGACTAAGCTCGGTATTGGTTTCATTTTTAGACAAGCTTGAAACAAAATTAAACTTATGCTTGTAAATTCCCAACGTAATTTCCAAATGTAGGGATACCCATGGATGGTTGGTATTTTGCCCCCAGCTTGAAAAGCTAGTGGCTTAACTCCAGAATGATAATCAAAGGCTGGAGATATGCCCCCCCAAGCTTCATTTCATTCGCTGACTTTGAGGTTGTCACCAATTTCTATACTAGATGGAGAAAAAGGATACAAGTGGATGAAAGGAAGGTTCAAATACTAGACCTAACAAAAGACTCGACTTGTTAGGAGAGGTGACTGTTTCATTTTTTAACGAGCTTGACACAAGAAAAGAACTATGCTCAAAACCTCTTTTTCATTTTTTAACAAGCTTGCCACAGAGAAGAAAAACTATGCTCAAGGTTCCGGGTTTAGTCCCCAGATTTTTGTTTCACTTTTTAACGACCATAAATCATTTCGTTTTTCATTGCCAGAATACCCAATGTAAAATGCAAAGATGAATTCATTTCGTTTTTCATTGCCAGAATACCCAATGTAAAATGCAAAGATGAATTCATTTCGTTTCTCATTGCCAGAATACCCAAAATAAAAATGCAGACCAGAAATCATTTCGTTTTTCATTGCCAGAATACCCAATGTAAAATGCAGAGATGAATTCATTTCGTTTTTCATTGCCAGAATACCCCAATATAGCGCAGACAACAAGAAGAGAACACAAGGATCCAATGGGAAGGGTCATGGAATGATTGCAGGGGTTCTATCAGTCAAGGCATAGAGAAAACCAACCAGGACACAAGATAATCCACACACAAAGGTCGTTGCCAGATGGCGGAATCAACAATCAGCCAGGGACAAACATCAAGGGTAGATGGCTAACAGGTTCGTCCTTCGCTCATCATCCTCACACAGAAAAGCAGGGTGTTAAGATCCATAGGTCTTTTAACGCTAAGGCGATGACCGTAGATCAGGCTCCTAGTCGACTGCTCAAGCGAGGACTGGTGAGCTAGGGACGAAGGGTAAACAACCACGAAGGTCATAATCAACACAGCAAGGTGGTCAAGATGTGCGGGGAAATGAAGCCATGGGAGCCAATCTATCATCGAGCTAGGCTAAGAAAATTTCAGAAAACCATATAGACAATCAGTTCACTCACCCAAGTAAAAATGCAGATTCAAGCATAAGTTCTAAAACAATTTACCATACAAAACGAAGAAAGTGTACCGTTGCCTATTCAGAGTGGACGTCCCGCGTGCTCCTTGCAACTCCTGCGTGCCGACCGATGAGACTACACCGGTACCTCCCAGCCAATGCTAGGGGTACTCTTCTTCCCCCTTAGCCCCCCGAGCCGCAAAGGGGCCACACACTCACTATCCAGAGATTTCGACTAGCTCCCAGCTTGCCTCGCAAGGCCGAGCTACCACTCCTCACCGAGCTAGGTATCCCAACTCCCACAAGTTAAGTCAATCAAGTAGATATTCCTGCAACGTAACGTTACACAAATAGAAGAGATCCAACCTCCATCTCCTCCCTTCATTATATAGAGTTTCGTGGTTCCTTACTTTCCAAAAATCTTGTTTAGTTAAGTTTTTAAAATTTAATTCCTAAAAATTCATCCATGTACAAGTGTCACCCATCCCCTTCATTCCTCCGTAAATTAATTTCTTTAATTAATTAAATATCTTTATTTCCCTCACCCACCTAGAGTTACTCCTAGAATCACTCCTAGGTGTCCCCAAATTCTCTTACATGTTTTAATGACTTTCCCCACCATTAAATTGCTAGTTCAGTTTAAATTAGAAAGCTCTTAAATGGTAGATACTTTACTAAGTTTGACTTTATGCTTTTTCCCTTATGTTCCCCTTTTCCCTTTTTATGTTTACCTCTTTTCCTAGTTTCCTAATATTTTAGATTTTCCCTCTTTCCCCTTTTTAATTAGAACTCAAAAAGGCAGGTGTGGAAATTAACACTGTTTCCCTTTTCTCATTTAATTAGTATATTTTAAATTATCAAAAAGATAAAAGAATTAATTCCTTTTTTTTTTTAAATTTAATTCCAACAGATTTTTTTTTTCTTGAATAAATTAAATTTCTTACTCCCTCCGTGTTACAAGATTTAATGAAGATCATACTCTTTATTTATTTTGTTTTTAAATTTTATTTTATATATCAAAATTCTTTTAATAAAAAGGATAAAATTTTACCACTAGCATGATTTAGACCTAGACCTTAATTTTCTTGATGGGCGACATTTTATTATGGAAAAAGTTTTTAAAAATTCTTATCACATTGTTCATCCTAAGGCCGTCTAGGTTCATTCATTTATCAAAACAACGCGACGTGCCCTTCAGGACGCACTAGGTGCTCCAAGGGTGCCACTCGCCTCATCTGTTCCCTTGCGCGATGTGCCCTTCAGGACGCACTACGTGCTCCAAGGGTGCCACTCGCTTCTTTCCATTTTTCTTGCGCGACGTGCCCTTCAAGATGCACCACGTGCTCCAAGGGTGTCACTCGCCTCTTAACTGACTTGGTAGACATCCAAAACCCCTGGAGTCAATACTCCGCCAGGTGAAATTGTGGGAGACTAAGGGCCTCTAAGGAATAAGGCCCCCGCCTTATTGCGTGCCCCTTAGAATCATCGTGAGCGACTGTCGCAGTCTGCCCTCACGGCATCGTGGGTCCTCTCGAACTAGGTAAACATTAACCTACAGTTCGAGCCACGACGAGAGTGCTAGTAGGCTGTGGCAGGGCTGTTGTCCACACCTCTCCCTCAACATCTATGGTAGTCGTGTGTGACCCCTTTACTCGACATGTGAGTCTGGTCGACAAGCTATCGTCAGCCT